>VXBO01001718.1:17999-38752 GCA_013400135.1 Rhinoptilus africanus | reverse complement strand
AACAACAACAATTTAAAACTATCTTTCAGATTGTTTCTAGCTTGAATCTCAGAACATAGAGTAGGAGTCTAGTTATGCTCAAAGCAATTGACGGCCCGTTTCCAAAATGGTCTGAAGCTGCCACCTTCTGGCTGCTTTCATTGCTTCCTATGCTAGTAGAAAGCAGAGCTACGTTCATTCTTTGGCCATAGCCTGGAACCCTGACTGCTGTCAGTGCAAATAGGATAGAGAGTGAAATACACAAGAATATAGCATGCTTCCTGTTTTTGCTGTTAGAGAAAACAAAAATATCGCTCTATCAGATAACCGTCCAGCAGTTAGAATCTCCTTGGTCTTAGAATCACAGGCTAGTATCAGTGGCTCTGAATCAATTTTGATTTTATGACACATACTCTTTCTCCCTTTATGCATATTACTAGCACCTATTTCTTTCTATCTGCTTTCAGTCTGATGCTCTTTCAATCATTTTAGATCATCCATTTTTCCATTCTGTTCCTTGGTTATGCTTTGCTCTGCTTTTAGGGCCTTGTCTTCAGTCTACACAGATAGTAAATGATAGAATACATACACCGGGACATGTTCCTGTCCATTCTGCTCTAGGTGAACCTGCTTTGGGAGGGAGTTGGTCTACATGATCTGCAATGGTCCCTTCCAGCCCCAACAATTCTGTGATTCTGTGATTGTACTTTCTGCAGTGACACCAGAGCAAGTGAGTGATGATAGCAGAGTACTTTCTTTCAAAGATGTTTAGAATTGTCAGAACTGTTTCTAATGGTAAGCCACAAAGGGTTTGGATATTTTTTTTCTCTTTTCTGGAGAGATAAAATTGTACCCCAAGCAGTGGTGAATTTTCTGGTTCAGTGTTGGGATGGCAACATGAAAAAAAATTATATCATTATTCACTATCTTTTATGCATAGGGTAAGAAACAATCCCACATCAATCTCATTAATGGAGATACCCCACAGTGTAAAATGGAAGTTCAGTCCTCACCATAAATACATACTGAAGATGCCTGGGCAAGTCAGACCTTACAATGATTTCCCCAGATTAACATATTTAATTAAAGTGGGTTTTCTTAGTTTTGGAAAGACTACAGCTATTGCATTTTGATTTTCACGTATCAGCTTGCCATTACTAGAATACTAATATCTGGAGTTGCCCAAGAAACCTATTGTTTCCCATTGAATCTAGCAAATGACTTCAAACTACGTGAAATTGGCTGTTTCTTATGCCAATATTATACTGAATCTCACAAATGTGTTCCTTCTCAAGATGAAAGAGCAAAGAAAAATCCACATAGTATATTATCCATAGAGTTCATCTCCAATATACTAGACAAAATTCCAAAGGAAAAATGATCATAATCTATATTGTTCAGAAACTGACAGTTTTCTTACAGAAAGCATCAAGGTTTTCTTTAAGATGTGGCAAAGATCTTGTGGGCAAGAAAGTTAAACATGTAATATTCTTCCATTCAAGTATTCTTCGCTCTTCTCCATTTAGCAAGGTCTCCCATGTAGGCAGCTATCTTCTTCATACACAGCAATATAATTTCTTTGGGGGAAAAAAAAGGAAAAAAACACCAAAGCAATAAACAAACAAAAATAACAAAAAAACCCCAACTAACCAACCAACCAAAAAAAACCAAATAACAAAATCCCCCCACCCACAACCCTTTAATTTTCTACAGAAATAACAGATTGCCATAGTGCATGCATTTCAATCTCTAGAAAAATATTGGGTGTTAAAGTAGAACAGAAACATCTATAGAATGGAAATATCTGATTTTCTTTTTCTTTGTTATACTCTTTTGTGGGGTTGAGTTTTTTTGTTAGACATCAGTCTGAAATTTGACAAAAGTATTATGATATTTAACTCATCAAAAGCTGGAGTAACTATTCTGTGATGAGGAACTACAAAAATACACATTCAGTCCCTTCTGTCTGAATTTTCTTTTAAGAAAAGAGAATGAATAACCCACTGTTGAATACTGGCCATCTATAAACACACATAAAAACAAACAATGAAACATTAAAGAAAATTGCTTACAAAATTACTGTTTTCTTTCACAATATCCACCAGTATACAAAATCCCACTGCAAGGAGGCTAATTTTACTAAATGGAGTATTTTGACTGTGAAAATGCAAGCTATATTTGACAATATGAATACGGATTCCTTCAGTCACTGAGAGATGGTAAATATTATGTCATGTAAAATCTTCCGTACAGCTCCTATAAAAATATTTAGCACTACAACACAAAAGGATACAATTCTTCCAACAAACTTCTTTCAGGTGTTTGAGGCTTGTCTGTTTCCAGTCCTCCCATTTTTGTTTCACATGACCTACCTTTAATTTTCAGTTGCCGAAGAAATTTTATTCAGTTCATATGATTTCCCAGGCTTTCTGTGCAACAACAAAGCGTATTCAGAAAAGGAAGATTTGATTCTCTGCATGGTATATTAGTAGCTCAGGTCTTTCCTTCCTGTTTAGAATATTTTAATGCTACAAAACCAATAGAAAAGTGGAGTATTTCACCATAGTTAAACTAGATGAATAATAACATATATACTACCAGTATTAGATTTAGATTAAGGACATCATATTCCATGTGAAACTGGATTAAATTGATTGCTCTAGCAGCCGTGAAGGATGTTTTGCCATTATATCTAAATGGATTGATTTAGATTAGGATTGGAATAACCACACTGCAACAGAGATAAGAGCTGGTTCAGATCAGAGATCTATACCAGTCCTGTGTCTGTTTATGTTTTAAGTACATAAAGAAAAATAGTAGTTAGTAAACTCAGAAAAACAGTAGTTAGTATCCCATTATTGGGTTATTTGATGGTTTTTTCCAATGAATTTAAGGATAACATTTTTCAGTTTTCTGATTTCTAGGGGCAGGTTTAATGCAAAGTCAATAAGTAAGAGCTTGAGAAGGATATGGAGCAGAGCAGGTCAGACAACTTCATCTTAATATTCTGTTGAGATTTTCAGGATGATTCAGGCTGGCAGGGACCTAGGGAGGTCTCCAGTCCCAGCCCCTGCCCCGAGCAGGCTCAGCCATGGGCTCAGACCAGGCTGCTGAAGGCTTCACTCACCACAGATGTGTAATGGTCAAGAATGGAGACATTCCAGTTTTCCTCAGCCTTTGCTCCACAACTGGGCTGTCCTTACGGGGAAAATGCTTCTCCTTATCTCCAACCTGAGCTGCTCATGTTTCAGCTTGTGCCACTACCTCTCACCCTGCTGACACGCATCACTGTGGAGACACAGACTGTGTGTCCTCCATCTCTCCCATAGGCATCGTTGTCCCTCGTTTCTGCCTGGATGTGTGGCTGGCCCTGGCTCAGCACACTGCCTGCCAGGGCACAGGGCCATCCCCCACAGGTACTCCCTGGCCCCATCAGCCCCAGCCTGCATCCCTGCAACACTCTGTCTTCCAATGTAGGTCTTGGCTTACTCCTTGATAAATTTCACAGGGTCCCACGGGACCCTTCATCCCCTGTCCACCTCCATCTGAATGGTGGTCCAGCCCTTAAGCGTATTGATTTGTCCCTCTTGGTGTCATCTGCAAACTTGATGCATCAGCCCTCTGTCACCTCCTCTCGGTCCCTGGCAGAGTTTTTAAACATAACAAAGTCCCAGGACTGACTCCACAAGACCACAGTAGTAGGACACAATCCTTTAACCATGACATTCTGAGCCCGAACACCCAACCGTTTCTTTCATGCATCTGATTCTCCTCACATGCAGAGTGTAATATGTCAAATGAAATACAAGACTATTGTGTAAGACAGTGTCAAAAGCCTTACTAAAGGCATGGTACATGGTGTTCACTGCTATCCTCCCATCCAGAAATACCAGATTTTTTATCACAGAAGGCAATCATCCTCCTTATTCTGTGCATCAAAAAGAAAAAAGTGAACCCTGAAAGCTCTCTCTAATACACTTGACTGTAATTAGTACAATCCTGACTGAATCATGAGTGGAGGAACACCCTTTCTAGAACTTCTGAGTAAAGACTTTTAGTAGGCTGGATTTAATATCATAATAATACCCTATCATAATTGTTTTTTACTTCCCACTAGGCACCCTGGATGACAATGAATTGACTGTAAGGAGACATGAGAAGTATTACAGAACTTAGTTGCTTAACTCAGCACCATCAGAAACCATTAACTTCCAGATTTTTGTTGCATTTGTGTTATCTGGCTTTTTTTTTTTCTTTTTTTTTTTTTTTTTAGGAGGGTTATGCAAGGAAAAACCCCTCCAGAAAAAGAAATAAAAACACTTTTTACTTCTGGCTTTGTTCTCCTCTTGAGCAGATTAAAAGCAAGTCCAAACAATAAACAAGGACATGATGCTGCCTAGCATGTATACCCTGAGATAGTACTACTCCTACAGCAGCATCACAAAGAGTCATTCCAGTGCTACCCAAACAAAGATTTGAGGTCAGATCCTCATCTCATATTAATCAACCTAACTTAAGTTACTTTAGCAAGTTATTTAAGACCATCTAAGCATGGGGTAAACTCTGATAACTCAAGTGCTGCTCAGTGCTAATTCTGCTTCATTTATGCTATTTTTTCCTGTGAGAAGTGGCTGCCTGTTGCATGAGTTCCTGATCCAGCAACTACTCCAGTGAGCATAAGAAAAAGACTACGAAATGTGTCAGCTGTGTTTAGGACATCCTAGGCAGATATCTCTTTTTTTCCCCACTGTATGACTAACAATCTAGTTGTAGAAGCTCTGAATATTTGTGTGGAAATAAAACATAGGCATCCATAGTCTTCCAAGATGATCAGAGAGGTGAATGTGGTTTTATGCAAACATCTGCTAGTAGCTTTCTATTAAATATAACATTCTGTTTGATATGTAGTATTTTAGAAGATTATAACACACCCAAACATGACAGCCAAAAATTAACCTCTTGTTTAGCAGCAGGAGCAATATATTTACTTTGGAAAAAGTAAACCATGGATGAATATCAGGAAAATGAACAGTGATTGTATGTTGAGTTTTCAAGGCTAATGAGGGTACTTTGTGGCAGCTTATTGAATTCACAAATCCCTCCCATTTAGGCCAAGTAGAATTGTGGTATGTAAGGAAGAGAAGGAGAAAGGGAATAAAAATATTTTCTCACTAGGTCACATTATATCGTGTGCTATGTTGTGGTGAGAGATAAAGAACAGACAAGAACGATTAGTAAAATAAGTAACAAAAGGGAAATAAGTTTAACAATTTTAACTCACACACATAACACTATGCCTTAAAAATTATACCAACCACTGAATTATTTCATACTGTTAGCATTGACAGCCATCCATTCTTGTGTTTCAAGTTACAGATTCTTTTTGAAACATTCATATTAAGAGGAAAAAGCTTTACACTGTGACAGTGGTAAAACACTGACACAGGCAGGTTAGTGGGTGTGTGGCGTCTTTGTCCTTAGATATATTCAAAGCCCAGCTGGGCATGGCCCTGAACAAACTTCTGTAGCTGACCTTGCTTGATCGGTGGCCGAACAGTGCAATCTCCAGTGATGCCAGCCAGCCCCAGCCATGCTGTGGTTCTGTGGTGCTGCAGTATGCTTCACCCACATGTGCCTAATCCGCTAGGTCTTCTTCACCTTCGTACCTCCAACGTGCTGCTTGTGAAACCTTCATGTTAGTATTAATCCTGGATCTGGATTTTAGCTCTTCAGGGCTGTGCAGCAGAGAAAATGAATAAACACAGAAGCCATAATCAGCTCCTGTATCCCTTTTATCTGACAAATTTATGGAAATCAAAACATTGTTGGACTTTCTTCCAAATTTTGCATTTCTGTATGCATTATGAGCTGAATTTCAAAGGAAATTTGAAGGAGAATGTGGCCTAGTCTGTTTTCTACCTGATTTTCTCTGTCATACTTTTGCGGTATTTTCATGGATTTTCAAACCTGTGATAAACGCTTCATCAAGACTATATATAAAGGTAACAACAAATAGCAAGCAAATCACCAGAGTGCAAAATTTCAGGACAGTCTCTCTTACTGTAACATCTCCTTTCAGAGCCAATATTTCTCTTAATTTCCAATCTTTTTTATCCTATAAATAAATGGAATATAGTTCACATGCATTGTGCAAAACTCTTCTTTTTTTCCCCCTGAAAATTCTGTTTTGTCATTCTGTTTGTCTTTAGGTAGTGAGATAAAAACTGTCTGTTCATCAAGGCTCAAACTTTTCCTGCAACATAAGGAGGTGCAGCCCACTGCAAAGAAGTGGTAAACTGTACTTCTTCCATTTCATAATGCATACATTTTAATGAAACATAGCGTTAAAACTAAAATAAAGGCCTTGCAAAAATGTGTCAAAGCACCCAATCTGGTGTTAGGTTTCTGTTTATTCTACTCCCTTTCTCTTTCTCACACCTATGATAGGAGATCTCAAATACTAATTGAGCAATAAAATTCAGAATAAGTATAACATTATAAGTTTTGCACAGGGGGATCACAGTTGGATGGTCAAGTGAAAGGAAATAAGTTAGCAAAATGCAGAAATGCTTGAGTTCATAATGAATGTAGGAAATCCACATGAGAGATACATGGCTAAAGAGCATCAAGGAAAGATATGCAAAAAAGAAGAGCATTGGAGCATTTTTCAAATGCACATCATAGCAGTTCTGAGGAACTGAGGAAATGCTTATCCACCCTAGAAGAGTGTGACTGAAGCTATCTCGTTATTCCCAGCTTCAAGAAAAAATATAGACTACCTCAATGCTAGGCTTTAATTGGTCTTTAAACAGCCCCTTGTTCTCCCTTACTTTTTGTCTGTGTTCAGCTTCTCCTTTCTATTATCCTTTTTCAGTACAAGCAGAAATGAATTCAGCCAAAATTATCTTGTATAAAGTCTAAATGTTATCGGGAAGGCAGAAAGCATATGTAACAGTAGCACTCAGCCAAAAGAAGAATAAGGCTATGACCTTGAGAAAAGAAGAAACAGCTCAAGTGAAAAAGCATAGAGATAATAAAGATCCACATCTAAAAGGAAACATGGGTCTACAGGAATCAAGGAAAACAAGTCCAGAAAAAGCCGAGTCCCCCAAAACGGACTCCCTAACACCAGCTGGCATGAAGTGATCCCAGGCAAAAATGGATCATAAAACATAATGTCTTACAGCTGTGCAGTATCTCTACAAAGTACAGGAAATACTGACTATGAAGAGAAGATACCTAACTACAATTTCTGTCCTACCTTGTTTCAGTTGAATACGTGGAAAATATTGCAATCCTTAGTAATGAAATAGTGGTATTTTTCCAAGCCTCAGACAAAACTTTCTGAGGTATTTGTGGTAGTGCAAACTAGAAGAGAAGTATTAGAGAAAGAATAGCTGTAAAATTTCTGTCTGAAGAATGACCAGGAAAAACAAACAAACCAAAAAACCAAACCAAACCAAAACCCAACAACAAAAAACCCTACCAAAAAAACACCCCCAACCAACCAAGACAGTGTGGTGAAAAGACTATAGCCTGAAGAAGCAAACCACATCCAGATGACATAAATTCCTGATGGTTCCAGATGATTGCCTCTAAGATTTGACAGACATCTGGCCAATGCTAAACACTAAACAAAACATTTTAGGTGGAATGCAGGCTATATGCATCAGAAGACCTGTAAATTTCATCTTACTTTCTATCTGTAATTAAACTGTGACAGCTATGATACAGCTGTAATTGCCACACTTCAAGAAGTTTTTGCTACCACACCAAATGTACCTGACTATTGAATCATGGAAGTAAGAAATAAATTATATAAGACCTGTAAGAGGCGAGCAGCTAAATCCTCATGCTTTACACCAAAATTTATTGAACTCTGAACTCTCCAATTGATAGGAAACTAACTAATACTTCTACTTGTATCTTACGTATCTGCAAAAAAGAATGCAGGCTTTGCATAAGTCTTCTTTCTCAGCTTGACTTCGACCTTTTTCGCCTTACCAGTTTATCAAATCTTACTTTGAGTGAAGTAATTCTGTACTCTTTACTAGTTGATAGAGTTCCTTTATAAAAGACTACATGCACACATAAATACATATGATCTTACATGTGTATATATATGCACAAGTCCGACTCAATCTAAATTAAGTATATGCTTACGTGAGAGGAGGCATTTTTTAAAGTAAAAATTTTGTCTTCAAAGTGCAACATTTGACAGAGTAAATACTTTCCCAAATTCAGACAGGGGGTCATTCAAGGCATTCCCACCTCCTGCTCTCACACTGCAGCAGCTTTCCCTACTAGCCCTGCCTACATAATTTTCATTGCTGCACTGTGAATTGTATCAGGGAACTGAGATGCATAAAAATTAGAAAAATTAGGTCCCTTGTGTGGCATTTGTACCGCAGCCCCACAAATAATTGTGCCAGCACAGATGGAAAGAGCAGGAATGTATGTTCATAATAGAAAGAGTGCTCTAAAATGTTGTTTAAACAGGTCCTACTGCTGTGACAATAAGCATGGAAACACGCAGTAATATTTTCCCAATTTCTCTCTGTAGGTATCTAAGCAAGATAATGTAATACTAGCTTTCAAATGCATCAGAGAAGAAATACTTAGATTACTAATACCTAAAGTCTTCAAATTACTTCATGCCCAGCTTAGCTGAAGTAGTCTGCTTTTGAAATACTATGGTTTAGATGTAGAACTGTATAATGATAACAAAACCAATAATAATTTTCCTTGTTGTGCAGTCTCTACCGGAAAAGTACCCTCAGGCCTGAAAAACAGTCATAACCTATTTCGCATGCAATAAAATAACCCTAATACTATCAAAACTGTACAGAGGTTAAAAAAAAAAAAAGAAAAAGCAATCCTCAGGCAAAAGGATACATTTAATCCATTGCTTTTATTATCGACCTTCATGTCCTCAGATGGTATTATTATGATTTTTAAAATTGAACACGAATTTAGCTCTGCAACAGTTATTCACTTATAAAGCATCAGGCATTTGGCCATAGATATGTGCAGAGGAACTACTTGTTGGTCATATTACAGTTGGTATGCAACAAAACCATCAAAGCAAGTGAATTTAGAAAGGTCAGTAGTATCTGGGGAAATGATGAAGAACGAGTGCAGTTACAAGCATTCACCATTATAATCACCAGTGATCCTCTACAGTTCTTCAGCTCTCTCATCAGATTCCAAGGTTTTGCTTCAAACATGTTTTGAGAATGAACAAGGCTGAGACTTGTTAGTGTCTTTCCTCATTTAACTCTGAATGGCAACTAAGCACCACATAACTGCTTGCCCACTACCCTCTCCCCCAGTGGGAGAGGGAAGAATTGGAAGGGAAAAAGTGAGAAAAAACCTCATGAATTGAGATAAAAAGTTTAACAATTAAAAAGAAATAATAATAATATTTTCATATTTGTAAGAAAAAGACATTAAAAATAATAACAGAGGGAAATAAAACCCAAGAAAGAAAAGTGATGAAAATTAAAGCAATTGCTCACCAGCAGCTGACTGACACCCAGCCAAAACCAGTATATTCCCCACCCCTTATTTCATATCATTTACGTCATTCAGGTCCCACCCTACTTGAATACATCTTCATTAACCAACCTTTCCCTTATAAAATGTCTGTAAAATGTACTTAAATATCCATAAAAAGTTCACTGGGTTGATTTGGTCTATGACTTTGCATTTTATCTCTTACGGTGTTCACACAGGACAGGAGAGGTAGTATGTTACAAGGAGTTATTGGGCACCAAAACCAGTCCAAGTGGGGTCACTGCTGCACTTGCACTGCTTATTGTGAGGTTCGTCCTTCATTGGTTCGGGTGGTTTCTGCTGTAGTACTTCCTATAACATGCAACTCTAACAATGGGTTACAACAATTCAAAGTAATATCTATAACATAGAATCATAGAATCATCCAGGATGGAAGGGACTTTTAAGATCATCAAATCCAACATTAAACCAACACTACCAAGTCCACCACTAACCCATGTCCTAAGCACCACGTCTACTCATCTTTTAAATATCTGCAGGGATGGTGATTCAACCACTTCCCTGGGCAGCCTGTTCCATTGCTTGATTTGGTGAAGAAATTTTTCCTCATACTCATCACAACCTCCCCTGGCGCTACTTGAGACTGTTTCCTCTCGTCCTGTCACTGATGAACTGGTAGGTTCACCATCCCACTTCCTCATTTCCTCCCTATGGCTACACAGGAAGAACCACAGGTTTACACGTGGTGTGCACTTCTGGTACCCTCTCCCTTGAACAGAGAAAGATTGACTTTTAATAGCTGAGACCTTGTTTTCTGTGTGTGAGGAAGAGTTACCCTGCTTGGATTGCTCGGGCAATCCCACTGATTAGATGCTGGTTTGTAGAGTGAAAGTGAGATTAACTTCATTTCTCAGAGTTGTCTGGCCAGTCCATCCATAGTTGGTGCCTCTATGTCTGTCCAGCTCATTATTACCAGGGTGTTGGCATATGATGTCACTGCACTTCATATGAAGTTTTGCCATATGGAACATGTGCACCAGATTTCATCCAGGACTTTGGATACCTGTTTGTCATCCAGTTTGTTATAGAACATCTCCACAATGGATAATTCCCTCAGATACTGAATACCTCTCTCAACGGTAGTCCATTTGCTTCATGAATTTGCAAGATCTTCCTTGAAGAGATCCCTGTCCTTCACACATGACAAGAGTCACTGCTAAAGACTGAGGGCTCATTTGTCAGTGGCCTTATCCCTAGCAAGGGATCCCAGCTGCGAGGCTTTCTTACCCTCTGATTCCTGACTGTTGGCCCCAGTACCCCAGCATTGGAGCAACCAGCTCAGAATTTGCTTGCCTGGTTAACAGCTGAAATCTTTTCGTATGTCTCACAGCTCACTTAGGGATAGGGATTGGGTGGTTTTTGGTCTCACCTATTATTTCAGTCCCTTCCTCCTCCTGTTCTTGTGACTGCTCTGCTACAGCACAAACTGCCTTTTCTGATTCTCTCTATTGCTCCCTCTTAAGAGAAGCTTCTTTTTCCCTTTCTAAACAAGTTGACTACCACTTTGATTTTTTCTTTTTAATTATAATTGATATAGCTGAGGGCTGGGTCTCTGGTCTAGCCATAGCATCTGTTGGTATGTTTTCAGATCCAGGGACCCTCTCTTGTTGAGGATGCTGAATAATATTGAGCAGTGTTTGGTAGGTGCTGGACAGACCCCAGAACAGTATGGTAAGTTGTTCCTCTTTGGAATAGCCAGGGCATCTTTTTTTCAATCTGCAATCATTTTATCAGGTTTCTACTCTTGTTCAGGAGTGAAGTTCCAGACCACTGGATGGGAGAAGCTTTCTAGATACTTGTCCATATTCTCCCAGAGTCTTGCCAGCCATAACCACACAGGCATGGGGACTGGCTCATATTCCTAAATAGCTTGTTAACCTTGGAAAAAGACTAAACAATGTTACTAGGAAATACCAATAGAATTATTTTGACTATTCAAGATAGTGAAATGTTATTCAAATGAGGGAGAAAACATCACAGAAGGTGGTGAAGGTTCCATTCCTTGTAAGGTTCCAAGGGTATTTCCACCACAAAAAAAAAAACCTCTCAGAGGAATAAGTATAATTATTAGTTGTCTCCATGAGATAGTAGTCGAAGTAAAGTATTGGCTTCAGTACTAAGCCCAAATACCACATTAAGCTCAAGGCCAGTGTTTTAATAATAAATCTCCCAGGCAAAACATCACTAAGCACTACAGGGCACAGCAAACTGCANCCAGGGCATCTTTTTTTCAATCTGCAATCATTTTATCAGGTTTCTACTCTTGTTCAGGAGTGAAGTTCCAGACCACTGGATGGGAGAAGCTTTCTAGATACTTGTCCATATTCTCCCAGAGTCTTGCCAGCCATAACCACACAGGCATGGGGACTGGCTCATATTCCTAAATAGCTTGTTAACCTTGGAAAAAGACTAAACAATGTTACTAGGAAATACCAATAGAATTATTTTGACTATTCAAGATAGTGAAATGTTATTCANCACAACACGGGGATCTACTCAGTAGCCTGGGGATCTCCCGTCTTTCCCCCTGCACAGCTTTGTCCCTGGCTTTCCAGGCAAACAGTGGAGCAGCCCAGTGGCCAGGAGGGCATCCTGGGAAGGGCAGCAAATGCAGCTGCAGCCAGAACCCAACAGCACAAGTCACACAAAGCCACGCTTTGGGGGAGACGCAGAGCTGCCTTCCACCCCTGCACCCCTGAAACAGGGAGACAGGAGAGCGCTCAGACATCTTAGGGTTAAACAACAAGGATTTTGCTGATCACTGGCATTCAGTTTTTTAAGTAAGCAGAGAGTTACTTTTTCCATCCTTGACAAAGTCTTGGACTAATGCCTTAACCTCAGGGGCATCAAAAGAAAACAACAACAACGAAGAGGATGAACCAAAACAAAAAAAAAAAAAAAAAAAAGAAAATGGTACAGACCTGATAAATTAGTATCAAGAACAGATGAATCAATATTGTGACCAATAACTCTCAACAGATATAAATCCCTTGTAATTCACTCTCGTCGAATCTGTTATTATCTCAAACCCTCCATACCCCATCCAAAAAGGATTGTGNAAAACCAAAGACAGAGGAAAATAAAACCCAAAAAAGACAAGTGATGCAAATGGAAACAATTGCTCACCACCAACTGACTGATAACCAGTCAGCGTCCAAGCAGCTCCCTTGCCAACCTCCTCCCCAGATTTATTGCAGATCATGATGTCATATGGTACGGAATATCTCTTTGGTGAGTTGAGGCTGGCTGTCCCAGCTGCCTCACCACTCATCATTTTCTGCACCTGCAACCTACTCACAGGTAGGGAAGTCTGAGGAGTAGAAAAGGGCTTGATGCTGTATAAGCACTACTCAGCAGTAATTAAAACATCAGTGTGTTACCAATACTATTTTCAGCACGAATACAAAGCACAGCCCCATATCAGCTACTATGAAGAAATATTTCCCAGCCAAAACCAGTACAGTGTCAAAATAAAGCCACAGCTTTTTTTTGTGTTTTGCAATTTGGACAAGTCATATTAACTTCACTGTGATTACATACTTCTTCCATCAAAATCACTGTCCTTAAAATCAAATGGCTTCACCCTTCATTTGGTATAGAGCGAGTGCTGAAGTTGTGAGACAAACTTATTTGTGTATCACAACTATGATATTACATATGATGTATCACATATGCCATAGGCATAATCTATGAAATAGAACAAAGCTATTACTACCTTGTTCTTTTTTAACTGTAAGATGCGTAAAACAATACATAAAATTGTTACTTTGTGGTCCTTGTGGTCTTGTGTGGTCCACTGAAAATTATGTAGTTCCTGTTTCTCCTGGAGAATCAGTATGCAAAACCAACAGGATGCAAGAGCACTCCTAAACACTTTGCTGACAGTGTTCTTTTAAGTATATACCCTACCAGTTTACATATAAAAGATGTATTTTAATTGGACACATGGAATTTAATTGATGTTCCATACCTACAATCTAAAGGGCCAAGTATAAGAAGGCAAATGGATGGAGAAACGGCATTAAAAGGACTTAATATGAACATGAATTGCAATAGGCCAAATACATGATGACATATAAAACTCTCCTCAGGAAACTAAATGTCACAAACATTCACATGACATATGAGTGAACATGGCTTGCTTCCCTCAGAACACAATATAGGATGAAAATGAATGTCATTTAAAGACAAAACAGCCAAAGAAAAATCTGTCCGTTCCTTGAAGACAGATAACTGAAGGGGCCTAGAATAGCACAGTTTAGAATGAAACACATCTGCTTTATACAAAAAAAGTTTAATGAACATTAAAAAGAAACAACAACTTTTCAGTTCTTGATGCCACTATACATCATTCATCTTTAAAGCTGTAGAGTATGGAATAAGTTATCTAGAATTATTTTAGTACTCTGTCAGTATGTGGTGATCTCAGCCTCATTATTTGCTTCATGGTGATGTTATGATGTTTTATTAGTTCCCAAGTATAAATTTTCTTAAAAACTTTTAGCAAAAATATTTCACAGAAAGTATTATTTTAAAATTAGTTAGAAGTTTGTGTGCCACAGAAGTTTACTCCATAGAATTTTTATCACCTGTATGATTTCTTGTTAGTGTGAAGGCAGGATGTATTTTACAATAGACAAGCCCATCTATATAACAATAAATAAATTAATAAATGTTGAATTCAGTGTTACACTGAATTACGTTTGATTTTATACTATAGTATTTTCTTCGATTTTCTGTCTTGCAATGCAGACAGATTTAACAGAAAAAAAAATCAAGATTTTTTTACTGGGGAATTTTTACTAGGCAGTTTAAAATTATTATATACAGATATTTTATAATAGTAAGGATTTTTAATCTGGAAATACAACACTGAATTTCCCATCAAACTGAACCACAATTTATAGTTTACTAGTTCTAATAAAGTGATTGATCATTTACAGAATTTATTGCATATTTTATTAAATAGAACTACTGTGCTCATTTGAAGAAGGTATATACAAATATTCTGTCCTAGGTGGGATTTTATCATCTGAGTAAGATATTATACTGTAAACCAGTTCTTTACAACTGAAAGTGTGGCTTTTCTGTAAGCAATATAGGTAGAGCAGTGCAAGAGTAGTTCTTAGATGGATTTTGTCCCTACATCTTGGCTCCAGAACAGGTGTAGGAGAGAGATTCTTGACCCAGGCCTCTTCCCAGACCAGCTTACCTCTGTGATCTTCCTACTGCCTGCACAGAAAGAAAACTATTATTCTGCTAGAGTTGTATTTGCTGCCCTTGTAATAAATCAAGGCACCTTACTGCTCAGGTTAAGACCTTGTAGCAGAATGAGTCCCTCACTGTACTCAAGTAAACATAACAGGACCACATGCTGCTATGAAGGCTGTACAATCCATCTGTCACGTTCGACATGGGGTAACAGTTTCAATACTTACCCAAAGCTAGTATAGACTTTGTTTTTATTGTGATTTGTATGGTCCAGAACAAAGATCTGGTAAGCAATTTTACTTATGCTACGTTAGCATTTATCAGAATAATTCAGAGATAGCAGACACATTGATAATTCTGGTTAATATTGGGATGAGATGGGAGAGTTTAATTTTCAGATTTGGATTTAGATTGGAGATGATCAAGACATGGAATTCATCTATCACCAGAATTTAAAAGATATCAAAATATTTTCCTTATATCTGAAAATATTAATAGTTTTAACATTTTTTGCTTCTCTAATCTTTTAATTAAACTTTTTCCTGAACTGAGGGCACAGAGTCTGGTAGAGCAAAAATTTTCATTTATATGACTCTTTCAGTTCACTTTATGAAGGGATTTTAATAAGGCTTACAGTCTGTAAGTGGTTATCTTCTGCACTGTTATAAGACAATTATTACCAAAAAGCATAAAACTAATGAATTCAAAATGAATTAGGCTAAAAAAAAAAAAGAGTACAGGCTATTGGTAAAGGTATATGCTTTATTAAGTAAATAGCATTAATAAAGAAGTGCCAGAGAAACAAAAGTATCAATTACTCCAAGCCTGTAATTCATATACGAAGTGTTTCAAGTTTCAGTATGTAAGTCAGCTTAGTTTACGTTGAACACATTTGTATTGGAAACGGGTGATTCCACAATGACAGTTTTCACTAACAGGTGAAATTCATCACCATATGAAAAATACTTATGTCACTGTAGAACAACAGCTGTTTCCTACAGATATTCTTGAACAATATAGAGAGCAAAAATTATGCATGAATATCAGCAAATTACTCCAGCATACAGGATCTCAAATGCAAACTTAACAGTTGGCAAAAATTTGTTGTGATAGTTAAAGGTGAATCAGAGCATGAAACTTATGAAAGTTTCATATAATTTCAAAATTGTATTAAAAATTGTAATAAAATTCTAAACCCATCTGTCTCTTTCTCTCTGAACTAGTCAAATGGAGTTTTCTTGAGTATTGTATAAGTATACACCTCCACTGAAGTTAAAGGTATGGCATGTATTTCACTTACATTGAGTTAGTTTTTAAGAGATGACACATTCTGATCACATTTTCCCAATTAAAAAGAATGCATTATAATTCATAAGACAAAAAGCATTGCTTTCAATGGAACACTACTTGTAAAGCAACTAATAACAGATAATGGAGAAAGAAATAAAAGAAAATGAGGTATGTAAAACTTTGTTCAAAGTATTAAAACATTGAAAGATCTACACTTTGCATGATTGTACTTCTATACATTTTTATATTTATCTATTCCTTCCCACAACTTTCTAGCCTTTAATGAATTTTCTTCCGTTTACATGCTTTTCTTCCTCATATTCAGGGATTTATTCCCTTTAGTTTGAGTGCGCCCTGAATTCACATTTTCTGTTTTGGGGACTGTTGAAAAGTAAGACAATTTAGAAAAAATAAAGATGAGACAAAAAATTGACCCAATTCAAAGAAAAATATACAGACAACCTATTAATAAAGAACTACAATAATTCTGTGCAAGCTTCACTGCTGAGTTTCTCAGATAAAATCCTTCTCCAAAATAAACACAGAATAGGCCCTAAAAAGATAGTTCTATACGTATTTTCTTGATTCCATGCTCTTCTTCCCCTCGAAAAATTGCTCAGTATAGAATAAAAATCAATACTGTAACATGTGCATTGAATGGTACAGGGCATCTGAAAATGAAACAGAATGCCTCCCAGAAAAAATGATCTAGGCAACAATCCTCCAATCAATTCATAACTAATTTGCTCAAGAAACTGTTTTTCAGCAGTTACTGTCCATGATTGTACATGATCTATTTGCAATGGGAAAGGAATGTGGGAAGTAGAGGCATGTTAAAACTTCAGATGCAGGATTAGAGGCAGCAGTCAAGAGGAAGGGGGCTCCAGATGCCTACTAGCCCCAGGCCAGTTCTTAACAAACTCCATAAAACTGACAGAAAGGCCAAGGCCCTTAAGAAATAAAGCACTTCCACAGTGCTCCATAGAACAGCAGAAAATATCACATATGGAGGAAAAAAAAAAATCCTCACTTCAATTTAAAAGACAGCACAACATGATCCACAAAATTTATGGAATTTACAAGGGAGCCTGATGCCAGGCATTTTAGTTAAAGGTCACCTCCCAGATGTGTCAGGAGGGACTGAAGGTCCTCAGCCTGAGCTCTTACACATCATTAGAGAGTGGCTGTAACACCCAAGGTACAAGAGGGCATCCTAGTGTCAGACAGCCTGATCACACTGTTAACTCACCACCCAAACTGACATGATGCAGCAAATTGTTGAGTCGGAGATCTCTTCCTTCTCAAGATACGGCAGGGTAACCAAACTACTATAAAACCTGTAAGACTTGTAGGGCTCTCCTTGTAGAGCTGTCACACCTGCAAAACTGGAGACCATTTTAACTCTGAAAAGCACAGAATTTAATTTCGTTAAACACCATGCACATCTGTTTTACATACACCTTGATTTGTCACAATGGCATGCAGACACCTAACAAGGACCTGAAACTCCTTGTACAAAGGCCACTGTACAACTGTCCTGGTTTGAGGTAANTGATCCTGACCCCAGCGTGCCTGACTCTAGTTCCGGAATTCAGCTCCTGTTCCTCGCTGACTCCAGTCTGGGACTTTTCCTGTGTCTGCTGGTGACGCGATCGTCATCCTGGGAGCTGGATACGGTTTTGTATATATTGTATACTTTTTTTTTATTTTCCTTATTATTTCTTATTTTCCTTATTTATTTTTTTTTATTTTTTTTTTTTCCTTTCATTAAAGTAGTTTAGTTCTTTTTCTAAACTCGTAAATCTCTTTATCTCTTCCTCTCCTCTCCGAGGAGAGAGGGGGGGGAGGGCCATCTGTCGTTCCGATTGGCCAATTCGGCCAAAACCACGACAACAACATAGACTAGGATAGACCCCATTTGAAAGTTTTTCACCCTCAGACTCTGTATGGTGAAACCACACAAGCAGAGATTCAGAGGGCCTCGTCCAGAGGCCCAGCTATTTGCTATGAATTTTAAAGTATGCTGTGCCCACACAAAAAAGCAAGCTATCCCCAGTTGCCCTCTGATGACAAGACAGGCCCTATAACTAGCTCTCTGAACTAATTAGAGACACAAACAACATATCATGAAAATTTTTTGCTGGTGCACTGACTATACAAGCACCTCCACTTGTAAAGTGAGAGTAGGCCTGCAATGTATTCTCTATTTTTCCACATTCCTTCTCAAAACCACAAATCAAATTCACAGACAGCAGCTGTACAGTGATTCTGTCTGCCACTGACCTTCCTCCTTATCCACGTATCTGGCAGAAAAAGTAGCTGCCCAAAGCCCCCTCTCTGCCATCAGCCTTTAATTTTGAAGATAAGAAATTGCAGACAGGTCAGTCAAAACTTCTATTATCTCTCTGTTTTCTTGCAAGCTCTGAAAAGAGATAAATATAAAAAAAATCATGGTACTCCAGGCACTATACACAGCACTGCCTATCTACTAGACTGTAGGATTTGGGGCTTGCAGCTGTTTTTGCAATAAGCTTTTGTATCACTTTCATTGTTGTTTTAAAAAATTAGCACAAAAATCAGGGATTTGACTTTTTACTTTCCTTAAATTATTTCATTGTGAGTCTCTGGTATGTCTGAAAGCCCAGACTTATGAAAAAAAGGCACTGCTTCATATTTCAGATGTGACTTTTTTTCTCTCTAAATCCTCTACTTACAATGTAAGCCTTACAATCTGGGATTTATCTCAGGTAGGTAAGAAAGGAGTATCTGGAGAGGTCAATAATTCTGCTTTAGCACATAGTTTTCCATGCTTCCACATTTGTTAAATGTGGTTTTGTCTCATTTTGAGGTATACTATTTTTAAAATTTAAAATACTTTAGAGAGAAAAATTATTTTGGGGAGCCACCAAGCAAAAAATGAGGAACAGAGAAAAGTGACACTGGAGATGTAGAACTGTCAAAGATTGGGACAAAACCCTATTTTTCTCACTTCATTCCTCACCTGGGCATTTTACAACTCTGTGAATTTTCAGTATTGTGTTAAGATCCCTGCAGCCTGACCATTAAACATTTAAAAAAAAAAAATAAATAAAAAAATTTCATTGAGTTTTCTCTACATTGAACCCTGCTGAAATGCATTTTCCAAAATGACCATGGCCCCAGAGGAAGATATACTTATTTTCAGAAGCAACATTTCTGGTTACATATTATCTGTTTCTCCACTAAATGAAAGAACTATTCAACATCTGGTATTTTTTATCCCCTGAGAAATCAAATTCACTAATTGGATGGGATGGGCTTGGGAAACAGTTGTTTGCTTTTGATTTAGCTATGGTAAGTGACTTGAACTCTTCAGATTTTTTCATGTTAGGTTTTTTTACTATTCCTGAAATATCTTTTTTTGTCTCTTCCAGAACTTGATTAGAGTATGGCTCAACACGGAGACTTTTTTTCCTAATAGGACCTCCGATGGGACTTAATTCTGTATGTGCAGTATCCTGTAAAGCCTGGTGGAAGAATCCAGGTAGAAAAACATTAATTATGAGACAAAATTTTCACGTGTGCATTTCAGTGTCAACATTCATTACATCTATATTTTTTTCTCTGTTCAAATATCAT
Source organism: Rhinoptilus africanus (assembly GCA_013400135.1). Classification (NCBI taxonomy): domain Eukaryota; kingdom Metazoa; phylum Chordata; class Aves; order Charadriiformes; family Glareolidae; genus Rhinoptilus; species Rhinoptilus africanus. The sequence goes on along the minus strand of VXBO01001718.1, from coordinate 19,078 downwards.
TACTCAAAAATATGTATTTCATTTCTGTATAAATGTAAACTAAGGGCCAGACTAGATATAGTGGCAGAATGACACAGACCCTGAAATATTTAGACAATGTGCAATCTGGTTTTAATTGTCCTTCTATTTAATTTGATACTGTAATTTTAGATAGAACTGAAATTGTCACTAGGTTGAACAAGTACTCTCTTTGTGGCATGCAAATAAGATGCTGGTTTGTCTCCAAAAATATGCACATTTCACAGATAAAGTTCAGTAATATCTAAAGGGTAAGTAGCTCATTCTTTGGCAGACGGCAGAGATTAAAAATAAAAATGTTATGAAATGTAGATGGAAAAACAATTTCTTAATGAAAGAATTAAGAAGCTTCTCCTTTTTTGTGACTAGGCTGTCCAGCAGAAAAACTCGTCCTCATTTTCTCTATCACTTGGGTCAAGAATTTGTCATCAGTGCTCTCCAGGAACCTCTTGGTTTGCTTATGCTCTGCTCTGCTGTCCATCCAGCAGATGTTGGGGTGGTTCTAGTCTCCCATGAAGACCAAGGCCTGTGAAGATGAGGGTGATTCCAACTGCCTGAAGAAGGTCTCATCTACTTTTCTTCATGATGAGGCAGACTATAGCAGACACCCATTCCAATGTCACCTATACTGGTATGCTCTTTTATCAAAGAGAGCCCAAAAAGCTCTCATTAACTCATCATCCATCACCAGGGAGAGCTCCATGCCGTCCAGCTGCTATTTCACATGAAGAACAACTGACCATCCTACTCTTCCCAGCCAGTTCTTCCCAAAAATCCTGTATCCACCCTTTCTAGCATTCCAGGAATGGGAGCCATCCCATCATGTCCCTGTGATACCAACAAGATCATAGCCCTGCAACTCCGTATGGATCTTTAATTCTTTGTGTTTATTCTCCATGCCGCAATCATGTATGGCCACTTCAGAGACACCCCAGCATGCTCGTTTCCAGAAAGGCTCTGTGGTTTTTTCCCCTGTAATGATATCATGTAGGCACTTGCTTACAAGTAAATCTTTGAGGTGACTCTGATTAACCTCTGTTTTGCTGATTATCTGTTCCCTT
>VXBO01001718.1:5680-15964 GCA_013400135.1 Rhinoptilus africanus | reverse complement strand
CTCTTCCCAGCCAGTTCTTCCCAAAAATCCTGTATCCACCCTTTCTAGCATTCCAGGAATGGGAGCCATCCCATCATGTCCCTGTGATACCAACAAGATCATAGCCCTGCAACTCCGTATGGATCTTTAATTCTTTGTGTTTATTCTCCATGCCGCAATCATGTATGGCCACTTCAGAGACACCCCAGCATGCTCGTTTCCAGAAAGGCTCTGTGGTTTTTTCCCCTGTAATGATATCATGTAGGCACTTGCTTACAAGTAAATCTTTGAGGTGACTCTGATTAACCTCTGTTTTGCTGATTATCTGTTCCCTTTTTTTCACATCACCCTTTGCCTGTTAACCTCGTCCATTACTTTCTCACAGCACTGGCAGTAACTGTCTTACTTCCTCAGCGTTGCTGATTTAAAGTCCTTCTTATCAAGTCAGAAAATTTGAGTTGACTACTCTGTTCAGGAACAGAACACCAGCACAAGCCAGACAGTGGCAACTCATCCAGCAGAGGTCACTCTCCTTCTGCACTCCCTGCAACGCCAGCACCCTGTCCCTGCAGTTGGTGTGAGCCAGATGCCACCCCCTCACATAAGAATTGCCAGTACTAAAGAGGGCAAAGAAGAAAGAGAAATTATGATCAGACCCCGAGGTCTAGCAGACATTCAGAATCTTGATGTCATTCTCCCCTTTCAATGCAGGGGACGCGGAGAGGAGAATGTTTGTTTTGCTTTTACTACCGTGTTTGGTTGGTTAATAATGGGAGCAAAGAGGTTAGGCATTCCAAATACCACATACACGAGAGAGGATGGTTTAGCTAGGTGGAAATCAATATCTTTAGTAACAAAGAGGAACCTCTTCAGAGCTATAAGGAAGCTATAGGGAAAAGAAGAAGATGTGGCAAGTCTGATCAGTACTTGCTGACGTTTGCTGCTGTTCAAGAAGGCTCCAGAAGTCATCGCAGTCACTGTTGCTGTGTCCAGGGTCAATCCACAACTTCCTGACACACTTTCCCATTGCAAGGTTTCAAAGGCACTGGACTAAAAAGTCTCTAAAAGCTATGAAAGAATAATGGAGGACTATTTAAAAGCAATACAAAGTTCCTCTTTGCTGAAGTTTTGACAGAAAGACAAACCTCCTAGTTCTCATCCTCAGAGCAACCACATTGCTCTGCTGGGCTTTTCTGTACAGTAGCCCTTCTCTGAGAGCCATGTTTTGCTGTTACTGGGTGAAGTATTCTACAGATTGTCACTGCCTTGACCCTGCAAATTTTAGCTATGATGCTGCTGTGATAATTGCAAAATCGGGAGACCTTATCACATGTGGATATAGGTTCCAGATATCTCTTGTGGATAAAAGCCACAAAATGGGGCATGACGTGCAACATCCTCACTGCTTTTTTCTTCCACTGAACCCTCCTTACTAAATGGTGAATGACTAACCTATACAGAAGTTACGTTCAGTACAGCTTGTGGAACTGGGACTTGCCAGTCTGCAAGTGGCTTGAAAGACTACTGCAATATGAAGGAAGCTTGGTACACAGTTTATTGTTAGTTGGATTTTTCCACTCTTTAATTCTACTCCAGAAGATGCCTTGGACAGAAGCGCCTTGCTCCTTTTCATTCCCAAGCACCGGTTTGCAAATCACCTATGTTCAGAGCTGAGCAGAAGTGCCCAGCCTTTGGTATTCTCTTCTTAAAATGAAAAGAAACTACCAATAGAAAATGTTTAATGATCATATTCAAATCTTATTTCTTTTACATTCTTTCAACCTATAGATGCCAGGAAACAAAGAACTAATTCAAAGTGCAAATCTCTTGTAAACTTGCAAACCCCTAAGGAGCTTAGTCTCCTGGGTAGACTTCTTTGCATACAGTGTGTCCGCATTTAAAAGAGAAAAGGAGAATTGTTTGGAGCATGAACAAACCAAAAAAAATCCCAAGTAGTATCCATGATAATAAACAAGAAAATCAACATGCAAAGAGCCCAAATATTAAGCACTGGTCAAGACCCTGAAACAGTATTTGTAGTGTATGGTCTTAGAAAAATATATTAATTGCAGCCAAGAGTTGAAAGGAGGATCGGAACAATAAAAAATTATCTTGATNCCACCTATCAGCAAAGATTTCCCCTATGCCCTTACACTTAAGGACATGAAGGTATAAATATAATCCAAGCTTTTAAATATTTTTTAATTTCCTTGTCAGCATTTGACCCAGAAAATCCAAATACTTTCAAGTTAGACTTTCTCTGTTAGAACCTGTTTCCACTTATTAACAGCCTACTGATTTTATTTTTCACAAAGATTTCTATTAAGAATAGAAATAATTTAAATAAATTATGCTTATATCCAGCTCTACATTTAGTAACAATATAAGATAAACTATTTTAATTATATTAAATTAATTCATTATGAAAAAATAGTCAAAAAATATTTTATGTGTTAGCAATGGTCATAAAATTTTAATCTTTGTGATGCCACAGTAGACTGGTAGTAATGAAGGCTATTTGGCTTTCCTTTTAACTTTCTATATAATTGCTCTTATTTTCCATTGCAGAATATCTTCATTGTGTAAACCATTATCATTTATCCACTTACAGTTTGTATAAAAGTAGGGCTTTAATGTCTTTAGCTGATGATGTCCATATGATATGAGGCAAACACAATATGTTCTTTATTCACACAGCAACTCATGATATATTTTCACACAGTGATTCTGTATTACTTCATGTCACTTGATCGGTCACTCAGCAAAACAGGGTTGCTAATGTCATCAGCAGAGACCTTTCACTGCTGTTCACCAAGTCCAGCTTCTTTTGACAAAGTTCTTATCTGTCTTCTTTCATTGTTTATCAACAGTTTGCAGAACTAACTTATTTACTTACTTACTTCCCTTCTTTCTCTCTTTCTCTTTCTTTCTTTCATTCCTTCTCTTTCTTTCTCTCTCTTTCTTTCTTTCTTTCTCTCTTTCTCTTTCTTTCTTTCATTCCTTCTCTTTCTTTCTCTCTCTTTCTTTCTTTCTTTCTTTCTTTCTTTCTTTCTTTCTTTCTTTCTTTCTTTCTTTCTTTCTTTCTTTCTTTCTTTCTTTCTTTCTTTCTTTCTTTCTTTCTTTCTTTCTTTCTTTCTTTCTTTCTTTCTTTCTTTCTTAATTTATTAATTTATTTATTCCTCCTTACCTTCTTTCCTTCTTTCCTTCCTTCCTTCCTTCTTAATCTTTGGTACAACTGAAATATGAATAATTTTCTCTAAGTTATCAAGAATCATTCATAAACACCGCAGTATCATGGCCTTCTATGGGATATTTTTTTTTATTTGACAAGTGTCCATTTAATATAAATCATTTCATTTTGTGTTTAACCCATGCTCCACCACATTTAGCTCTGTAGACGTGTTTTCCAGAGGTGCATGCCTATGGCTATACCTCTTATTTGGAACACTTTTGGCAACAGACATTTTTTTGTTGCAAAATTACTGTCTTGTTAAGGTGGGATCATTTCAAGACATATCAATTCCAAAAGAGTTTTTAACAGAAAGCTTTCCTGACCAAAGTTTTTTCAATCAGAAAGGGAGAAAGGGGGACGTGATTTGAGAAACTGATGGCTTTATGTGATAAAACACTTTTAAAATTTTTTGCTTTCTCAAAAGTAGCCAATAATTATGATATTTAACAGAATCATTCTTGTTACAACCTCAGAATGAGTTGCTTGTTTGAACAGGTGTCTTCCACCATCAGTCACAGGCAAAGCAGTCTAGAGTTGGAAAATTTATTTAACTTATTATCAGCCAACACAAACCTCAAATCATTTACTCAGGAACTTTGAAAAGCAAAATACGAACAAAAACATTTACATGAACATAAGCACCTATCTCCTCCCTATTAATAAAACTTTCCACATTTTCACTGCAAGTTATGCCTTCAGCTTAGGTGACAGGCAGCACAAGCAGTGGGGCTGTGTGCCTGATACACCTTTGATCCCTCAGGGGTGATTTTCCCCCAGCATGGATCATCTACTGGCATGCTGGGGATTTTTTGCACTGGTATGGGTCACCCATGGACACAGTCCCACAGGGGTGACCTGTTAAAAGGTTGATTAATATTGATGCTGTCTGTGCATTTTTTTTACTTATTCAAATTTTATCTTCAAATTCAGGCATAGGACTGTGAGTAAACCTTATGAAGTCCAACAAGGCCAAGTGAAAGGTCCTACGCTTGGGTGGGAACAATCCTCATTATCAATACAGGCTGGGGGATGATGGGATAGAGAATAGCCTTGAGGAAAAGGACTTAGGGGTACTGGTGAATTAAAAGCTGGACATGAGCCAACAATGTGCTCTTGCAGCCCAGAAAGCCAGTCGCATCCTGGGCTGCAACAAAAGAACCATGGCCAGCAGATCCAGAGAAGTGATTGTCCCCCTCTACTCTGCTCTGGTGAGACCTCACCTGGAGTGCTGTGTCCAGCTCTGGAGTCCTCAGCACAAGAAGNAGGTTGCCCAGAGAGGTGGTGGAGGCCCCGTCCCTGGGGACATTCAAGGCCAGGCGTGATGAGGCTCTGAGTAACCTGATCTAGTTGAAGGTGTCCCTGCTCACTGCAGGGGGGTTGGACTGGATGACCTTTAAAGGCCCCTTCCAAAACAACACATTCTATGTTTCTATGATTCTATATCTTCATGTACCAAATTAAGGAGCCTATGTAACTAATTTTAGGTTGTAGTCACCATTCAATTGAATGGTCTCTTTAAAATAATGACTAATAAAGGTTGTTTAGTTTACCATTACAGGGTATGATTTCCTCACCAGTACATTCTTATAGGGTTTTCTGATTTTTTTCTTCATGAAATCTGGTAATAGTACCAAGTGAAATATACTTAAAAAAAAAAAGTGGGGTTTTTTTAATTGTGTTTTCAGCCCATATTATCCCTAAATTCCTCTCATTTCTTCCATGTATCACCAGCAGCATTTTTTGATATAAAGCTGTGCTCCCAGAACATGACATAGTTAAGATATCCTCAATGCCACCTTCATCCATGACATAATCTTAACAATATCAACTTCATTAAATGCAATTGTTTCTGGCTTCCATAACCAACTATTCTGTCACTCATCTACTACTAGACTCAGTGCTTGGTAGCAGATGAAGGGAAAGATTATTCTGGTCAGTATATGGTCATAGAATCATAGAATGTCTTGGGTTGGAAGGGGCCTTTAAAGGTCATCTAGTCCAACCCCCCTGCAGTGAGCAGGGACATCTTTAACTAGATCAGATTGCTTATGATCAACTGGTGTCATCACCAAGTTGGTGATAAGATCATCAAGGTTTTGGCTTTTGTGATCACAGAACCTTTGAGGACCAAGGACTGCTGGAGACAGATGTGATAGTTCTGTAAAAGTGGGGCAAGAGCACTTTTGTCAAAAGGCAGGCTATCCTGGTCAGAAGAGCTTTAAACAAGGAAAATGGTGGAGTGAGATTGCTAACTACAGGCAAGTAGAGAGATAAGCAGTAGAAAAGGGTGAAAAGCAAATGGTGCAGAGCAGTGTTAACAAGATCGACCTAAGGAATGACAAAATAGGGGGGAAGGGGACCAACCTCACATACATGTCCACAAATGCATGCAGCCTGGGGTGAGAGCTCATAGGGACAGGTAAGAGGATCACACCAGTAAGGGTGATACCATGGTGGGATTTTGTCTACTCAGCCAGGGTGAGGAAGCGGACAGAGCTTCTTCAAAGCACAGGATGAAGTCTCTGTGCCACAAGTTCCATTTCTCATGGAGGACTTTAACCTGCCTGACATCTACTGGCAGGGCAGTGCAGTAAGCTGCAAGCAGTCAAGATTTCTGGAAAGTGGTGGTCACATCGTGGTCTGGGGTGGCATACAGTTGGATCGAATGTTCACTCACAGGGGAGAACAGGTTGTGTATGCAATAATAATCAGTGGCTGGCTTGTCTGTAGTGATCACGATATAGCAGAATAGATATGAAACAGGATCTAAACCAATTTAGTCTTCTAGAAAATCATGACAGTGCCAGAACAAATAGCGCAAAGGTATGTGTTAGTCTGTGAAGGCAGCTGACTTTTTTACTCTGAAATATTGCCAACTGATTACATAATTAGAATGATGTGCTCAGGTCATGGTTTTTAAGATCTCCTAGGAGCCATTTAAATACTAGGAGCCTAGGGTTTAAAAGAGTGAAATAAAAAAAAAAAAAAGAGGTTTAGCTTGGAAGAAGGAGTTCTTTACATGTTCCAGTCAAATGAAAGGTCCATCATCTGTAAGGTACTGAAACAGCAGGCCTCCCTTCTTGCTGTGCATGGGCACATGGTCTGTGTTGAATTTTTAATAATTGCTGATGTAACAGCAAGGATTATTCCCTTGAGGTCACATCAGAATCACATGATATGGATTTTCATTTTCTTCTAGTGCATTTAAAGCTTTGTCTAAATCGACTGAACTGTCTTGACTGCTATGTATGAGATGTAAATAATTCATCTTTTTTGCAACAGAAATAGGACGATAAAAGAATATTTTGGGCTAAAGACACTATGGAACTACATGCAGATGATTTTAAGAGATGAACCAGTATAGATAGTGAAAAAAAATATACCTGAATATATATACCTCAGTACTAAATGAATGTTAATTCATGATCAATAAACAAATTAGTAACTACCTCAAAACAAATACGCAAGCTATTTAACGATCCTTCCCTTAACTTAGCAGAGTGCTTGCCCATAAAGAAAGTAATATCTGTCGTAAGTAGACAAGATAGACCACATAATTACAGTGGTTTTGAAATAAATGTTATTAAAATAACCATTCATAAGTTATATAAAATAGTAAAAAACTCAGAAGTGCTACTGTTCTTGCTTACATATGAATACATTATATCCCTATATGAAATGTAGAACCATTTTCACTGAAGTCTCAAAAAGTGTTAAAAATCTTAAGAATCATGGAATGATTTGTGTTGGAAGGGACGGTTATAGATCTTCTTGTACAACTACTACGCCATGGGCAGGGTGATCTTTCACTAGATTGGGTTGCTCAAAGCCCCTTCCAATCTGACTTAGAACACTGCCAATGATGAGGCATCCACTTTTCAGGGTGATCTGTTGCAGTGTTTCAGTACCTTCATCATAAAAAATGTCTTCCTTATATCCAATCCAAATCTACCCTTTTTCAGTGTAAAACCATTGCTCCTTGCCCCATCTCTACAGGCCCTGGTAAAAATTCTCCCTCAATCTTTCTTAAAAGCCTCCCTTTATACAGTGAATGGCTGCCATAAGGTCTCCCTATGGCCTTCTCTTTCCAGGCTGAATCTCTTAGACTTTCTTCCCCAACTTTTTCAGCCTTTCTTCACGGGAGAGGCGTTCCAGCCCTCTGATCATTTTTGTGGCCCTCTTCTGAACCCCTTCTAACAGCTCCATGTTTTTGTTATACTGAGGACCCAAGAACTGGACACAGCGCTCCATGTGTGGTCTCACCAGACAGCAGAGTAGAAAGGGAGAATCACCTCTCTCCATCTGCTGGCTATACTTCTTTTGATGCAGTCCAGGCTTGCTGGGCTGCATGCGCATATTGCTGACTCATGTAAAATTTTTCATCTACCGTCATCCCCAAGTCCTTTTCTGCAGGACTGCCCTCAAGCAATTAATCACCCAGTCTGTACTGATATTGGGCATTGCCTTGACCAGGTGCAAGACTTGCCCTTGGCCCTGTTGAACTTCATGAGGTTCTCACGGGCTCACTTCTCAAGCCTTTCAGGGTCCTTCTGGATGGCATCCATTCCCTCAGGCATATTAATTACACCACTCAGCATGATGTCATCTGCAGGGTTATTGAGGGTACATTCAACTCCACTATCTGTGTTCCTAGTGAAGATACAGACACTTGACGGACACCACTTGTTTCTGTTTGGAGTCTGAGCTGTTGACTGTATTCTTTGGATGCTACCATCCAGCCAATTTGTTATCCATCTAACACTCCACCAATCAAATCCATATCTATCCAATTTAGAAGTAAGAACTTTGGGGACCATATCAAAGGTCTTACAGAAGATACAAGGATGTCATGCAGGACAGTGTCAAATACATCAGGTAGATGGCATCAGTTGCTCTTCCTTTGCCCACTGATGCAGTCACTTCATTGTAGATGGCCACAAGATTATTCAGGCATGATTTCCCTTTTGTGAAGCTGAGCTGGCTGTCCCTGATGAACTTCCCATCTTCCTTACCCTTCAAGATAACTTCCAGGAGGAACTATTCCATGATCTCACTGGGCACAGAGGTGAGACTGACTGGTCAGAAGTTCCCAGGGTCCTCCTTTCTACCCTTTTTAAAAATGGCTGTGATGTTTCCCTTTTCTCCAGTTACTAGGGACTTAGCCTGACTTCCATGACTTTTTAAATATGTTGGAGAGCAGCTTGGCAACTACATCTGCCAGTTCCCTCAACACCCTGGGCTGCCTCTTGTTGGGTCCCATGGACTTGTATATGTTCAGGTTCCTCAGGTGGTCTTGAATCTGGTCTTCTCTTACAACAGATAAGAGTCGCTTCTCCCAGTCCCTGTCTTGGAGATGTGAGAAAAGTGATTGCCACTAAGAACTGAGATAAAGAAATTGTTGAGCACCTTAGCCTTCTCCATATCGTTGTCACTAGTTTTCCTGTGAACAGGAAGATTATTTTCATTCGTAAAGACTAAATATTTATTTATGTTGACATCCAAACAAAAATTCAGTGTCAAATTTGAACTTTTGGATACAATTCTATTCTCCATGTTCTTTAAGATAGTACATTTGTCTTCACTGGGTTAATGCAGCTTTAGATGCAGAGAGGGTCTGAGTACGAAGCTGCTGCAACAGAAGTACAAACTAGGATATGTTCATTGATAATACAACTAAAGCTGTTTTGTCAAAATCGTACTCCGACAATGAATTCAACCAAATGAGCTCAGGAATATAAAAATATTGTTGCAATTTTTAAAGTGTTTTTACTAGGAAAAATATAAAGCCCCACAGTATTCCATAATATTGATAAGTATAACTTTTAACTGTAATTATATTATAATTGTAAAAAGGTAGTGGTTTTTCTCCTGTCTGATTTGGAAATTTTATTTCAGTTATGTTTATATTTGTTTGAAAAATACTGAGAGACTTTTGGTTCTGACTCTCCAGGTTCATAGTCACACAAGTAATCTTTGTTGGTACAATAAATATATGGAGTTAGTTGTTGTGCAAGAATTGCTGATTTGTGTAAATTTGTCAGCCTTGGTCTATTCTGATATGGTTTTCCTTCATACCATTATCAAACTGACTTTTGTCTTTCCATTTCACAGCTGGTCCCGTAAGAAATTAAATGTATTTTTCCTTCTGGTACTCTTGACAAGAAATCCATTTGCTTGCTTCTATGAGAGATGATGTCCTTGAGTAGAATAAGCATAGTTCATCATTCTGTTCCCCATTGAACTCATGATCTTGAAGTATTCTTGGGCACAATAACAAATTCCAAGTGGTAAGATTAGAAGAGAATACATTGATACTAATCAATTGCAAGTACTCAGTTTTCTTGATGAGGAGTAATCTTGTTACACATCCACTGAAAATTAAATTTTTTATTATCGTTGTTGTTGTTAGGATTATAATGATCATAAAACTCCATGTTTTTAACAATGAAATTATTCTTATCTTAATTTTTCTTACTTTGAGCAATGAGTATGCTTGAAAGCTGATCATGCCATTCATACATTTGACATCTAAAGCTAACATATTATCTCTGAATGCATTGTAAAAATAGCCACAAGCAGACCCATTTCACATAGGGGCAGAATCTCTCTGTTTTTACTGAATGGTTGGTTTCATCCATTACTTTGATTCTTGTTTAAAATATACACAGCTTCTTTGTCTGCAATTTGTTGTATTATTTATTGCAGCTTTATTTAAATGCTGTTTCAGAATGACAGCAAAAACCCAAACTGCTAATTGAAAAAAGTTCAAGGTCTGAATGCTCAATATCTCTAAAAATCAGACCTTCAGTGTTATTCAGAGAAAAGAGTAGCATAATTTATGGATTGAAATTAAAGTAGACCCAGATGACAATCAAGCTGTAACAATAGTTTAGCCAGGCTCAGTTCTGTCACTTGGAAAGAGTGCTCATTTTCCACCCGTGAGATGACCTCAATATTGGTGATAATTACTACAGAAACCCCTTTTATGACAAAGAATTCAGATCTTCTCAAAGATCTTTGTTTCAAATGTCCTTTCATAAAAATAAAAAATTTGCACTTCTTAACTTACTTTT
>VXBO01001717.1:35477-46105 GCA_013400135.1 Rhinoptilus africanus | reverse complement strand
AAAGAACCATGTGCCGCTCGCTCTGGCCGTCCTAGTACGGGAAAGCACCAGAAGAAAAAAGGCAAAACTCGTGGGTTGAGACAAAGGCAATTTAACAAAACAGCAAAAGGTAACAAGAAAACAACAACAATAACACGGACAGAGGGATGTATAAACATGATTACGGAACCGCCGCTCACCTACCGCACCTGGGACACCCCGCCCATTCCAAATGGTGACTTCCTGCCCCTGGCAGCTCTGAGTGGGCCTGGCTCCTGTGGGATAGAACAGCTGTGTCCCTGCCCCAGCCTGGGGAGAATTAACCCTGACCCTGCCAGAACCAGGACAAAAATATAAAACAACAATGCATTTCTTAAAAATAAGATAGTGGTAACAACCAAATAAAACAAACAAAACACCTGATAGTACCTAAGTTTGACACATATTTGAATTCTTTTCATTAATTCATGCACTTTAAACGAGTTTTCTCCAAATTAAAAATACCCCATCATTTGCTGTGAATGGTAATATCTGATTCAGAAAGCTGAAGCGTAAAGATTGTAGACTAAAATTAAGGTAAAATAGTAAACCTGTAAGAGAAAAGATGAGAAAGATGATGCTGAATTGAATATGATACCTCTATAAATACCATTGCATGCATTCTTCATATAGTAAATCTACGCTGCACATTCAAACTTAACTCCTTTCATACGGTAATCTATCATAACCAGTTTTTCATCTGCAGAATAGGAAATGTTTCCCAAGCTGCAAGATGGATTTTTACAAAGTAGATTCAGCTTTCATTTCTTACTGTGAGATTAATTATTTTTGTTTGATGTAGGTCATTTGTATATGTACAGCAGTTTTGTTACTTACTCAGTTTTCTGAATTTTCATAAGGTAATCGCGTACCAACAAAAACCATGAAGATATAATTTATTTTTTTTTACTTTGTGGTATTAGTCTATAAATTTAATCTGTTCTTGATACATTGCTGTGGAGATCAGGAAGCTGTCTTTATTTACAATAATATTGTTAGTCTGATGTTCTATGTGCTATCTTCAAACATGGATGGATCTTGCAATAGTCCAGATCAAAATAATAAATTCTATGAAGATTATTAGTGAAGGTGCTTGTAGAGGCTACACTAAGGCCACACTCAAATGGCACTAATTTATCATTCCCTGTATCTGGATTATACACAGTTCTGCTAAGATGTAGTGTCTTATTTTGTAGAATGTATGTGATCTATTTTTGTGTACTTACCTGCGAATAATTTATGACCAACTGAAAAATTTCACTTTGACCTGCTAGTGAAAAATGTCTCTCTCACAAGTCTGCTATGCATTATTTTACAGGAAACACAATACCATATTTTCATAGTGAACTGCCAACGTTTTCATCTGTTTGGTGCATTTAAGTATATATAGTATTGAATTCTCCTCAGTTATGATTGTTGCTTAGGTGCTGAAAGTAGCAAAACCAAGAAGGCTTCCATCATCCTTTTATGATGTGAAACTCAATTTTTGAGAGTGATACAATTTTTTTCAGTTCTCTCTTGAATAAGTCTCGTTCGAATATAGTGTTACTGATCTCAACTGGCAAGGTTTGTATGTCTTTGGTGTTTTCGTGCACTTCATTTGTAAGATACGTGCTCCTACTCAAATCAGTTGGCAGCCCCAGCTGTGCTAATTGCACACTGTTCTGGAGGCTGGCAGTGATTCCAGTTCATTGGGTTGCATATAGCATATGAAGATACAATTGACTTCTTTATTATCACCTTATGGACCGTCATAAGACATCCCTTGAAGAAACGGACTTTTGTTTGGTTGTCTTACCTAAAACCCTACGATGTGAAGATTTTTGACATCGGTTGGCAGCTTTCTGTCTTTGTTATAAGAATACAAATCTCTGCAAATCCACAAATTTCTATTGTACAGGACATTTGCCTTTGTGTGGAATGGTTTACTTTTACAGAGCATCTTTTCCATCTGGGTGACTTGTCTTTTCAGGTTACATGCACTTTGTTGCACATTCACAGTTTGCATTTTTTTCCTGTAAGGCCTGTAAATCAGACGTTCCTGACTGTCTGCTGCGTAACATGAGATCTCTAAGGCAAATTTTTTTCCTTGGCATGACATCATCGTTTATTTGCGATAGAAATGTAGCTATTTCTTCAGATCATCATTTTGTCTGTGAGATTTACCTCTTTTGGCTTTGATTCCAAATATTAATATTCGACTACTAAACCAGTATTAGGTCACTTTATGGACATATGTTGGATATGATGCTTGAGTATAACATGGTTGGCTGCTGCTTGTACACATGGAGTGTATGTTCTGTGTATGTTTTCTGGCACTTTTTTTTAATTTTGATATTTTTCTAGCATGCAGCTTTTTATTGTTATAGTCCTCAGTAGACCTGAACAGAAAATAATTTCTGTACCCTGCCAGAAGCGTTGAGACTTCATAAATTCTGTCCTACTGCAGAACAAACCTGAGGTCACCACTCCTTCCATTGACGACTCCTGAGACATATAGGAAACATCAGTTCAAAAGGTCCACTAGTCAATATTAAATTATTATATCATCTTTCTTTATTCTGTGTTCCAATAAGTAACTTATGGTAAATTCCTGCAGATTATCCAGGTGGGGTCTTACTAAATTACAGGTTCTTTAATTAAATAAATTTTTCTTCATTATAATTTAAACATTATGAACTCTTAGGACTTTTTTTAAAATCTATTTAAAAAGACAAGATTCTTATATAATTCAATGATCAGTTTAAACATGTTAGAAGAAAAACCCCATAAAATATTAAATACTTTGAATGCCTTTTTTTTTTCATTTGAGAGGAACTTATGTTTCAAGAACCAATTCTCTTTAGGATAGAAACGTTACCAATTTCTAAAACCTAAATTAAATTTGCATTTATTAAATGCAAATTTTGAATTAGTAAATGACAACAAGTCGGTACTTTAGGTCCCAGTTCAGCTTAGGCAGGCAGAGAGACCAGACCATAGGAGTTTGCAGGCATATTACACAAGCCTTGTACATGACATAGGCTGCTTATTTTTACTGTCACCCAAATTCTGTGCCCACTCTCATCTTAATCAGTATTTGTTTCCTGTTCAACAAAGAGCAAAGGAACAAAACTTTCAACATAACATTACCGAAGGTGGTTTAAGTTGATTCTTTCATATCAGACAACTGTATTTTTCACCCTTCAAGGGGAAACAACTTTTCAAATTAGGCACTATAGAATTGCTTTCCTTATTTTTTTTTTTTTAGGGAGTACACTTTATGAGTCCACTCTACATCTAGCCCTACCTGCTCTTCTGTTTTGAAGTGGGCATCTGAGATTTTCTCCCAGATGCATGTGACACCTTCTCTTACAGTACTGAGCCAGAAGCTTCTCTCAGTCTTTAAAAAGGATGATGCGTTTTATTTACATGTGTCTACAGTGGATCAACAGGAAGTCTTCTGCAGGAATAAAAGGGAAAATAACAGAAGTATATTTTGGAAAATGACAAGATTTGGTTCAAAGCCCAGTCATTTATGGTGGAAAAAATTGGATTATATAGCTCATTCCCCCTTTTCACTTTTCTTTTATACACCTGACTTTAAGACAGATCATTTTAATCTGGCAAAAGCTAATGGCTGTTGAAACGGGAGGACCTTACCTGCATCTTCAATGCCAGCTGCTTTTCCCCCAACACCTCTCTTCTGACAGTATCAGCATTCATGTGGCCACATCCTGAGCAGGGTACCAACAGATCCAGCTCAGAAAGATCTCCACTTTTGTCAGCACAAGGGGAAACAATGGGTGTGAGTTACCTGGAACAAGAGAAAAGTGTGATCATCCCTTTTGGATTCTGCTAGATTAAAGTAGTAAAGTAATTCCAACTTTAATGGATCTCTTTTCATGGCAGATTATTCAGATTTTTTTTGAAAGCATATTTGTTCAATACAGTGAGTGCTTGATACTAGCTCTTCCTTACTTCATATGATCCTTTGCACTTCAGGTTTTTTTCTGTTTCTGCAAGCATCAGTGAAAATCACATGCTTCCTCTCTACCAAGGTAGCAAATTCAGTCAGCATCATTAGCATTTTGGATACCCTGTATATTGATATTTCCTTTTAGTGGCAAACCGGCCCAGTATACTCTTGCTTTCATCTCTGTCCTTTCCCCTATACTCATATTGGCACTGAAATGTTCTGGGTGGTGCATTTCCAATGTATAATTGCATTTCTTGAGCCTTTAAGTTCTTCTGGCAGTGTGCGGTGTGCCTTAGATTACCATCAACAGCATGCAATAATTTCCAACCAAACGCTTTCTTTTCATGTCTTATTATCTAAATGAGTTACATTCCATTGACTGTATATGTAATTGTCTAAAAAACTATTTCATGATCCATGCCTGAAAATTTCTGTATTCTAATAATGTGTGTTTTGATTCGGGGCTTTTGCACTTCAGCTTTATTCTTGAGCAGCAGCAGTCAGAAGTGATGTTGAAGGGGTCAGTGGGCACATTGCTATGGTTGCCTTTATTTGTTCATTGTGGCAGTACAAGTTATCAGTCCCTGTTTTCTTAAGTTTTGACATGACTTTTAAATGCTTCTGAAAACATAAACCCTGATGGGCCAGACTGTTCACTGTCTCACATCAGTCTTACACAGCTAGCAAGTCAAAACCACTTCATGTTGGTATTTGTATATAGCGCAGCCTCATGACAAATACATCTAATCAACTTAATTTTAAATCAGAGAACTTTTACATATTTTCTTTTGACCTTTCTTCCTTAATCTTTTTTTATTTATTTTGAGTACAAGAAGTGGGTGCACACATATACATAGACACTGTTCAGTTTACCTATATGTAAGTTCAATATGTAAATGCAATTCATTCTCCATGTGTTTTATCAGTAGTGAAAGTGTTATTACCAAGAAGAGTAGGACTGGATAAGCAATGAAAAACAGATGCTTTCTTTAAATCATCTTAAATTGTGACCTGCAGGAGGATCAACAGTCGTGCTGGTATCGTCAAGTAAGCATATGGCAGATGTTACCATGATTTCGTTAGAGCAGTTAATACTAAGACATCACTGTCTTAAAGACCTTGAACACAAATAATTGTTTCAAAGGGAGAGAAGTAGAAACAGATGTGTATCTACACCAATGGCTTTTTTTCCATATGGTTTACAGTGAAATTTTTTTCTTTCAGATAGGAGTTTTCACTTTTGACACTACTCCCTTCTTTCTCCTCTATCCTCAGAAAATCTTCTTGTTTAAAAATAAAAAAAAAAGAGCCTTCACTAAAATCAATGTGAATTTGCACAAGCTATTTACAAATACACAGTGCTGCTGCAATACATGACATTTTATCTTCCTGTGCCCTTTTTGAAAAAGTATGGCCTAAGGACCCTAAACAAACATGAAGATGATCAGTGTGTTTTTCCATATTCTCACAGGGCGGAGAAAGTACAGTGTAGCCCAGCGTTAGAAAGTATAGACAAGGAGATAGATTCTTCATCTGTGTCCACGAGTGAGCTACTAGTCCGAGGGAAGTATGAGCATGCAGGCACAGTTTTCTGAGTGATGCTAGAAAAATGAGAATTCTGTAAATCCTGAATTCTTTGTAGGAAAGATGCTAGCCACTGGCTGCTTCCTTTTTCCCCTTAGAAAGGACCGTTTAGAGCCTTCCTTATTCCATTTCTGTCCTTGAGGAGTGAGGGGAGAGACTTCTATGTGAAAACAGTGGAGCTCTTGGGGAAGAGAGCAAGTGACTAAGGGCAGTCTTGCAGCACATACCCAGGAATGCCACAAAGCTGAATACTTGGGAATTCTGTGAGTTTTGAAGGCTGGGGTTTGCAGCAGGCATTCAGATGCAGTTCTGAATGCTAGTTTTTTTAAACACCAACATTGTAAAAATGCATGAAGACTACTACAACTCAGCAGGATGTTGTTGCGACGGGCAATGTACAAACATAATATACAAATGAGTCTAAAATTATGCAGTGAAAGCATCAAGAAAGAAACAGAGAGATCAATGCAGAAATTGGGTGTTTGTGTCACGGAGCAGCCCAGCTGAAACCCTGCTGCTTCCCCTGCTTGTTTAAAGAGTTGGTGATTTCTGGCCCTCCTGGGGAGCTGCAATGAAACTTGAAACTGGATGCAAAACTGATTCACTTGAAACTGTAATAGCAATGGTTTGTCTCAAAATAAGGCTGTTATGGGTTAATTTTAATATAATACAGTTCTTAAACTATATTTTAATGCTCACTGTATTAGTAAAGGTCACGCTTTAACAGCTGTTACTGTTACTGTGCTGTTACATGTTAGTAAAATATTTATTAAAATAATTTGTTTAGTATCTAATGTGTTCAGTAATGCTTGCTCTCTGTATTTTAAATCCTATGGGGGACAGCTTCCTTGTATGTTCATGATCTTGATGGCCCTGAAGTCAATTTGTCCTGAGTTACCTACAAAGAGTATTCCTCTTCCACAGATAATTTCAGGATCTCTGCCAAGGTATTTGACTTCCTGTCAGAATATAGTTTTTTTCTCCTTAACTAACTTCTGTCATAACTATGGTGTACCTATAGACTGGACAAATGTTCTCAGAACAGTATGGTATTTGAACTTTTTGAGTCTCTGCTCCTCCAGTCTTTCCCAGTGAAGGCTCTTTCTTTGAATCGCATCAAACTTCCTTTAATGTTGATGTTTATGAGAGTTTGACATTTCATGTTAGTCAGTCTCATGTGAATACTCTTTTTTTGTAAGAAAGTGTAAGATCTTTTCTATTACCATCTTTCACAAGTAGCTACTCTTTTCTTGTAAGTGGATGAGTGAGTTCCAGAAGTGCTTAGATCACAGAAGAAAGACTTGTGCCACAGGGAGGATATAATCTGGAAGTAAACATAATAGTGATGTGTTTCACCTACGGGAAGACAGAAGAATTATCATGTGTCTTTTCTGAGTAGAAAAAAAATGTTGATTTGGTATTTGATATGTTCAAGTCTCTCTGAATTTGTAGCACTGACTTTGAAATGTAAATGCAGTGATAAAGTATATCACTGTCTGCCCAATTTATGATTTTTTTTGGTTGAATAAGTAGTTAATGGCTCCATTTCCAATAATTATTTCTTTGAGATGAATTGTAGGTTAGAGTAGTTTTCATAGCTCTCAGCTGTAAGGAAAACTGTATAAAATATCCATAGTAATAGAACTGACATCTCATTAAAAGGTCATCAATCTCTTCCTGGCATGGCAAAAAGCCTGTAGCCAGTAGTTCTTAAGCAAAAATCCTCTCTTGCCTCCCCCCCAAATTTGACAGTACTTCTTTATATCTGCCGAGTTGCTCAGATCACATGTATGTTTATAACAAATCAGAGATGAAATAGTTATCCTTCATAGGGCTACAAANAGGGGGCTTGGACTAGATGATCTACTAAGGTCCCTTCCAACCCTGTGATTCTATGAATATTATCAGTGAGTTAAAAGCACTTGGAATCTCTGCAACAGCCTGTAGAGATTCGTCAGGGTTGTCTGAAAGCAAACTTTCTTTCCCTTCCATTGAAATGCTGTTGGCTTCACCATATACAAAAAACAAGATAAAGCAAATCCAGAGCACTTTCCTCCTTCTGAGGATTTTCTCTCCATTGACATTGCTCTAGTTAAATAACAAATCATAGTACTGTAGTCTGAGTGGCAAAGTCTGAGTTATCTATCTAGACACCTTTCTACTACTATTATTTACTTCCATTACACATCATTCTTATATATGGGGGTTTTATCATTTTTGCAGTTATCAGGAGCTCTGTTTGCATGTTGGTGAAGCAGCATCCTTTTTAAGATGGGTCTTCTTAGAACTGAAATGTGACTTCCTCTAGGGAGATGTCATCTAAGAGTACCTGTAAATTTATCATAAAGGAAGTCCTTGCTTTCTAGTTTCATAGTATTAAATGAAGGTTTCTCAGAACTGCATTCAATTTTGAAAGTGATGAAATGGATAAAAAATATACTAGCCTTGTTAAAAAGGAGCATATTATGACATTTTCTTGACACTTACAGCTTACCTATGGTAACACATTAATTCCTTGACAACACTAGTGCTATGTCAAGAATTTGAGGCAAATTTCCTGCAAATATAAAGATGATTTTTATTCTAGGAGTCAGCTAAGTATTTTACTGTTCATATACTTACAGGTCCATGAAGTAGTGATATTTTAATATATGCTTTTTAATTATCATCTTGAGCAGCACCAGGTTTCCAGCAAGATTGAATTTATCATCTTATTCGCATTTTTTAAGACAGTCTTTCTGCTGATACTTTGGCTTGAAGCCAAAGCAAACGGGCTTCCTGACAACAGAGGTTGTATTACCTACATTGCTCTGTTTCTTCAGTGAAGCAGCTGGTTATTTGTGTTCAGGGAAGAGATGCACATGGCTATATTTTGAGCTATTTTATAAATGCAACATTTGGTTTAAAAGAGAAATTTCAATTTAAGTGTATCAACATGAAAACTGACTCTACCAGAACACCTATTTTTGCTGAAATGAACAAAAATTATTTTAAAATAATTAACAGCAAACAACTAGATTTCAGAATAAAAGGATTTTTTTCTCATTTTCCTACTGCAAGAGAAATGTGATTTTTAGATAGGTCACAAGTCTTCTTATTATTTTTTTTAAATTTGTTTTTTAAATTACTGTGTGCTGAAAAGGAGAAAAATGCAAGAGAGTCATTGACAAGATACCAAAGAGCTGAACAAAAACTTGACATGGGATTTAGTTAACAGGAAACTGTTTCTGGTCAAAACAAATGCTAGTCTTATGATTATTCAAAGGTCTCTCTCAATTATTCTTGCTGGATCTGTTCCATGTTGCATAGATTAAGTTGTTATTGAACCAGACTTGAACCTCTTGTAAAAGTGAGTTACTGCTGTATCCATCTACCTGACATATCTATGTCAGGAGCAGAGATGGTAGCAGAGAGGAAGGCAGGCAGCTCCCACAAAAGTCATGTGCAATCCAGCTGTTATGCTGTGGCGACGGAAATTTTGCATAAACTGAAAATCTCCTCTTCGCTATGGGTCATTGTCCCTAACCTATCCATTTTTTCCCATATATGAACCACTACCACCATAGCAGTGAATAATGGTGATTGCTGAGGAGAGAAGCTATTTAAATGGAAAATAAATGAAAATTCCACTCATTATAGGCCATGAATTATTCCGTCAGTATGCACAAATCTTTCTGTTTCCCTATAACAAAAGAAACTATTTTTACTTAATTGACTTGTATCCTGTATTATAAAACTGTCTGTTCATTAAACTCAGGCAGAATTACAGTGGAATTCAATACAACAGTAGCTATTAATAATCCCCAGAATTTTGAGTTTAGTATTATCCCAACTAATGCCTACCAGACAGAATAATGATATTTTTACAATATTAAAAAGTTGTAAAACATGATCTTGGTGTTACTCATGCTGAGATCTTCATTTGCGAAATATCCAGTCTTTCCACTCCTGCTCTGCTGAAATGTGTGTTCACATCTTCCACAAAGATGTGAAAAAGGACAGGATTTTGCAAACACAACCAGACACAGTGGGCTGTACTGTCAGCAGCTGTACTAAATCCAGGAGGTGTAGGGTGTTAGTAGAGCCAAAAGCCAGACCACAGTTGTTAAGACCATAAAACATAAAACTTCTCATTGGAACTGTTTCACTTTGTACAAATATTCGTTTGCTGTGGTATGTTAGGATGGCAGGAACAGTGTTTAATTAGGACACCAAAATACAGACCCTGACTTTTTTTTCTGACTTAGATGGGAGGCACGTTTGCTCTTCTGAAAAGGTCTGGCGTGAAAAAAAGAAAGAACGAGGGTATGAAACATGGGACCACCAAAAGAAGACAGAATGCAAGTGGTAAGGAAAACAGAAAACTCAAAGACTATTTTTAAAAGGAGAAGTTGAGGCAAAACTGCAGGAAAGACAAGGTATTGGAATCCAAGTGAAAGACTTTTTTGTCTCTGTCATGAGTACAGGGAAGGAAAAGTAGATGTGTAAGTCAGTATTGTGAGGAGAACATACTCAGCATTAGCTCTCTTCCAGCTGTAAAAGGTGTTTCAAGGAAAGGGAGGCTAAAAATCTGTTTTTTCAAGCTTCCTTGGTCCTTTATTACAGAAATTCTTGCTTCCCCTCCTACCCTCCTTTCCTTCAATCAAAACCTAATGATGATTTGATTTCTCACAGAAATAAGTGAAGATAGTGCCTGTTAGAAATACAAAATATGTATTTTGGAGGAAGTTAGGATACTTTTTTAAAAATTACAAGCACAGGAATCTTGATGATTTTGCTCCCAATTGGAAAGAAAAAAAAAAAAGTAATAACAAATATTTCAAAGACACGTAGAAGCAGGAAGGATATTTTAAACGTTTGTTTCACAAGTGTAAATGAAATCCAGAGCCAACATATAAAAAGCAGATGGAATTAGAAATGAGCAATGCACTGCATTCTGCAAAAGTGACCTTCATGTAAGTGTATGCATCTTTCATGATCTCTCATAGCATGCAAAGCATATAGCAGCCAGCAATACTGGAACACATCCCTCAGTCAGCCCACCCCGTTTCTGCTGGTCTCACCCATA
>VXBO01001717.1:7021-21753 GCA_013400135.1 Rhinoptilus africanus | reverse complement strand
GGGGAAAGCCTGCAGGAGTAAAGACAGAGGCAAAGAAGGCATTCAGCACCTCTGCCTTCTTTGTATCCTCTGTCACCAGGGCACCCACCTCATTCAACAATGGGCCTATATTGCCTCTAGTGTTAGTTTTGTCGGCTATATATTTGAAAAAGCCCTTTCTGTTATCCTTAACCCGACTTGCAAGGTTAAGTTCCAAGGAGGCCTTAGCTTTCCTAGTTGCCTCCCTACATCCTCTGACAACTGTCCTATATTCCTCCCAAGTGACTAGCCCCTCCTTCCATGATCTATAGATTTTCCTTTTCCACTTGAGTTTGACCAGCAGTTCCTTCTTCAACCATGCTGGTCTCCTAGCTCCCTTACTAGATTTTCTACCCATTGGGACACACTGATCCTGTGCTTGCAAAAAGTGGTCCTTGAATGTTGACCAGCTTTCTTGAGCCCCTTTACCTTCTAGCACCCTGTCCCATGGGACTTCCCTTAACAATTGATTGAGGAGGCCAAAGTTTGCCCTGTGGAAGTCCAGCGTTCTGGTCCTGCTGGGTATTCTGTTCCTCCCGCACAGGATCCTGAACTCCACCATCTCATGATCACTGCAGCCAAGGCTGCCATTGACCACCACTGCTTCGACAAGGCCCTCCTTGTTGGTGAGCACAAGATCCAGCAGCGCTCCTCTTCTAGTCAATATACTACCATAGTATTTTTAAAAATATATTTATTTGCTTGGTTATGTATGTATTGGTCATAGTATTTTCACAGTTCTTCTCAGCCCCAGATTTTCTGTTTTATTAGTTCTTGCCATCTCCTAACAATAGAAGAGTAGCTTCATTTTGGTGGTGTTTTACAGATTGGGAAACTGAGGCAAAATCCAGGATTAATTTAAGTAAGAGTATTCAGGGATTTACCAGCAGAGCAGTTATTTCAGCCTCCAGTCATCTCTCTGAAGGTCCAGCCATGCTGCATCTTGGGTATAGTGGTAGGAACCCCCAAAATTTCCTTTTGCCAGAAACACACTGTTAATGTAATCAGGTTTAAATCAAGAGTGACATCCAGTGGTCAGACACATTCCATTTTGAAAACTCTGTTTTCATTCCTCTGGCTAATCACCAGTAACCTAAGTATAAACTAGGTTAATTTATCCCCTCGTTTTTTCTGAGCAGCTTCTGTGGAAAGACAGATTTTGAAAAATGTGTGCCGCGCAAAAACCTGTTCAATGGAGTATGCCCATGAATCCATTTTGGCATCAGGACTGCTTTGAAATTCCTTAGTTACGATTATTTCTTTATGTCTCTGCTGATCATAATATATAGATTGTATTTTTGTATTGATGATCAATGGCTCAAAGTGCTAAGATCCATTTACTGGATGTCTCAGACCTGCTGAAATCTTGCAGAATGAGGTGTGTGTTTGCCTGTGTGTATCTTTGTGTGCATATTCTAGTACTCCCGCTGATCTTTGTCTCTGATGCTCCACTTTTTCCATTTTATTATACATTTTGTGAGCAAAAATTCACCTAGGGAAGTTTGAAACCTGTGACTGGAAGTGACTATGTAACATTAAGAAATCCCCTCTGCTGTGGACAAGAATACTGTCTAATCCCTTTCAAGAATGTCTCACAAAACGGGCATCCACAAAGAAAGAATACAAATATAGTTCTGTCAAATAGGCTCCTTACTCCTCTAAATATCATTAAATACCACTTCTGCTTTCTTTTACTCAGATTTAGTCATTGTCATATGTATCTCCTAAGATCTCAGTGGTTTTCCCCTTATCACATACATAGAAAAACATGCTCCTCAAATAATGCTGAAATCGGGCAGGGCGTGGGGGGGGACGGGACTTAGATAACTGCATTGAAAATGATCTTTTTTCTTTGGGGAGCAAACTGATGACTGAAAATGCATATGGTAAGAGAGGAAAGTGTTATAGAATAGAAGTGAAAAATATGAATTCTGATAAAAAAGCTGACCTTAACTCTCCCAATGAAATATCACCAAACTGTATATTTGAAGGTAAGTTTTTTCTTTCATTCTAGATAGGAGGGTTACATTGCACACTTTTTTTATTGTTTATCCCACAGATGTAAATTAGTGTGTAAGTTATTGCCCGTTACCAGGCTGACCCCACAGACTCAACAGATACGTACCCCTGTTACAAAAAGTACTTGACAAATTAATAATTCACTTAGTTTCTAATCAATTAGCATGAGGTGAGTCAAGGAACCAGGTCTGGACTAAAAGATAACTGAATCACATGATTTAAGTGGGCTACTTTATTTTAGCAATTAAGTGTCTGGACTGCAATGAAATTACATTCCAGAGAGGTGACATGAGCATGTTCGTTTAGCCCACACTGTCTTCTGTTGAGCTGTACATTAATATTACATTAATATTCTATCTCACAATGA
Source organism: Rhinoptilus africanus (assembly GCA_013400135.1). Classification (NCBI taxonomy): domain Eukaryota; kingdom Metazoa; phylum Chordata; class Aves; order Charadriiformes; family Glareolidae; genus Rhinoptilus; species Rhinoptilus africanus. Next base: position 19,349 of record VXBO01001717.1, on the reverse strand, counting down.
TTTGCAAATCAGAATAGTCTTTCTCAGGAATAAAACAGTGAAACAAAACATTGCTACTGAAGTAATAAGGTATTTTGTTTGTAGCAAAATTATTTTGAATTTTATTAGTATTATTATTGTAGTTAGAAAAGAGCTCTTCTAATGGAATTGTCATATCAATTTGTATTAAGATACAGGTATCTGTGTGTAAGACATTACTTTATTAAACCCCCTACTCTTTCATTTAGGTATGTAGAAAGGCACTCTTGATAAGTAAGACTAGCAGATAAATATATTAAATTTAATTTCTACAGTAGTAATGAAGTTGAACTCTTCATAAAAATGAAGGCCTAAGCTTGGATATCCAAGTTACTAATGTACCTAAATTCATATTCAGAGGGTGCAGTTAAGGGATTTGTGTAGTTTATTTTTGTTTCTCTTTTTTTGTTGTTTTTTTGGGGGGGGAGGAGCAGGGGATTGTTACACATTTTAAGTATTTGTTTCAGCATAGTTCAAAGTAATTTGTTTTTGTTGATCTTCAAAACAGCTGGAGGAGCAATTTGCTTTTTCTGTTTTGGGTGAGTTGCCTTTTTAGAGAGGTAAGCACTGGCTAGGACAAATTCATTTTGAATTTTATATTTGTTTATCTATTAATTTATTATTTTTTTCACTGGCTTCTGCTTTACAGAAATATCACAATGGTGATAACAGAAATTACTGCCTTGTGTATGGGTGCATTAAAACATGTGATCCATTTTTCTAGGCATGCTTTTCCAGTTACTTCCTTTTACATGTATGCTTAGGAAAATCAGTGCCCTTGTTTTTGGAGGGGACTAATGCCCTCAGGAAAGTGCAAAAAACCAATTTTAATCTTCTGGTTTTGTCATAAAGAAAGTTAAAAAAAATCACATGGTGAGCACTGATTATTATTTCTGGCTGCAAGCCCGATCTAATCTTCAAGACTAACATTTTTTGCTCATTGCATTTTGTGCAGTCATGTTTTATGTAAAATGGTAGTAATGTAAGCCTAATAATTGCAATGACAGAAATTTAGTGTTGCATGCAATACTCTATGTTCATAGAGAAGCTTTTATCCCCCAAAATGTCAGTGCATTTCACAAACTAGGTATGTGCTAAGGCTATATTCATCACCGAAAGGGGAAGATATACATCGTCTGTCATTACTAGAACACATCAAAAGCCAACTCACCAAAACTAGGCAAAACATGTAGGCCCTTATCACTGAGGGTGACAGCAGAAACTTACCTTACGTGGCATGTTGCAATGCAGTTGCAAAGAGAGGAAGAAAGTGGTGATATTTGACTTAAGAATGCCAAGTAAATTCTCCTTTGTAGTACATATATAAAAGAGATTTTTAATATTTGGGAGGAGTAGACACAGAGTTTAATGTGAAGTGTGTTTTTTTTTTTTCCTGGTGAGACTGCAGAACTTGCTATGATTAAGGAAAGTAAAGCAATGTACAATATATGCAGTGTGAACTCAGCATTCCACAGACTGAATGTCCTGTGTTGAAAATCACTGGGATATATTCAAAGCCTTCCTTTCCAGAGCTAACATTATCTTTCTCCATTGATCAGAGAGGCTTAAAAATCCAAACTGACACCAAGAAATAATTGCGCTCACCTCCTCTGTGAACAAGTTGTTCTTGTTTTCAGTGCCACAAACAGCAGTCCAGGGAAAGCTTACATTTTAAGGTATCCCTGACTTGACTTGGTATGTGCAAAATCAAGGACAGAAAGCAAAATGTAACTGTGTGGACATGCAATGTTTCCTTTCCTGCTCCTGAAAGTCCTTGTGTAGGTTCAACAGTCCCCTTTTTCCTTTAAGCCTCAACAGGATAAAACATTCCCCTCCCTATTAGCTTATTCACTCCAGCACTAGTTCCATCTTTGCCTGAGGTTTACCACAACCCCCATTCCCTGTTCCTCTGTGCTACTTGCAGGGAGGAGGTAGAAAAATTGGGAGTGAAGCTGAGCCAGGGAAGAAGGGAGGGGTTGGAGGAAGGTGGTTTTAATTTTTTAAGTCTTATGTTACATAACTAAAGAAAAGAAAGCAAATCACCGCCTTTGCTAATTAGCTCCTCTGTACAAATAAAGGAGAATCAAATGTTAAGAGTTAAATTACTTGTTAAGCAAACAAAGAGTTGCATGCTTAAATAGGTAATAAGGATTAATATTAGCTTTCAGAAAATCAGAGGTATGGTCTTGAGGACTGTCAGTTACCTTCTCCCTCAAATACACGTATGTTAGTTACAAGAAACCTTAAATCTTATTCTTGTCATTTTATGTAGACAGATTAACAAGTAACAGCATAATCAAAGATTGTAGTTCTTGTGACCTAGAGAACTGAACTTTTGTCCCACTCTTATTAATTTTATGTAATCAGTTACAATGAATTAAAGGAAGCTCACTACAATAGCATCTGCCACCTAAAATGAGTTCTTCACTGTGGTGAGTGTGTAGCCATCTTTCAAAAAAATTACCAGTTTCCAAGGAAAATCTTATCACAGTTAAAAGACTTCCAACATTTCTGTTGTAAAATTGTTTCCTTTGATAAATAGCATTTCTACTGCAAATCTCTGAGTAACATCAAGAGGGTAAGCAGTGCTTAGTCAAATTGAAAATTAAGAGGTGATTTATACTGAAAAGAAGATTAGTCTGGTTATATTGCAGATGTTTTAAGTGTTGCATTTCCTATACAGATAAATAAATGACCTCTCTTGCTTCTGGTTTAATCATTTTTGTTCCATCTGAAATAACAGTACGTTATTTGCTTTGGTGATATTGCAGTGACCTCACTGTGACTCCTATACTTAGCAGCTATATTTTATCCCTGGAGGAAGTACTGGACATTAGCATAGGCCATGGTTTCTCTGGACATAGGTAGCTCATCAGTTAATATAAATCAGTCTGACTCTCCTGAAGCTGATCTGATCCTACTTCACTCTTTTCAGAATCAGTTTTTCACTGGCAGCATTAGAGTTTTGTCACAAGCAGTAGGCAGTGTCCTCAGGTCATGTAACCTGATGAGCTCTATGAAAGAAAGAACACACCATGCAGTGATTACACCATTGCTGGCTACTATTTTACCCTACCCTTTGTTGTGGTCAAGTTTATCTCATCTTTTCACGCAAGCACATGATATCTCTTCCATGTTTGGAACCTATCAGTGCACAAATGTGCAACTACTGAAGCTAGATGCAAATGAGTACTGAGATGCTTGTTAAAGCAGGAGCAAAAATACAATACTAGAGGCAAAAGTAGAAAATGCACAATGAAGTTAAATGGATCAGTTCAGGCAGAGAAATACACACTGTATAACAAAGCCAGCTTTTTGCCTTTTGCTTTTAAAATAATTATTAAGGTAATACATACAGTAATTTTGAGTAGAGTAAATTGGAAATTTTAATGTTTCAATTTTAAAACATTTTCACTTGAACTTACAGACAAAGTGATTGCCTTTTAATGGGGTAACTATTTAATATTTCCTTTGTCCCAGTTTCTTTTAATCTCATTCAAAACATTCCTTAACAAAATTTCTTTTATGGAGTATGAGAATAAGAGTAATAAATACAATCTAAATTAGTGTGAGCAAGAAAAAGCTTCAATGTTTATCTATATAGGGTATATATGTGATACTTTTTAAAATTGCATTCCTATGACTAGTCAGACTGGTTTGTTATTGTTTTCAACATATCATACAATATGTACATCTGTGTGCACAGAGATATATATGAATATTTCTTTACACATTTTGGAAAAACTCAGAAAGTATTTATATAACTTGTCACCTCTCCTTCCTCAACATTTGTAATTTAGATAATTAACTAATTAACATTAATTTTACTTGTCCTCTCATGAAGATTAATCATTCTAACACTTGAAACTGAATAATAATGTTTAACTAAAAATTATGCTTTTTGATCCCACCATTTCATTCAGCTTATCAGTTAATTAAATGCTTTGCTTCATGTTTGAGGAACTCTAACACTTTAGTAATGAATAAAGTGCTGTTGCTCAGTTTATGCGGATATATTATTTTTCTGAGAATTATTTTTAAAAATTGTTTTTAGTTTTTGATCTGTATAGGTTTATGTACAGAAGCTGGTTTTGTGCTAATGCCTTCAGCCATTTCTTTTTTGAGGCTTTTTCAATGTTGTAGGCGAGATATTGATGAGATACTTGATTCTTACTCTGATCCTCTTAAAGTAAATGGTAAAATCAGCCCTATTTGGAAGAGAGAAGTTCTCCTCCCTGGTGACCACCAGCACCAGCTGGCAGCAATAGCAGTGAGGATCAACTCCTGGACCACCTCGTTTTCAAACTTGGGGAAGAAATGAGCCAGCTCTGAAGGCTTGTTTTGAGGGTGCTGTCACTGACAGTCAAAACTGTTAATAATTTGGATGAGGGACTAGTAAGCACCAAATCCAAGCACCGATCCAGGACTATCCCACTTGTAATGGTACATCTTCTGGTAGCACTGAGTCAGAATTCAGAGCACATCAGTGATGATGTTGAGATTGTTTACCCTTCAAATTTAAAATGTTTCATTTGGCTGAGTTTTCAGATTATTCAGGCTATTTTATGCATAAATTCTTGTCATAGGGTTGTTTGCCTGCTGCATCAGAACTCACTGACAGTGCCAAATTTCTGGTGCATATTTTTTAGGTTGCTAAAAGCTCCAAAGTTATTTCTTACAGAAGCAATGGATTTGTATTTTATCCTTTAAAGAGCGCTGGCTGTCCTTAACCAGCTCACTGGTCAGCTGAATGACACGAGTGAGAAGTTTTAAACCCATAAGAAGTTTTGAACCAAGAACAAAGTTTTCAGTTGATTTAGAAAAGTACTGATACAGCTTCTGTTTATGTGACATAGGATGCATTACCTGAAATGTGTAATGGATGGCTTGCTACTTTGGAGTGAGAAAAAGTGTTGTCCATACAGTGATTGTTAGAGTGCCTGAGTGGAAATCAACAGGAGACATCTCAAGCCCTCCCCTCTGTGTATTCTTTCCTTCCTTACTCTCTCCCTCCCTCCTTTCCTACTTCTTCCCTCCTGTCCTCCTCTTCCTCCCTTCATCCCCTCCTGAATATTTTTGGATTACAGAAGCATTTTGAGTATGTGTGTGTTGATGGATCTTTAGAAATCTGCATGTTACCATTTCCATTCATTTGTGAGGTGTGAAAGAAACTTAATTCTTTTGGGGAAAAAAAAAAAAAATTGTGATGCCGTCTGGAGATACCTATGTCCTGGTAGTACAGTCTGTTTAGTATATACCATGTTGGTGAATGAAGGTATTCTAGAAGTGGTACAGTGCTAGACACAAAGCTGCACTTGCAGAAACAAATAAAAATGAGAACCTGAGGCCATTCACCGACCTCACCACCAATTCATTCTCTGTGGTTTGTTTTCTATCATCTGCCCCTTATTGCTTTCTGAACTCCTCTTTTTTACTGAGGAGGGGATCTGTTAGAAACCAATGGCCCTCCTTCAAAAAAGCCCTCTAGGTATTCCTTAGCTATTCTTATCTTACTCTTAGCTATTTTGGACCTCAGAACTAATTATTGCCAGGTGGAAAGGCTTTTATGAGTCGTTCAAGTCCAAGCCTCTCCTGGACTTAGATAGGTTCTTTGATGTGGAGACATCACACCTCAGGGACTGAGCACTGTCCCACAGTTTACAGTGTGTTGTAGCAACTTCTCCAGATGAAACAGACAAAAAACCTCTAAGCAATAAGATGACACCAAAACCGAGTTAGAGCTAAAAAACTGTGTTTGCGTATCACAGTCCATGAATAAGAAGAAGAAGAAAATGAGACCTTTGTGCAGAGGGCTTGTGGCAGAGTCAGAATTGGCATCAAGATCTCTTGATTTCTACTTCATAGAATCATAGAATCATAGAATCCTAGGGTTGGAAGGGACCTTAGTAGATCATCTAGTCCAAGCCCCCTGCCAGAGCAGGGCCACCTTAGAGCAGGTTGCACAGGAACGCGTCCAGGCGGGTTTGGAATGTCTCCAGAGACGGAGACTCCACCACCTCCCTGGGCAGCCTGTTCCAGTGCTCTGCCACCCTCAAGGGAAAGAAGTTCCTCCTCATGTTTAGGTGGAACTTCCTATGCTCAAGTTTGTGCCCATTACCCCTTGTCCTATCACTGGGCACCACTGAAAAGAGCCTGGCCCCATCCTCCTGACACCCACCCTGCAAGTATTTATAAGTGTTAATTAGGTCCCCCCTCAGACGCCTCTTTTCCAGGCTAAAGAGACCCAATTCCCTTAGTCTATCTTCATAGGAGGGGTGCTCCAGTCCCCTGATCATCTTGGTAGCCCTATGCTGCACCCTCTCCTGCAATTCCTTGTCCCTCTTGAGCTGGGGAGCCCAGAACTGGACACAGGACTCCAGGTGGGGCCTCACCAAGGCAGAGTAGAGGGTACTTCAGAGTACTTCAGCATAATAATTGGCAGAGCTATAAAACCTTTGAATATCTGCAAGAAGGATGTTCTGTGTGAGAATGGTAAGCAGCAGTAGATGCAAAAGGAAAAGAAATTATAATTATGGCAACTATAAATTTTCCTTAGTGTACCCCTCAAGCTTTTGGTAGACAGCTGTTTAAAGGGTCAGTCAGAAGCATCTTCCAGAGCAGTGTGTTTCAGATATTTTGCTTAGAGACATTGATGGTCTCTTTCACTAAATTACAATTTTATTCATCTTTTAACTCATCTATCTTTAATTAATTCCTTTAGCAAACTGTATTAATGTGTTTCATAGTTTAAATAATACTCTAGCTGAAAGAGATTTTTTGTTTTTACGCTTGCAGTAAAATAGGGAATTACTGTTCCCTGGTCCCTCTCAACAGTATTCGCAATACTTTAAGATTTTTATTGTGTTTTTCCTCCCTCTCTCCCCTTTATTTGTCTCAGGTGGAAATGCCTTGTCTCTTACACTATGTAGTACTATAAAAGTACTGCATACCTGTAGTCATCTCTGTTGTCATTTTCAATTTTTTCATAATCATCTTTCTTAAAATCAACTAACTAGAGCCATATAACTTTTTATGTTTTATTCTCAAATCCTGTCCCAGTGATTCGTAAGGTCCTGTTTGACTTTCTGATAACTCTTGGTGCTGAAATTATGTTTTCCAGGAATTATCCATTTCAAGATCTTTTCCAAAAGGGAATGGCTGAGTCAGGAGCCATGCTTGTGTTTTTCCCCTTGGTGTTACTGTGTGCTTTCTAGATTACATTTACCATTTTATGACCAATTAATTCAGTGTTACAGGAAGTCTTTATTTCCTAGTTGCCCTTAGGAATTGTGAGTTCTGAATAATTCTGTGTTATATAGCATACCCTTTTCAAGTGATTTTTCAGTATGCTAAACTGTTCACAGTGCCTGTAACCTTTCCACATTGTGATGTCTGCTTCATACCTCTACACTGGAGAATGTGGAGACTCCCTTCCATTGCATGACAGCTTTGTTTCTTTAGGAGGCTTTGCGACAGACTTGTTACAGCTTCCCACAATATTCCTAGATGCTATCAGCTCACCCACCTGCTCATTGAATCTGTCATAGAACTCTGACGTATTTTTGAGACATTTTTATCTATAAAGCTGTATTAATTTATTTCCAATACAGTTTCTTTACGCTTTTGCTTTCTGTATTTCATCATTATTGTTTCTGATAGTTGCCTTGGTACAGATCACAAACACACCAGTCTGACTTTTTCATATCATTTCCAGACATGATTTTGCAACCTTCTGTTGCTAAATTAGAAGTGCTGACTATACTGGGCCAGGATTTTACTCAGTGGTCATTATGTCAGAGAGGCTGAAGGTACCAATTAATAACATTTCAGAAATACATTCAGATATGATATGTGCGAAATATTTGTTTCGGCAGACTAATGGTTGGTGATTTATTTCCTCTGGCTGTCTTAGCTGTCAGTTCTGTTTCATGAATTATTATTACACCAAACGCCACAGTAGCCACACTCTGCACCTGCTTCCCAATCTGACACATGGATGCTTGATACTAAAAAAAATATTAAGAAGAACAAACTCAAATTGGAATGTTCCCTGTTTTTTTAGTATCAGCAATGTTTTGCATTGAAACATTTGGCTCATGAGCAGACAGGAGATAGCATAAAGAGCATTCCCAGAAGGTTAGAATGCAACTTGTTAATGAAGGAAGCAGCAGCACGCATGTTATGTGGGACTGTCTTTAAATATTACCATAACAAAGTTCAAAGGCTTTGCAGAGATTCAGTTAATCTTCCTTAAATAACTTTGCAGTTCTAGGTGTTTGATAATAACACCTACAGCATGTCAAATGCTTACTGTAAATGCACAACCAAATTTTCAGCTGTAGACACTGCAGATTTTATTTGCAGCTAGGAAAGTTCTCGAATACATTTCTCTAAAACCATGACTAATATTTTATTTTTGTGGCATATTTTTGTCTACATTTGTGTATTTGGCATTTACTAGTAGGAAATATACAAAGTGAGTGGCTGCGTCTGCTTCAATTAATTTTAGAAGGAACAAAGCCAGGTCCTGAAATTGCTAGGCATCATCCCTGATTTTATGTAAAACTTGAAAATTTTGTTGTTTGTGGTTGTGAGGAGAAAACTTTGAAGAATGCTTGTCAAATCTATAATCTTCTCAGTATCAGGACCCAGGCTTTTCTCAGAAAAGGATTATTAACTTTGCAACCTGCTGCAGTCAGTGCTTGCAAATTATACTCTGGCCCCTCTCAATTTGACTAATTAACAGGGAATTTTCAGGTGTCTCCATGATATCTGACAACTAATTCTAGAGAATGCTTTTCTTTAAATAATAGAAGGACTTACAGAGAGCAAAAGGGAGAGGGTTGTTGAGTGGTTATCCTGTTCTTTGGAAGTAACTCCCATTACGACATCTTGCATAATCAGCATAGATTTCTACACACAAAACAGTGTTTTACAAAAATCCCATATAACTTTCATTCTTATAAATATAGAAGCTGATTATTTATCTATTAATTTTATTTCAACAGATGCTTGCTAAACTTTGTGATTTCAGGTTTTCCTCGTAGTAGCCTTTTTTACATTTTTATAATGATTTTTGAGAGACCTTGTTCCTACATCTGTATCCATTTAAGATATAGTAGTCCCTTGTTTCATTGCACACGTCCTCTCGAGAATCACCTATTGTAGTATAATTTACAAGAACTCTATTGCTCCATAAATCCAAAATTCAAGATGTGCAGGATTGTCTGTTATGGCTTACGGGGCTACTGTGCTTGATGGTGCTTTTGTTTCTGTACTGGCTTCTAAATGCTTTAATGATAGACCTTAAATATGGAAAGCCTTAACTGATTTTCAGCCCTGGGTCCTAGAAAACGACCTTTCTCTTCACGTGACACCAATGCAGTGTCAGTCAGTACAGAGAGTGAGAAATTTTCACTTCTGAATGAAAGAGAAGAATAAAGGGTCAGTCTGCTCCGAGGTCTCTGAGCTTACACTGCTTACAGAGGACTTCAGGTATAAAAATTGTCACAGCACCTCAGCAAATGTTATCCTTTCTCCCTCACTGGTACAATTATTTGAGGTGGCTCAGTTGCATCTAATGACTAATTCATACAGTTTTATCTGTGTTTATCTCAAGCCTTTAACTTTGCATCTGACAGTAGGTATCAAGCCTAGCTCAGCACTCCGCAATATCAGTCAGGCCAAATCACCTACGGGAAGATCCTTTGTAGCTGGGGAGTGGGGATTTTGTGTTTTGGTCTGACCGAGACGTATGTGGCTGTCCCTTTGAACATGCACAGGTAAAGAATCTAATCTGTGTTACATCAGATAGAGGCTGGAAAACTGAGTAGGTCTAGAACATAGCAGGTTCTTCTGGTGCAGGAGTCTAAACTATGTAACAGAAAACATTACTAAAAGTTATTCACTAAGTTAGTCAAGGGCAGTTTAGAGGCTTTTTTGGTTTTGTTTTGTTTTTTTTTTTTTTGGAGGAGGATGGGAGGGAACAGCAGAGCAATGTGGGTGAATTTTCAGGTTTGTTAAAATTATGACCTAGAGTCACATGTCTGTTCCTAAATAAAAAAACTCTGATTTTCTGAGGCAATACACGTTTGCAACATCCACTGATTGACTCTTTGAAATGTAAGATGTTTTTTTAAAACTAACTTTGGGTTTTCAAATTTTAATCTGTGGTCTTTCTCTAACTTGAGAAGACTCTAGCATGCTTATGCAGTATTAATGCCAGAAAAAAAAAGCATTTTACCCCTCTCATAATTGCAAAATACAAAACCAGTAATAGAGTCATTTTCTTGAATCCTATATCCTATTTCCCTTTTTTCTTCCTTCGCTACCCTCACCCCCAGTGTGATTGCAGAATCTTCACCCTGACACATTTTTCTCATTACTGTATCTCTGTTCACTGCATGGGTTCATTTTCCTTGCTATCTCTTTCCTTTGTAAGCAAAGTAATGTCCTTGACCTCAACCCCACATACTCGTTTATAGCTCGTTCATTCGAGTCTTCACTTTGAGGTGTAGGGGGCAACCCTTTGCATCAGCAGAGAGTAGTTCCCATTTGATCTTTCCCTTCTGATCAACCTGTACACTTGCAGCTCAGTAGAAGAGCCCTCAGATCTTCTAGCCTATTGAGATGCATGACTTTCCCTTAAAGTATGTAAATGAGTAGTTATATACAGGAAATTCATTTAGGCATTCCACAATGATTTATTAACATCCAGATTGCAAAATTCGTATTTTCAATCCTACAGTTCATACAATCTTTCCCAGCAAAACATATTTCGTTAACTAGACTGAAGATAGTTTTCTAGGTGGGAGTAATAACAACCCCTTAGGTTTTAGCAAATAAATTTTTAAAAGGAGCGCAGCATATAGTGACACAATGTGTTAGGGCATCCACATTTCATCTGAGAAGATTAGAGTTTCTAGTTCAGACCATTGAACAAAATGAATTTAGGGAGTGTTCCCATAATCTTAAATCAGTTGCAAGGTTTGAGTGTTTCATAGTGTTTCAAGGGTGTTTCAAGAGGTGATTAAAGGCAGGTGCTCAGTGCAGCTTTAGTTATTTAAATAGTTAGCTTCTTACAAGGATTGAGCATGCAATGGTGGAAGACTGTGTCCTTTCAACACCCATTTACGTCACAAAGCCAACAGAGAGCAGTAAAAAAATATGAAGTTCTAGCAAAGGAACAAAGGAAAACATTAAGATTGGTACTAGAAATTGCAATTCATGTGACTTGGCAACCTTGCTGTATAAACTTACATAGCACCCACGTGTGCTGCTTTTGATGTCAGAAACCCTTGATTTTTCCCCTTATATGAACAATGAATACTTTTACATACAACAAGGGAATTTCAGATTTCTGCCCAAATACATTAACACAATATGTACTAGAATATTTATGATAAATTTTGCAAAATATGGAAAGAGTAATTCCATTTCTTTAGAGACAGAGAGTACAGAGGTAAAAATAAATCATTCTAATGTTATTTTCAGGGGATCATATCAAGACTCATGTCTTGCCTAATGTTATACATGTAGAGATAATATTCTAATGATTTGATGCACCCTTTAATAGATTTATGTGACTAAAGATTGAAATAATCAGAGGTATAGTCTGCATTGTTACACACACACACACAAAAGATGCATCTGTAATGGCATACTTCATAAACCTCTGTTTTTAAAAAAGCATATTGAAATGCAGAGCTGTGCCAAATAGTATCAATTTTACCTGTGACTTTAAATTTTATTGGAAGTTGTTGATCTACATACGTTTTTACTTGTCCAAATTATTTTTGCAATTATTGTTTTGTTTTGTCCAGACCTAGGATGAAAGTTTTGAAATTCAGGTTTGATACAGAATCAGTCTTCACCATATTTTTTAACTCTGTCTTTAGTATCTCATATGGAACACAGCCTATGTATATATGAGTTAATTTACATTTTTCTGTGGATAGAGGATAATTTTGCTGGGGAGCATTTAAAGAAAATAAAGAATTACATCCAAAACCTGATTAGTACTTTGTAGACAGGTAAAACAGTAAGTGCTGGTTTGCTTTATTTGTTCTTGGATACTGTGAAAGCACTTTTTAGATTACTTCCTTTGTAGGGGAAGTATGGAGGGACAGATATAAAGGTTTTTGTAAAACCAGAGAGACACTGTTACAGTATTTCTCGGGAATTAAAAGAGAGTAAAAGCAGCAAAAGTCAACATGGATTCACCAAGGGGAAATCATGTCTGACTAATCTGATCGCCTTCTATGATGGGGTGACTGGATGGATGGATGAGGGGAGAGCGGTAGATATGGTC
>VXBO01001716.1:0-20697 GCA_013400135.1 Rhinoptilus africanus | reverse complement strand
GTACGTTTTTATTTCTTAATGACGGAAGAGGCGGCTGGTTGCTGAGGCAAAGCGGACCCTTTCCCTCAAGGCATAAAAATTGTTGGCCATCTCTGTGGTATTTTCTTAACGTTTTCTGCGCCGCGTGCCTGTCCTGCCGTCGTCCCTCCTGAGTCGCACATGCCGAATTGTGTTTTAATCTTAAATTGGATGAGCCGTTTATGATCCGATGCTCTTATAGTTAATGAGGGTAATACATAAACTGCTTATGCTTTTTTATTTCCTTTTTTTTTTTTTTATTTAAGGCGATAAATGTTTGTTTTTTCCTCCACTAGATAGTGCTCTGTGCTGTGTCTAGTTAATAAATATTTTTAGGATATTTCTTTCAACTCTTTCTTTCTTCCACTGCTAGTACTGTGTTCTGTTCCTATTTAATAAATACTTGTAAGATATTTCTTTCAACTCTTAGGTACATCTCAGTTCCAAAGAACTCATTGAGGAGGAGGTCTGCATTTTGGTATCTTAGTATCTCTTTTCAAACACTTTAATTCACAGTCTCTGATTTTAACAATTTTAATAAACAATTTTAATAAAATTCTGATTTTTGGGGGGGGCTGGTTTGTTTGTCTCATTTCCTTGTGGCTTTAATTCAGTTTGTTCCTCAATATCTTGGTGAAATCCTACCAATTTCTTGCACGCTTTTGTCGTCTTTCCTCTTCAGCCTCCTTACACTCTCCAGCCCCAGTAATGGATTATAATTATCTGACAAAAAAATATTTGCATTATCAGGTTTTCACAGATTGTGTTAGGCTTGGATCTGCATTTCCATGAGGTAATACATTAGAGGTACGAACTTTTGTCTTAAATAGTAATGGTACTTTATAGAGTTTTTCTTGCAAATTAATGTCTAATACCGAATAATGTTTCTTCAGGAGATTATGGAATTATAAGGGACTACTGTGATCTTTTGACTTCTTGCATGAAGTACATAATTCTGCTAATTTAGTGCATTAAATTCCTTTATGTATTCATGTACCCGATAACTTCTTGCAAAATTGGGTCCAAAATTTTGGAGAGTAATATTTCTAAATGATAATTTTGGCCATTGAATTTTTGTTTTGCTCTTACAGCATGAGTTGAAAGGCCCCTTAGTGTCAGCTGTTTCCCCAAATGCATATTTACAGCTTTGATCTAAGTATCTTCTTGAGTCAGCACTTTATAATGGTAACTGTGCATTTGTTAAAATTATTTTTATAATTTTCTTGAATAAAATTATTTACATCAGCAAAATTGTGTTTTATGGGTATAGGTGGAGATTACGCATAACACTTCATCTCATATGAAAATGTCATGAGAAACAACTGTAAGGGATGTTACTCTGTCAGCTGTTGTGTGCATGTGTTTTGTGTAAACCCAACCTAAATCTTTCCTTCAGGATGTTAGCTGGACTGACCACCCATAGGTTTCTAAGCATTCTTGTGTAATACATCCGTTTCCCACTGTTCTATTTTTAAAAGAATGTAAACTCCACAACTGTGCTTTCTGAGATTTGTAGAATAGAAAAAACTGTGACACTTTATTGTATTTTTGTAAACAGCCTGAAAGCCATTATTTTTCAGACAAAAAATGCAGTTTCTAGTTTTATATTAAAAAATGTTGATTTCAGAGCCATTTTGGTTGGACAGTTTTGGTTTTTCTGGTATGATGTCACTCTTGATCTGCAGAGTATTTATACCTATGTCATCGTACCTGGGAATGTGACTTGGTTTTTACACAGGCAGGAGTCATTTTTGTCTATAAAAGACGGCAGAGACAGACTGTTTAAAATGAATGGTTATGCCATGAACATGGCTCTCGACTAAGGGTAGTATGAAGGCATGTTTTTGCTTTCTGTTCTTCATTCTGGCTCAAAGACACTCATTCACATACCGTTCTCGTTTTCCAGTTGGCATTGCTACCTTTATTTCATGATACATAATTCTGAAATCATACTAATTTTAGATTTTTACTTTTCCTGTGTACTTCATGCACATGTTGGTAATACCCATAGCAAAGTAGTGTAAGCCTGCCACACAACTGATGCGGATCTCTGTTGCTACTTGAATGTATAGGTCTCTGTTTATCTATTCCAAGGTCGCTGATTGATGGGATGAAATTAAAAAAAGGTCCCTGAATATGACTCAAATTTTTCATTATGTGTGAATCTTTCAGGCACAGAGCTACAAGGAATAATCTGTTAAAATAAATCTCTGTATATTTTGAAATGCAGTTACTTAAAAGGCTGGAAGTGCCCTTTTCTGACTTTATGGCATTTAGTTTTATTATCTTGTTCCATCTTTATTTGTGCCCTTCTCTTGTTTTATGGTCTTTTTTCCTGCTTTCTTTAACAGAGCTTCTAAGCCCTAGCTGAAATCGATTCTGTAGGGAGTTTGAAGAGCTTTGGGTAGTATCGGTGCTTATTGCAAGGTGATTTGATTTCTTTAGGATGGAACAAATGGTGTTGGGTCATTCCTGCACTGGACTGGGCAGACTGGATTCAGAAAGCAGAGAGCCTCAACGTTGAAGCATAGGCCACGTTTGCTACTGGAATAAGGCAACTGCAATGGAAAAAATATGTTCTCCCAGTGCCAGGGTAAGTTTGATTGTGAATACTGGTGTGATTTTTATAGGTGTGTTGCTACATCCGCCCTTCATAGACTGGATTCTTAATGCAACTTTTATGGTAATTTTAAATAAAATCTAGTCTGATGTGATGGTTATATAGAAGAGAGAGTTGTGAGGAGATCACCGTTTGTTCCTAAAAATGGAATTTATGCAGAAAGGTACTGTATCTTGTGAAGGCACCCACCAGAAAGTGGCAGTTGCAGTGTTTCAGGAAATACTTTGTGTCTAGATGTTCATTCAGAAGAGACACAGTCATGGTTAACAGACTCTAAACGTGACCCACTTTTTTTCATCCGTGTGCAAACTCCATGTATTATTCATGCTTTCTTCTCTTTTTTTTTAACATTTTACAAGTAAATGATTCAGTGGGCTTTTTTTCTGTAAAGATCAGTGCCAGTAGTCATGTCTTGTCGATAGTTTTTCAATACACAGGCATGTAAATAATCTGGAAGAAACATCTTATATTTTCTGGGCCTTATAATCAATAGTGTGTTTAAAATCATAAACTATTATGTGTCAACATTGTATTAATTTTTCAAGTTTAGTACACTCATAAAAAGCCCATTTAGAGTAAAGATTTACCTGATAGACTTGTATGAAGAAGGATTATCAAGATTTAATGAGTTGCATAGAAAAAGCAACCTCTTGGGAAGAATCCATTTTTAGATAGTATGTAGATTTTGGAACTGTGGTCTGTCTCCATGGCTACCCAAAAAGACAGAAGAGCATAACAGTTGGGACGGTTAGAATTGATACTGTCCTTCAAAGACTACTTCTCAGCGCATTTAATGTAACAAAGCTAGGGAATACATGGTTTATATGAGGAGATTTCCTTCAAAAGTGTTCTTTTTAATGTTATCACAGAAATCTAAGTATCCTGTAATTCCTTGGGTGCGGGGTTGGGGTGTTTTTAAGATCCTGAACTATTTTTGGAATTTCTTTTGAGGTGTCAAGCAGTTATTTAAGGACAGTAATTATTGCCAAGAAGTCACCTCGTATTAGAGGGTTTCACAACAATTACAGAACCTAAGTAGTTTTTAAGGAGTTTTAAGTGATTATTAATGCTAACAACAATGCCTTTGCATTCAAATTACAACGGTCAACTTTTGAAAAGTAAAATGACTGGGATTAGTTAATTTTTTTTTCCTGCAAAAAGAGCTGTTATGAAGGTAATGGGGCAGACGATAGACAAGTCCTAAAAGTTACAGTGGAGTTTGGTGCTGGAGCAGGTACAGAGGAAACTACATGCATGTGAATGTAGTTATGCTCTGTAAGGAGTTAGTTTTGGTTACTTGTGCGTGAAGTTTCTGTTTATGATAAATAGTAAGGATATTTTAATGGTTCTGGTTTTCTCAATGCTTATTCTATACGCAAAGCTAAACAAGGAGTTGCTCAGAGAGGGGTTCCAGGATGATAATACATACATTGTAATTTTACATACATTGTTACATACATTACATTACATGTAATTTTACACACATTGTAAATTTCATTTATGAAGTATGTAAATGAAAATAGTGATTAGAATTATAGATTAGAAACTCAGCTTTAACAGTTGTTGCATAGATAGATTTGGGATTCTTGACCATCAGTCCTAAGAGTCCTCTAAATTGTGGGGTTTTTTTTGTAGCTGTTACAGTGTAAAGGATTTAATTTGATAAATATATTGTATTTAAGATGAGGAAGAATCTTGAACTGTATTCGGTGTATTATCACAGACATGTTTGAAAATATTTTTTAAAATCTAAGATTTCAGAAAGTGAAGTTAGAACTTTCCATGTTGGAAAGGTGCCTGTTCTAATTAAAACAGGGTAAGTGTTTTAATTCAGAGCTGTAGTGTTCAAGTCAGCAAACTAACTTAACTGAAATTTTAAAATCCCTAGGAACATTAAGTGCAAGCATTGAAGTTGTGTTTTTTATGCTTAGTTTTGTCTGATAACAAATGCTTTGTGCTAATGGATTTTTGTCTTTAATAATTTTCTATCTGTTCTCTGACGTTTACAGAGTAACTGACAATACAGAGGACAATGCACAGTGTACATCCTGATGACATTTTGTGTGCTGTGACATGGTTTTTACCATGGCTTCTGAGACTGACAAGGCCCATGCTCTTCTCCAAACTTTCAGCACAGCTTCAGTTATTTCTAGTCTGGGTTTGGGAATATTCTGCTTTGTAGCAGACAGACTTCTGCAGTTTTCCGTCATTCAGCAAAATGACTGGCTCCGAGCCTTCTCTGATAATGCAGTGCATGGTATACTAGGGATGTGGTCCTGGGCAATAGTGATTGGACTCAGGAAGAAGAGTGACTTCACTGAGGTCACTCTGGCTGGCTTCCTCGCCTCCATTATTGACGTGGACCACTTCTTTCTTGCTGGGTCCCTGTCATTAAAGGTAAGTCAATAGATCAGTGATAGTTTATTGTCTTTCTTTATCACTGTTTACTTTATTGTTCTTCTACCGTGTCCTAAACAAAAAAGTTCCAATGATACTTTTATTAGACAAATTTTTAACAGATATATGGGAATTACATTTGTCTACAATTGTTAGGATTTTAAAAGCCCTAGAAATATTTTACATCTACTGTTACGTTCTGCTCCTTACAAGGCTCTGAAAAAAGGGTTCTGAAAGCCCTTGTACATGACATCCTATGTGTATCACAAAGTTGCTTTGTTAAACAATTAAGTGCTGCCATGCATGCTTTGTGTGTATAAAGTGGATTATTTCACTTCTGTTTACAATAAGGGGTAGAAATATCTGGAAAACAGATAATCCAGCTGCTGTTTGATTTCATTCACTCCTACTGAGAAATACATTTGGTTTTAGCCAGCCCTAAGTATTTCTCCCACAAGCAAGCTATGTTTGAGCTGTCAACTTTAAAAAGGCTTTCTGAGTTTGCCCTTAAATATAGCTCGTTGTAAAAAAAAATTAAAAAGTGAGCATCAAACTTGTGAATAAAAGTAAAAAGGTGAATTGGCTCCTGTTAAGGAATATGTGTGATCGTCATCCATTTGCAGAACTGCTTGTGAGGACAGTTTCTCAATAGGGTTAGTACTACCAGATTATGGTACTCTTTTTCAGTGGTTCTCCAGCGGTTTAGATGTGTCCTGTTCCTGCTTCCCCATTTCCACACACACATATATATCCCTGTCTTCTTGCCTGCCTCATACACATCTACCCAGCTTTGGCTGACCACAACAGTCTGTTCTGTGTAGTCTTCAAAACATTTGCACTTTCTGTAAGCTCTGGCTGTGCCAGCCCTGGCCACTGCTCTCTTAGCACTGACCTCCAGATCTCACACCTCAAGCAGATGCTCCTTGCCGCTAACTACGTCTTGGTCCCCATAGCTACAGCCCTGCCCCTCTGCTTGTTATTGAGGGTTTGCTTTGCTCAGCAACACAAGCCCTCCTGGTTTGATTATGCTGGTACTGCTAGCATACGTATACATACATGCTACTTACTGTCCCCTCCCCAGAAATGTACACACTCACCTATGGATGGACCTACACAGGAGAAAGGGAAGATACCAACCTTTGTCCATTCAACCAGAGCATAACTTAAGTTGTTTGACCATCTCACCTTCTTTCTCCTCTTCCAGTTTGCTCGTAATGACCGGAAATAGCTCCTAGGAAGCAGAGGAAGGAAGGAGGTGGAGGGAAAATTACTGTTTTTTGTAATCCTTTAATTAAAGAAGAACAATACAAAATGGTTTACTAATTTTTTTTAAATATGTAGGAGGCAGCTAAATGCAAGAAGCATTCTTGCTTATAGTTGATATATAAAAATCAGGCTTCCAATGGAAAAATAGGTTTTGTTCATATACAGTATCACTATTTGTTGTAGACAAAAGATGTTTATCTATTTGAGCATGTGGTCAGTTTCCCCGTTGTATTTGTTTTTGATGAAGAGGGGATTTTCACAGAATTGCAGGGTGTTTGCAGTTCGAAGGGTCTTCTGGAGGTCATCTTCTCAAAGCCTGCTGAAGCAGGCTCACCTGAAACCAATTGCTCATGTCTTGACAATTTTTTAGTATCTCCATGGATATGGACTCCACAACCTCTCTGGGCAACTTACTCCCACGTGCAATCATTGTCACAGTGGAAACTTGTTTCCCTGGGTTCAGGAGGAACTTCCTGTCTTGCACTCTGTGCCTATTGTCTCTTGCCCTGTTAGTGAGCACCACTGGAAAGAGCCTGGCTCTGTTCTCTGTGCACCCTCACTTCAAATATTGCTACACCTTGATGAGAACTCCCTTGAGCCGTCTCCTCTCCAGGCTGCACAGTCCATCCTTTCTTCATATGCAAGATGTTCCAGTGCCTTCATGATCTTAGTGGCCGTTCTCTGGACCCGATCTCGAGCAGTTCCTTGTGTCTTTTGTAGTGGGGAGCCGAGAACTGGACTCAGCGCTCCAGAGGTGGCCTTACTAGTGCTGAGGAGGAAGAGATGGATCACCTCCCTCGACCTGCTGGCAGCACTCCTAATGCAGCCCAGGGTAGCACTGGCCGCCTTTGCCACAAGGTCACGTGGATGGCTCATTTTCAGCTTACTCTTCAACAAGTCGAATTTCCTCAAAACTCTGTTCCAGCCCATCAGTCTCCAGCATGTGCTGGTGCCTGCTGTTGCTCCTCCTTAGGTAGTCCCTACTTTTCCCTGTTTCTGTACTTTTTGCATATGTGAAAACGGTAAAATTACAGAATTATATAAAGAAAAGGAAGATCAGTTTGATTAGTGGCTCCTATAATATTAACATTTTGCTATAGCATTTAAATTTGTAATTATTCTCATGTGTATTTTCTTATTTTAAAATCATTAAATGCAAGTAATGAATGGCTAGTTATAAAGTATTCTTAAAATTTTACTGGTGCTTTTTCTTGCATTTGAGATTATTACCACTATTTTTTCTTAATTATGACCGCTAGGTGACACTCTTCACCAATGTCTGTTTAGGAAGTTGAGTACTGCATTCCTTCATAGTATTGGGAGGTCACCTGTCTCTTTACTGCCTTCAGTGAGGCAAGGTTGAATATCCTTACACTTTTTGTGATGGGGAACGTTTGTGTAGCCTATCTGTAGTATCCCAAACAAAGCAAATTATTGCGGTTTCATGGCTCAATTTTCTCCTGCCTTGTTTCACTTCCCAAGCAGCTAGCAATTGTTTTTCTAATACCCAGCCTAAAGTATTGATGTTGACAGTTAGATCATGTTTTCTTATTCATGAAGGCCTGTCTGCAAAAGATATCTTATTGCTGTGCTGTCCCCAAAAAGTTTATCAAATCAGAAATACAAGATGTTTCAGGTAGAAGTATAGCCCTTTAGTAGCCAAGCTAGTAGGAGAAGGCAAGATGCCCGAAGGCTTTTTCATAGTCATTTGCCTACAAACTCCTCCCCATTCCATACACTAACTAGGCTAATAAAAGATGTTTGCCTGTAAACCACATCATGTGTAGGTCTCTTGACCCTTACAGTCAGTGTACAGTCAATGCAGTAACAGCATTACTCTTACAACTTGCAAAACCATTATGCTTTACAAAAAGTCTCGCCTTGACTAAATAAGTTGCCACAAAATCTGAAGGGCCTGGATTTATGTTTTCTAAACCTCTTTGTATTTTTCTTGTCTTGCTAAATTATCCTTAAAGGGTCCTGTCCCAAACTGTGTATAGTGTTTTAGGTGAGACTTCATATGAGCCAAATTCCTTTTAATGCCTCATGCATACAATACTTTGTCTTTTTAAAAGGAAAAAGAATCTGTTACAGGTTTTATGTCTCCTTGCAATGCCATCAGAGTCTTTTAGTTTGTGATATAAGGTAATCCCCATAAACTTCTCAGCTGTGTTGTTGCCTGGCTAGCTGATTTTAATATGTGATTGTTCTTTCCTCATCTTAATATGATGCATCTTTCAGTTTCATGTCATAATGTCAGGCTATTGCCTATGTAATTTATTACTTTGTGGGATTCTTTTTTACTACGTATTTATTCATCATGTTTGATTGCAGGATTGAGAGTAACTGATTTAAGAGGCTACAGTGTTTACTGCTTATGCAACACATTATGAAGTAACTAATAAATTAAGTCTAATTAACTAACCACACCACGATTACTAATTTATAACAATAGTATTTTTTATGTTACTCTACACAATTATCTAAAAAAGTCTTTATCATCACTCTTAAATCTGATGACGAATTACGTTTTTGAAGTAACCCTTCTATGCAGCACAAGGCAGTATTGCCTTCTACCTCCACTTGCTACCTGCACACTATTGCAGTGATCTACTCCTGTTACTGCTGACACAGCTCACTGCTTGGCTTATTTGGTTACTGGGCTGTTTTTCACAGTGTCATCGTTATTTTTCTGGAGTGTTCAGGGTAAATAGTCACCTGTGGTATTTATATGTTTACTCTGATAAATACTTGTGTACCAAGTAGCATGTGACCTGCCCTTTTGCCCACATTATTTTTGCAATGAGTATAAAGTCTACAAAGACTTTGCTACTTTGAATTTGTAGTTCTTTGTATTCTGTGTAGTTTTTACTGTGTATTACGTGCACACAAGCGTAGAAGAATGTAGGAATCAGTGTTTGAAGAATCTGTCTCATTGACTACCTCTAAAGGTGAAAGTTACTGCAGCCTGCTGTCATACGCAGCATTGTTGATAAACAGCATGATGGGCTGCTCCCAGTGTCCCCCAGGATTGTAGCCCAAAAGCTCATGCTGCAGAACAGATTGCAGAAATTGCTAGCTTGTTACTTAAGACTCACTAGCTTCTAAAAGTGTGGAGGACGCAGTTAGCGGCAAACAAGATAGTACCAGCAAACATACGTAACACAGCTGGTTAACGTGTCACTGCTGACCACCCTGGGCTGCACAGGAGCATTTCTGGAGCTGGAGAATAAGCTTTACAAACACACCATTAATTTAACATTGAATTAATAGATTGACCTCAAAACTAAGGACTTACGCAGAAAGACTGGGGGACTTGGGTCTTTTTAGTCTGGAAAAAAGACGGCTGAGGGGGGATTTTATCAATGCTTACAAATACTTAAAAGGATGAGTGTCAGGAAGATGGGGCCAGGCTCTTTTCAGTGGTGCCCAGTGACAGGACAAGAGGTAATGGGCACAAACTTGAGCACAGGAAGTTCCACCTAAACCTGAGAAGGAACTTCTTTCCCTTGAGGGTGGCAGAGCACTGGAACAGGCTGCCCAGGGAGGTGGTGGAGACATTCAAAACCCACCTGGACGCGTTCCTGTGCAACCTGCTCTAAGGTGGCCCTGCTCTGGCAGGGGGTTGGACTAGATGATCTCCAAGGGTCCCTTCTAACCCTGTGATGCTATGACTTCAGGCTTGTGAAGCATCAAGAAATAGGAGTAAGGTACCCCATGGTACCCAAAATTCCATGGTGTATCTTTGGGCACTAAAGCAAAAAGTTTGTTTGCAGTCTTCTGCATACCGTTGTTGTCTCCTGTCTCCAGCTGCTCATTGTAGTGCATGAGAGGGGCTGGAGGAGCAGGAACTTTGAGAAGATCTTGCACCTGATTGAACACATAGCCAAGAGAATTTGTGTTGTGATTAAATTCTGTTTGCAACAGCAGCCTGATCTCTCTCTCATGGTAGACTTTCCCCTAAATCTACACAAACCATGGTCATATTTTTACAGGGGGCTTAAGGCAGAAAAGGCTTGTACTTTTTTTTCTTTTTTTAAGATATGGTGATTTCTAAAGGCGAACAAATTTGCCTGTTAAGAGAAAGAGCTTATATTGCCAAATAGAAATACGTGTTTGTCTCTTGGGCTTGGCAACTCAAGGATGTAGATGTTCCTCTGGTTACAGAATGTAAAAGAGAAAACAGACTGTTCTTCTCTCAGAACTTGGGCAACAGCATTTCACAAGCCTAATGACTGTACTGCAAGTAGAAAATAGGACTTTCTCTTGCTAAAATTGAGCGCTCAGGGTTGCTCTATGAACAACCCTGCCATCTAAAATCCTGTTTGAAAAAGATCACCTCCCTAAAACTGGATAAAGATTGGAACTAATACTGGTAAATTGCATAGATAATCAACATTCAGATTCTCCTTTCTCATTGTGTTGCTGTTGGCATCTAAGCTCCATAGGGCAGAAAGAGAAGACTTGTTTACCCTTTTCCACTAATTTTTTCAAAAGTGCAGAAATAGTGACCAGTCAATAGGATATGTGCCAAAATGTATCACCATCAAGGGTGGTTTTTCAAAATCAGGCTAGTATGGACTTCTTCAGCTCTTGCTGACAGTAACAGAAATCTGACTATCGTTGTAGGGTAGGTGATAAACAATTTCACCATCCAAGATTTTTCTACTTCAATCTATGAACAATCTGCTTGTATGAAACAGAAATTAAGTTGCAGAAAATACATCCTTTGCACCAATTTAAGGTGATTTATTATTATTACAGTTAAAAGTTGTTAAGACACTTTGTGAGGTTTTTAATCCCATCACCTGATTGAGAGAGTTACAGACAGGCATGTGATGAGAAACTAACAGAGCAAAGCTTTCTGCAAGCCTTACGATGTTGGCTTTGGTTTAAAGCACAGATTGTTATATACCAAGGTAGTCCGTTATTTTACATCTCTCTGTTTCTTGGCTACATGGAAATTTGCTTTCAGACAAGACAGGGTTCCAAGCAGCTGTCAAAATTATCCATGAAAACTTGGTGAAGCTATTCCAGAGTCCCAGTGTAACTGTTGAATCCTGCAACAATTAACACAACAGAAGCAATAATAGGTTACTGGCTGGTGTCTTGTAGCGATGCCTTGTTTGCTTTCTGAGGTAGATGCAGTGAGGGATGTGTTCAACATAACAGTCAGATGCACCGTCGTGTGCAAAGGATATGTCTCTGGTTCCTGTCTGGTGCTGTTGTGTGAACGGGCAAGGCAGTTTTGGCAGAAAAAAAAAAGCCCTTGCATTGTAACACTCTTCACCAAGGTGGGAGGCTGAGCGCGGCTGGGCTTAAATTCTGAATGATGTCCAATTCGCTACTATCAGTCCAGTTGCGTTTAATATAAAGTATTAAGCTATTACAATTCGGATACACTAGTAGCAGGCTGCACTTTCAGCCTAGTCATGCTCATGACCTAGCACAGCCGCCCTCGAGTCTGCGGTTGCGTTCAGTGAGAAACCGAAACGACAAGCTACTTAAACAGTGCAGTTTATTTAAGCGACAGAAACACAGGTTCTTAGGATTTGGTGATGATAAATGNAAGCAAGTGCAAGTAAAAGTAATGTTACTTATACAGAATGTGCGACAAAGTTACAAACTATACAGCCTGGCTATAATTGTAGGAAAAAGATTCTCTAGAGAAATTTCTAAGTTTCCTGAAGAAGTGTTTGGTACAATCTAAGTCTTATTCACTGGCATCCCTTGTGGGGGGGGAAGAAAGGCTCAGCCTGTCCACTGGTCCCAGTAATCAAAGGCAGTCTGTGATGGAGTTCTCCCCTGACTTGTTCCCAATGGTGTCTTCCCTGATATCCTCCCATTCTCGGGCTATTTTATACTATTTTTTACCTTCAAGGTGGAGTTTGAGTGACTTTAGTCATAAATACCTTTGTTGTGATTGGTGTAAATTTTCTTGCTTCGATTTAAAGGTATAGTTTACGAAAAATTCAGGTTGCAGACTCAAAGAGAAGTGGTCACACCTTGGAGGTGGGTAGCCTTCGGGATGGAGGTGTGTTTTCGTATTAAAATGCATTAAAATGACATTATAATGAGCAAAGTTCATACAAAGGGCAGCAGTTCATCAAAATTTAACAGAATGCTGGCTCTGGGTCCAAGTAAGCTGCTTTATCTGCTCTCAGTACCGTCTTCTTTCCCATTATCGACACAAGGCAAGGCCAGGGAATTGACATTCCGTTCCATCCCTCAAGTAGCTTTGTGGGGGAACCGCAGATACTGTGTTCCTTGTGTGCCAGCTGCAGCTTGTTCTCCACCTCAGAAGCTTCTTGATTTTATGCTTTTCCTTGATGTATGAACAATGCTATACTTTTACATTTTTGGCCAATTTTAGTAATTACCTTACAAGTGCCTGTTGCAGTCTTTCCAACTGTTCATCAGTATCTAACTGGAGCAATTAACATTATATCAGCACTTCTATAGATCTCTTAGTAATGTGCTGTCATTTCTCCTGTGCTTCCAGAAACAAGAATGTACTTATTTGTGGCTTAGAAATCCAAAACATTACTTTTTTTTTTTTTTACTATCTTTGAATTTATGGAGATAGTTCTAGCTGTTTCTAGTAAGTACATCTGTAATATTGTCTCAAGTATGTATATAAATTGACAGTTACCACTTCTTAAAATGGCTAAATTTAATGTCAGCTTCTAGACATTCACCTTAATTAAAGCCAGATATCAGTCTTTCAACTGAGGTAATGTTAAGTTGTTGATATAAAAGCCCCAGCCACAAATGATTCAGATTTTGGCTTCTGAACTTGTTTTTTGCCTGTCTATAAAGAATGCTGTGTCGAGGCAATCAAAATACATGTAACTTTTATCATATTTTTGTTGTATTGGAAATTACTGTTCTGTTTAGATACTGTCCAACTAAAACAACTTCATGAGTGCTAACGGTAGTATAATACAGGATGTATTTTTAAAAGTAAATTCCATTAAAATGTGAAATATGTCAAGTAAAGTGCATTAAATATTTCAAAAGTATTTCATGGTTGCTTTCCTTTTAATTATCTTGAAATTAAATACATATAATCAGTGCAGCAGACTATCCAAGTTCCTGTATACCACATGACTGTATGACAAATAGCATGCCTCGCCCCACTCCCTCCCTGTTCTGCTGTCAGTAGTGCTTAGTGGGATGTATGATTCATTTCATACAATGGAGAGACAGGGCAGCACACAGCTCTCATGTATCTAGATAGTCATTGTTGATTTTGATCAACTACAGCGGGAAGGAACAGTATGTTTTTTCTTTGCACTTCCACTTAGCCACTTGATAATACACCCGTAAACATACATGAAACATTTCTTCTCACGATTCTAGCCATTGCCAGTTATATTTTTCTTTTCTGCAGGCTGCTCTGACTCTTCCACGGAGACCACTTCTTCATTGTTCTACTGTGATTCCTGTTGTCGCTCTGACATTGAAGTTTATTATGCACCTTTTCAGGCTTAAGGATTCATGGTGCTTCCTTCCCTGGATGTTGTTTATATCCTGGACTTCTCATCACGTCCGTGATGGGATTCGTCATGGCCTCTGGATCTGCCCATTTGGAAAAACTCCTCCTTTGCCATATTGGCTGTATGTGGCAATTACAGCATCTTTACCTCATCTATGTTCATTTATTATGTATTTAACAGGCACTAGAGAATTAATGTCTATAAAACATGGAATCCGCATTGATGTATAATAATGATGGCTCTTAAAGGATGTTTGTATTAGCACTTGAAATATGCTGTCTGTTTACCACTGAAGTGGTTTCCTTATATTTCCTACAACTTCCGAGTTAGGCATTTTAAGACTGTGGAGCCAGTTACAGCTCCTTTGTCAATTCCTCGTGGTCACAGAAACCTGTGTAATGAATGGTAATAATTTTATACCTATACATTCCCCTTGTAAAATTTGTAGGCTTCCATTATAGTTCATGCATAGCTAGCTGATTTATAAAGTACTTAGTCAAACTCTGTAGTAATTACGTTACATCTTACTGTCACAGTGCCATTCATCTGATCACCATTCACTTTGGATTTGTATTCTGCCTTTAGATAATATATTTCCTCTAGATAGGATTTGTATAACATTTTAAAAATGTAAAGTACTATATAAATCCAAAGTATTAGTGAGAATGTAGTAGTGTATGGCACTTCTAAAAAACATCATTTAGCCTGTTAAATTTATTTATTTGTTTTCCTACTGGACTCTTGTATTCAACTGTTTTAAAAGTAATGTGCAACCGTACATCTGCATCTCTTTGAACACTGCTATCATATAGTGTTTCTACTAAATTCTATTCCTGGGTACTCTATTTGCAGATAATCACTAGCTATTATTTGTGGTTAGAAAGGAGAAGACAGTTTGGTTACAGTATTAGGTGTCTTGGACAAATTGTTGAATTTTTAAAATATAGTAATTATGAATATTATTTTAATTTGGAACTAAGGAATTTTAGTAAATATTTAAGGGTTGTGTAAAGGCAAACTTATTTATTACAGTAAAGCATAAGCTTTAGGGAAGATTCAGGAATTGCTCAAAATGTGAGTTTGCTTAAAGAGCTTACTGCTATATTCATAAACACTATTTTTCATTAAGAAGTGCAAGATCATCTTTATTACTCTAACATAAAATGCATTCTTACTATACAGAAACAGAAATTTTTTCATAAGTAAGTTCCTTAAGGAAAAATGTTTCTATGTTACAGGTTCAACTAGTAATTTGCACTGTGGACTATTCAAAGCAGCAGTTTCCATTTGCAGAAATGTCTCAGAAGTCCCAAAGTAAAAATTAAGCTCTTCTGTAGTTTACAGTGTACAAACTGAGAAATATCTATTAATAATTGTGTTTTTTTCGTTTTCTATTCATTGAACTCCATTGCCCATTGAGGAGTTGGGTCCTTAATTATTGCAGTTTGTGATGAATTGTTATTAAAAGGGTTTGGTTTTATGTAAGAGCATACATGGGGTAGCATGTGCTGAACTTTAACCTTATCAGAGGTTGCAAAGATTAGGTGATGTGTTGATACTACATTTACGTTAGTAAATTTATATTAGTGTAAAGTACATAAAATTACAGAAAATGTTAACTGAGATGGCTGGCTAATGGGTACCAGAGACTGTCTGTGGATGCAAAGTGCTGAAATCTCTCTGCAGCACATTAAGCTGATGTAAAAAGTTTCACACTTTTTTTCCCACTAAAAAAAAAAATCTTTGCCCTATGTGTTTTTCATGTTAGGAATGTGTGCTTATGGAAACTTGTCAAACAATACAGTGGGCCTGTTTAGCCTTTATTATAAAGTTAATAAAAGGCTTTTTTCTTGTAAAGAAGATCGGAAAAGCAGAACAGTCCTTATAGGATTGTCCTCGTACTGTCGATTTCTGCCTTTTACAGTATGTAAAAGTTTTCCAGAAACAGAAGGGTCTTGCTGTAGAGCTTTCAGAGCAGGAACTGTCTTTTATCCAAAGGCATCATGATTTAGTAGAGGAGGAGCGTTGCTCGTTCATTTGCTTCTAACATGTATTTTAAACAGTCAGCTATGACGTGCCAGTAATGAAGATACTTTGTCCAAGAAGTGAACACTTAAATCGATGTAGAAAATTTTCTGTGTTCTCAATTCACGGTATAATATTTGTATGATTTTGTGCTTTATACAGGTTTGTTGCAAAGGGAAATGCATATAGGAACAAAGTGAAGAATGACACTTTCTCGTTTTTAGATTGTAGTTGTAGCATTTTTGGTATCAACATGTCCACCACCAGTCCTTAAGATTGGTACTCTACTGTTCTAACCATGTTTAAGGATCAGTTAATAGGTACATATTTATCAGTTTAAAAACACGTATTTTCATTCTTTCTATTTGTGGTGTTTTTAACAATAATTTTCTGCTATATTGGAAAATACTGGGGTTTCTGGTCATGTTCGTATACCACTTCTACCACAGCAATAGGTGAAATGCGTTAAGGCAAGTAGCAAGCACTTGTGACACACGACTTCTCCCTCCCTCCCTCCCTCCCTCCAAACAGACATGGCAGAGTCTCACGCCTACTCCTGACATTTAGGCAACTTTAGTTCAGGCCATTGACAACTTTTCAAGGTAAACTGACACGTTGCATGTAATGCTGTAATTTGTGGGTAGCCAGATTAGAGAACAAAGAAGTTGTTAAATATTTGTTTCAGCCCGTGTCACCTAGGAGATACACCTGCCTATTACAAATGAATTGCCTAACAATTCCTTAACAGTATTTCTTGCATATTTCAAACATACTGATATTTCCAACTATGCATTGATACCTGCCACGTGTAGCAAAACCATGGCAAAAATAAACCAAGATACTAAAAATGTAATGAATTTGTGCTTTACTGCATGCATTGCAATAATGATTAAATGTGAAGTACAAAAAGCATGTGAATTACACAGAAAATTGTTAACAAGCTAATAATTTAATGCACAATGTGTGATTCATATCACTAAATTGTTCCAGTGGTTCATTTACTTTGCTAATCTAAACTTTTTCCATGTATTTTCAAGTTGCACTCACAAAGTTGAAGAAAGCATGGAGTTCTTCTGCTGTAATTTTTTGTTATACCCGTGCTGCTTTTTTTCCTGCTTTAATAGATTGCTGCCGTAAAAAGCTGGTACTAGTAATTGCCAAGTTAAAAGAAAAATGTTAGAGTGTTTCTTCTACCTGGTCCTCTAGAAATAAGATAAGATTTCTCCTAATGCAACAAATAAGAAAGAAATAAGGTAAGACAACAAATAGCAAAGAAATAAGATAAGATTTCTCCTGATGTTGCACAGCACGGGCTTTGATGACCTGGTAATTTTGAGTCCACGAGCTAGGTTTGTTTCCCTGCGACGGGCAGACCTTGCATTGAAACAAGAGCGGTCAGGTTAAAGTACCGTTCGCATTCATTACAAAAAAACAGTAGTAACACTTTTTCCAAAAATAATAAATTGATGCCTTCAGTTCTTTCTTACAATTACCCAAATTTTATGTCCTCTACAGGGAAATACGAATTTGAGTGCTGTTATTGTAGAACTGTTCTTAAAATGAGCTGAGTTTGGAGGGATGCCTTGGGAAGCTCCCATGGAGGATAAAGGAATTAGTGAGTGCTGGGCTGCAAAGGTGATGGCAGGGCAGGGAAGCCTGCCTTGAGGAAAGGCTGAGAGAACTGGGGTTGTTCAGCCTTGGGAAAAGAAGGCTTAGGGAGGAGCTTATCACCGTGATCATCTTTAAAGGGTGGCCACAAAGAAGATGGAGACTCTCCTTTTATAAGGAGTCACATGGAAAAGACAAGGATTATGGGTACAAGTTACTCCTGGGGAGATCCTGATTGGACACAAGGAAAATCTTTCACAATGAGAACAACCAGCCATTGGAATAATCTCCCCAGGGAAGTGGTGGATTCCCCAACACTGGACAATTTAAAGACTCAGCTGGAGAGGGTGCTGGGCCATCTTGTCTATATCCTGCTTCTGCAAAGAATGGTTGGACCAGATGATCCTTGAGGTTCCTTCCAACCTGGTATGCTGTGATTCCATGATAACTTTAAAGATAATAGTACTTGTATTTTTTCATACCACACTCTGATCTTTCCTTCTATGTTCATATAGTCATTTCCCATTTGCTGAGCCTAATTTTGCATTGAATTTTCCTGGGGTAAGGAGGAGTGTTTGTGTCAATGACTAGGAAACCCAGGTACGCTACTACTTAGGAAAACATTTTAATGCAATGTTAAGGAAATCTTCGGAATATTGGAAACTGGAAAAGAAATTATACTGTATTCCTTTTAGTGGAAATGTGAAGTAGATTTCTTGGCAGTTTGTACAAACAGATTTGTTTAATCAAAGCTAATTGACTGAAAACATTTGTATTAGTAAATATGGGTGAACAATCTTTGTGAAAATGGGTTTGTACACGGAAACTATTGCAGGGCTAATTTACCAAGTCAGGCTGCGTGCTGTTGGCATATCTACCACATAAAAAAGTGCGTTGTCCAAGAAATGTTACTGATGTCCCTGGAGCCTTCCTCTTGTTGCAGAGGGAATTCAATCTTAGTTTGATCCTAGTCATTTTTGCCCCTTAAAAATTGCGTTACACTGAGTAAGGGTTCCTGGACTGGTGTGGGGTAGTTTCCGTGATCTGCTGTCCATCCTTCACAACAGTTTTTGCAGGTAAGCCAAAGAAGCTGGCAGCTGTGAATTCTGGTACAGGAACTGTGCTAATGAAATGAAACCAAAGATAGCAGAAAATGGTGGGATAAGGAGTTTACAAGGTTATAATGCTGCTAGTTTCACTTTTACACTTCAACTTAAATTGTTGATAGTCGAACAAAACCAGCTTGTTCTTGTATATTCCTGCCAACAATTTAGAAGCGAATCGTGTGATGAGTGCTCTAAAAATATGAAGTGTTTCTGGGCCAATTCATTCTGTAAGATTCAAGTAATAAGGCTATATCAATATATTTTCAACAATATCATCTATATCTTCTTTTAACTGTATATAATATACGTCTTGCTGTGGAAGCATGGTTGGGACTTGGGGAGTTTTGATGCAGAATACTCTAGCTGGCAAAACCTTTTAGCGCAATTAATTTTTGTTTCATTAGTCCCTGGAGAAATAGATCTTCCCTTCTTCTAGACATGTTTTTTTTCATGTGAAAGTTCAAGTCACTTGCCAGCATCTTTTCGGTGAATGTTCTGTGTGCCTTGTACATCAAACGTAAGTAAGGAAAGCAAATGCAACTTAGAACTTCATTCCATAAAAATGTATGCACATAATGTATTTATAATCTTTTTTTCCCCGAATAAAAACAATTTAACATGCTGTTGCATTTTGCATCATGCATCTTGCATTTACCTGTCTACAGAGATGTTGGCCAAGTGGCATTTCTAGTAATTTTACATGGCTGTAGAGACGCCATCAGTGTTCCAGGCACTCTCCCGGTGCTTGGCTTTCCTCAGGTTGGATGAAAAGTCTGCTTCTGCTTCCCTGTACCTGGCGCAGACACCTCGGCTGGGTTCAACAGACTGAGCGGCGGGCATCTCTCGGAGTGTAGCTTGTCAGTCTGTTCAGTGCTGCCTAAGACGTGATTTACCTCTTCCTAAAAATGTCTGCCTCCAGTGTGCTGAATTGCGTTCCAGACACCACGGGTTGTACTAACTGCACGGTTGCTGGCTGGAATTGGGATTGTAGGTTGGGCCTGTCTTCCTGTCAGTCACCGTGGTTTCCTGTCACTGGAGAAGGAAGCTGCCTCTTCAAGGAGTGTTTTATCCAGGAGATTCTGAGACGTGGCAAAACATGAAAAAGTGAGACAACCAAAGGCAGCTCTCATGAGGCATTAAACATCACTTCTAGACCAATGTACTTCAGCAGAGGGATGATCAGCTTTTTTAAATGAATTGTAGCTTTTAAAATGCAGAACAAGCATTTATTGTAAAATGAGACTTTTTCTTTCTCAAAATGAAAGTCTGTCCAAAGCCAGGAGTTGCCCCTGAAAAGTTTTAACAATTGCAGTTAATGTATTTATCATGGCTGAAATTCTGTAGTGCTAAGTCTTTGGTTTACATTTCCTTGAAAAAAATTATTTGCTCTAGCTCCAGCATATGGAGACTTGGACTAGGAGTATGAAATTTGTTAAAAGATGGCACCTCCTCCTCCCCCTCCCCTGAAGGCTGACTTAGGAGAGGCTCCACTTGTGCATCCTGCAGCGGAGCTTGTGCTAGGTGCTGTCAGTCTCTCTTAATGGCAATATATAAAAGCCGATCACCTGTTACTGCCATGGTAAATATTTAGGGAAGTCAGAAACCTCTCACGTTACTCCCCAGCGCTACCAAGGAGAAGCGGGATTGTGCCTGCTCCTGCCGTCTGCACACTCAGCGCAAAGAGAGAGTGCTGCAGTGACAGTTAAGGAAAGCCATGGCTTGGGTGTGCGGTGTGCGTGGATCTATGCTTCAGCATTTTCCCTGGGTGTTAGAACCTCCTTCTGTTAAAAGAAAATCCCAAGTTTCAAAAAAAGACGTTTTTTCACAATTAATTTCTGCCACTGAAAGTCTTGTTGAACAATCAAATTTCTTGAAAACTTGTTTCAGATAAGAAAACCAGTTTAGCTGTGACTTGATTTACAAGAAAGTATATTCTTGCTGTCTATTTCAAAGGTATGAGTGTTGGCACATCTCTCTGATTCTCTGTTGCCTGGATTAGCTCCGCAAAAAAGGCAGCACATTCTTAGTCATCAAGAGTGTGAGCGTTTTCACTCTTTATAGTGAACAGATACAAAGGTTTGGAAATCTTGAGCACAGCTTTTTTGCCGTTGGCACATGTTCACAAACATTCCCCTAAGGGCCATGAAGATGATCCGAG
>VXBO01001715.1:19869-36490 GCA_013400135.1 Rhinoptilus africanus | reverse complement strand
CTCTTCATCTGCCCCTAGTGAGAGCTGGATGCATTCCAGCTGCTCTCGCACATAGAGTGCAACTCCCCCACCACGTCTCGTTGGCCTGTCTCTCCTGAAAAGGACATAGCCTTCCATGACAGCATTCCAGTCATGTGAGCTGTCCCACCACGTCTCAGTAATTGCAATGAGATCGTGGCCCTGCCATCGTGCACAGATCTCCAGCTCCTCCTGCTTATTCCCCATGCTGCGTGCATTGGTGTATAAGCATTTCAGAGTGGGAGTCGTGCGTCTTGTTTGGACCGTGGAGCTGTGGTGGGCCTTCTGACTTCTGATGTCAACTGCTCATGAATAATATCACATAGCCAGTAATAGCCAATAGCAATAGTAATAGCCAATAGTATTAGCATCTGTAAAGCAGTCTGATAAATTACCCAGCCTCTAATGCATAGAAAGTGCAAGCACAAATAACAGTGGCAACATTAAAGAACAAGTTCTTGGTCTTTGGGAGAAGCAAAATCAGATCCATTTGAGCTATTAATCTACATATTTAGACAATGGGAGTTAAAAATATATTGTTACTGCACAGAAAGATGTACATACACAATGTCACAGAAAACAATACTCTGAATATTACATTATGAATTATGAATAAAACAATACAATGAATAATGTCAAAGACCTTTCTCTGCTTAAATGAAAGCATTATTATATTGTTTTAAGCAATGTCATTGAGGTTACTTCTTGGTTCTTCAAATTGATGTCAGGATAGGTCAGGAGCAAAAGGCAGTTTTAAGATTATGGATTGAACCCCAGAATACCAAATAAACCTTTGGGATCCTCCCAGGACAGAAATATTATGGATTAGGAAGGGAGCCTAAGTAAGACTGAGCCAGTTTCTCTGACTCCAAAAGCTGAAGTCCAAAGTGCATTGACAAATACATATTTCTACCTCTCTCCCCAGGTACCACTTTCTAATGACTGTGGTATATCGCAAAGATCCGTGCCGTCCTTTATAGGAGACCAGAGACCAGCACAAATTGAGTCCACTTTTTAGAAGTATTGCTCCTTCAACACACCAGGAAACAGGGGTGCTCCTGAAGCAGCTTACTATGCAACAGCAGAACACTGTAAATTTAGTTGCACACACAAGTAAATTTTGGCACAAAGGAAAATCCTCTGAGTGCTTCACTCCTCTTTTAAATACTAAGTATGATAAAGGCACGAGAGTTCTCAGGGCATATATATATGTGAAAAAAATCAGTCAACACAACCATGGAATATTAAAACCAAAAAATTATCTGGTAAATACACATTATGAAGCATTCATACCCAGCCTCTCTAGGATGACTTACTCCCAATGAGCATTCCTTCCCCAACGCTACACTCAATGTTATAAAAATTGCTGTGTCTTGCTGTGATTTTTCACAGAGAGCATCATCATATAGTTTGTCCAATAGGTTTTTCAGAAATTAAAATAAAATCTCACTGCCCCCTTTCCCAACAGTTCTCTAAACACTTAAAATATTTGTTGATAAGACATTTTGCCTAATGCTAGCTCTTCTTCTAGTTATGCCTTCCTCAACATGTGTTATATATTGCAGGCACAATTATTAGAAGAATCAAAAGTCATCTGGTAAACAGCCTTTGAGCCTCATGATTTTGATTCCAAAACATAGACCCTAATGTAAGCTTTCATTTCACAAGCAGGCATAATAGCAAATCCTTCATTCTCTGCATTTGAAATCTCTCCTCGCTGACAGTAGTACCTTATGCTCCCTTTTCAGTCAATTTATATCACTTTGTTACCTTTCCTTACATCATCTTTCACACACAGATAGGACATAGTCATAAGGTTTATGCTTCTGGTTCATGTCATTAGTCTTTTTTGAAGCCGTGTTTAACACTCTGTCGTGAATGGACCTCAGAAAACACAACAGTTGTTCTCAAAAGAAAATTTATAATAAATTGTGCAAACAAGCGCATCCCAAATACTCTCTCATGACTATCTAAGAGTAGAAAGTAAACAGATTGAAAGATCTCTCCTACACTGGATAAGTTTTTATGTGAATCCTAGGCTTATTTAACAGTAATTATTGAATAGAGCTGTTGAACACTATACTAGAGTCTTATGGATAGCGTTTTCTGTGATGACCACAGTATTTGCATCAAAATAGAAAAAAAACTCATGAAATCAGGACACTTTTTTTGTGTCTGCAGAAACTCTGGATGAAAAAACAAAAATCTATAGGCCCAAGAAGCAGCTCGTAAAACACAATAAACTTCTTTGAATAGCTGGGACTCACAGCATTGCAGGATTAAAATGGAGGCCTCAAATTTTTTTTTCTTCAAGGATTCTTAGTACATCTTGATTGTACGCTTGAAACAGAAATGCATTCTATTTGTTCATTTTCTTTGAAATGCTTTAATATAAATGAGATAAAATGACTATTTTATAAATAGTGAAGGAGAGCAAACTATACTTTTGACAGAGTTTGCCTGTGTTTCAAATGCAGATATTATCAAGCTAATATTAAAAATTTATAATAAATATCTGAACACTTCTGAGCCACAAAACCCCATTTCGATCTGCATCACAGTAGAACCTTCAGTGTGTTTATTTCAAGTCCTTTTGACCAGAAAAAAAAATATTTGCCTTGACAGACTTCATTAATCAAGTCACAATTGTCATACATTTGTGGAATTGTATATTTCAAGATCCAAATGTTAACACAAACTAATGCACTGGACAGAAACAGATAAAGTTTTTGTACAGAAGCAGATGTTGCCCAAAGATAAAACTTTACCTAAATACAATTGTGTCATTTCCACTACATGTGAAGGTTAAATGGAAAATGTTTTCAACATCCTTCGCCAGAATTGTTCCTCCACAATTTTCCTCTCCGTGTATCTGAATGTAATCCTCTCCGTGTATCTGAATGTAATCCATATCATAACCTAATATCAATTGTAAATCATGCAGTTTCCGACAGAACTATGATGAATACACATTGAAATAAAAGAGAAAAGTGGTGGAGCAATATAGTCCCTGGAATTTAACACTCTGTGGTCAGAAGGTCACATATGTTAAGTTTCTTATTTACATCCCTATTAAAGCTCTGATCTGTGGTAAGCAGGATAGAAGAAACATGACTCATTTTACAAATAAAGACTGTATTGTTGTTGTACTGTGCATGTTTTGTTTCTGAGTACTTAATGATAACAATGTATGAACTCCAGGTGACTGCAATAAGGGGAAAAAAGATCTTCATCAGGAGACATAAATATTTGTTCCTATTGTCTGGTAAGTGCTTCATTAAAAGCATAACAAAATATGTATTTTATGAATGAGTCACACAAAGTAATATTCTTCATAATTTTTTCTGACTTCTATGTACCTCTTGACATAAAATTATTTACAGGCTGACCAGGTATTTTGACTGCAGTTACACTGAACAACAAGTATATAAAGAAGGAAGAATAAGGAATTCATGTACATTGCGTATTTTAAATCAGGATGGTGATTCTGATCTAAAGATTAACCCAGATCATCTGAAAACAATCTGGCAAGCCTTTATTCATCAGAGGAGCCTCTCCATGACATTCATCAAACTACACTGTGGCTTATACTGCTGTACATCACATAGGCACACCAAAAAATCACATACTGATAGTTTTGTATCAGCAAGGTATTAACGTCCCCTCAAAGAAATGTTTTCTGAGAAATTATCAAGTGAACACATGTTCGTAATGATACAGAAGTTAGGCAATAAAAACAAATAACAGTAGATGACAAAAAAAGATGGACAGNGGAAGGAAGGAAGGAAGGAAGGTGAAGCTCTTTTTAATGAGTGGAAAAGCTTGTTTGGGAATTTTGGGGTTGGGTGTTTTGATGTAAGCACCCTACCTCTGGCCTAGTATAGTACAAAGGCAACTATTACTTGTACCCAAATACCTAAATACCTACACAGACTTGCCATAGACAAAACTCTTTCCACTGTCTTTTTTTCCAGCTTAACCTATACTGGCAATGGATGCTGTGAGGAAGTGTTTTTTCTTCTCACGGTTTCATACCATAGCTGCTAATGTGCTTGGGATGAGAGGACAACATTACCTTGGTTATGACTGCTTCTTTCTGGCATAAATATATTCCCTTTGAGCATATTCCTTTTTATTTGCAATGAAAAGTGTGATACTTATTATTTGTTTGTTTTCTCTAGGAGAAGCAGCTGCAAACTCATAATTATATTCACTTCCCACATTAGCAACAAGCAAGCTTCACATTTTTGTGCATTTGAAATCACCTATAAGGAGGGGCTGAGTCACTTCCATCAGTTTGGAAAATATTAAATAATGAAAAGCACAGTATGAGTAGTAAGATACAGCAGTATAGTAATGTCATCAGTTCAATTATTTTCAAAAATTCAGACTTCAAACACAGCAAGCACAGTTGATGGCATTAGTAGCCAGGTAGTGACACCTCAGTCACCAAATGGTCTCTGAGAAAAAAAAAAAAAAGGTGGAAGGAGAAGAGGTTGTGAGGAAAAAGAAGACCCTGGGGAGTCAGAAATGCTGCAAAAGGTGCAATGCTTACCCTGCTTATACACCGTATAACTCCTTATACCTTCTGTTTGTCTTCCCCACATAAAACAGTGTTTTGGAACAGGGCCCATCTCTCGGTAGTTAGAGTGGCCCATAAAAGTTAGTGTCCTGCATATTCCTTTATCAATATCCAATAAGCAAACTTCATTTTTAAAACAAAATGGTGTCACCCTTTTGGTCTAAGCACCTATCCAAAATTCAAGCTCTAAATCCTTGCTTCTCTCAAGAGGAGGAACTGATGATGAAGTCCAGAATTTCTTCAGTGCAATCTACAGCAAATTGTATGTTAAAGCTCAATTTTCATGAACAAAACAGGAATCAAGCGGCAGGAGATAGCTTCCTTGCTCACAGCTTCATGCCTCTTTTAAGCGAGTACTTTAAGTAAAACTCTCTTAGCTCACAGCGTAACTGCTTCTTTGGTTGCATCTGGAGCTTCCCTGTTCCTCTCCTGTGTGCTCCTGTAGCAGGAAAAGCTCCTGCCTTTTTCCTCACATGTACTGACACCCAGCTGCAGCCAAAGCCCTTCCCCTACCTCTGCATTTGACTCCCAGCCCACCAAGAAACCGCTCCAACAGAATAATGAACAGCATTATACATGAATTGAATTTTCAGTGATAGTTTCAATATTTTCAACTATCTCTAAACACAGATGTGTCTAACTGTTCCCTCATTCAGTTTGAAGAGGTGGCTGTTACATTTATCAGCTGCACCAATGTTTTTCCCCATCCCTAACACAACCATAACAATACCACCCCACCATTTCATTCTTTGCTGAACATCAGTATTTTGCCTTTTTATTTTCTGCTCTACAAAGAAGAGTACATTTAGAATACTTTTATATTTATTTTCATAAGTGGAACAATCTTTCAAAAATGACAAGTTTTTTTCTTCTCGTTTTTCTTTCTGTGTGAGATTAGCGTACTCAGAGAAGCTAGAGGCATTTTCTGAGGAACTAGAAATGGCTTGGCAGGACATAGATCATTGGATATTTCCACAATCTGTCTACCAAATTATTTTTTAAAAATTGACTGTCACCTATATATATATACACACATATATACTACCAGATTCACACAGCTACTCAGAGAGTCACCAGATCACCACCACCATTGGTTTTCATGCTTGCATACTGAGCACCACATCCCAGCTCTGAGAGCTGCTCTCACTTGACAGGTAGGCCTCACCCCCTCTTGCTTACAGAGTTTCTAAATTTAGAAACTCAAACAATGGCAAAGCAGCAGTGTTTGGTGAGAATCCATAATCTTGCAAAGAGAAACTAATCTTGTTTAAAATCCTTCAGCCTACATGTGGAAGCTGGCCAAAAATACTATTAATAAACATTCTTCAGTTTCATGGGGACTTTCAGAAAGGTCAAAATGGAGCTACATTATTTATGTTTTATGGAAAGATGTATTTAATGTTTATAAAGCCATTTGAATAATAACACCAACATTAACGGACTGATAGATGTATCTTCTAATGTACATTATAAAAACAACCACCTGCAGCGTATGAAAAATTTAACACTTCCCTGTTGATTAGTCTTATTTGTCTGTTACTTAACAAAACTTTTCAAACCCTCAAAAAAATGTAACCAGTTTTCTTAAATGTGTTAACAACCCATGGATGTCAGAAGGGTACTTTCTCTTTCAGCTTTGGGAATGACAAATGTGAAATGACATCTTCAGTCTTCTGGCTTCTTGAATTGCTGATAGCTCTCAAGAGAACGGATCTTTCTTTAGTCACTCTTGGATAATGCAGCAGCTTTTGGCAGCAGCAGTTTTCAGAAGTCTGTTACAAAAGGGAACGTCCACGCTAATGACATGGGGCTGATATAAAAATGACTTTTAACAATTATTTCAAGTTTCCAAGCTCCGTGTGCTCTGTGTTTTCCATGACCACAAAAGTCTCATGAGCTGGCAAATCAGGAAGTTAGTAAACATTACGTCTTTAGAGACACATCAAGGATCTAGATAGAACCTTACAGAGTGCTAAAAGCAGCTGACTCAAAAGCTTGAGTAAAGACGCAGCTCTGCAGGCTGGGGCTGTAAATAAATACATAATGCAAAGCTTCTGTAGACAATGCACCAAGCGGAACACACAGCACACACCGAAGCAGTAGACTACACTGCCTCCTGGGTGCTCGTTAACTATAAAAAAGAGGAGACTGAAACCTAAATCTCATATAATGGGAAGGAAATGCAAGACACCTTTATTTTGACCTCAGTGGTGTTGATGGGTTTAAAACGTCAGCAAGCACACCTATGGGACTGATACTTATAGTAAAATAAGGATTACAGATAGGGATCTTTGAGTGCTGGATTTAAAATATGAAAGAATTTTAGTGGATTTAAATTCCTTCCTACTTTGATTTACTGTATATGTGGCACTATCATGGAATGCACGTTACTACCAAATACAAAATGGAAATTACAGGCAAAACCCACAATGCTAGGCATTAAAAAATACTAAACTTAATACTGTTGTTTGAATATTTTTTTAAAGACAAAAAGAGCATATAGCTCACAGAATTTGCAGCAAAAATATACAGTAAGACAAAAAAATATGTTTCTATCAGAACTGAAAACCAGACAGAGAGCTTGGTCAGAAGATGTATAATCTCTGCTCTCATAACACAAAACTAATGGTGACAAGCAATCTATACCAGAAAAGAAACACACTGAAATGCATGCTGTAAATATATGTCAAGAATGATACAAACGAATCACAATTTCAAAAAGAGGACCAAATCTCTGCAAAACAGTCCAAATTGTTTCTGTGCTAGAAACGACCCTTTCTACATCTGCTAGCAGATCTGACAGCTCCAGTTGCCAGGATAATATATCTAGCATAAGGAAGGATTTTCAGAATCATAGTAATAATCTCTTCACAACTATCAAAACCCACAGAATTCACCTTCTGACATCCGCACAGATGTACCTAAAGGAAATAGGATTTACTTAAAAATAAAATGGTAACATCTCTATTTATGACTGATTCCATGATAAAACATGCTAAGACAAATTAAAGGAGCATTGTTAAATACTCGAAACTAAAGAAATGTGAAGTTTCTTCTGTAATTAGACAAGTCTTGGCCACAAGTCCACAATTTAGTTTCTAGGAAAGCAAATACAAACATAATGTTGTCCGCATGCCCACTCCTAAGACCTGAACCCAAAAGTTTTGAGATGTCTGAATCAGAACATGGTTTAATTCTGACTACAAATACAAATGCTTGGTTTCTGTACAGTTCTCATTACAGTAACTACTAATGGTATGATGACCAAGCTTTCTTTCCCAAATATATAGCACATCTTGCATATACTGCTACACAAGCATTGCCGTAACAATGCTATTGTTATCATGGTCTTAAAGCATATTTTGAGACTTCAAACAAAATCCTAAAACCTGCAGCATATTTACAGTACATCTGTCACTCCCAACAAGTCTCATAACTTGGCTCCAACAGCTCATTACTTACACACAAACAAAATGCTACTTACCTCTCTCAGGCAAGCAGTCAGTAGAACCATTCATCACAATAAAGGATTTGCCTTCATTTTCTGAATTGGTATCAGCACCAAAATGTACTTATTTTCAAACAGGATAGCCATAAAATGAATAACATTTTACTATAGTTTTAGTTTAAAGCAGATATAATTTCTTCAAAAATTAGACTGTTTTTTGGACAAGTTAAAATTCACTGTCAATATTCATATCTGTTTTTAACATACCATCCATTACTTTCAAAAAAAAACCCCAAACAAAATCAACCAAACAAAAAAATACCCATAAAACTCCCAAAATGTAGTTAATTATCTAAAGCCTGGAATTCTTTTAATCTTCACTATGACTTGTACTGTAAATCCAGATTAACCTCGAGATACACATAAAGCCAGATTATTTTCAGTAAGACTCCTCTTTAAGATCACGCCTTTGGTCTTATACTTCCCTAGTGTTTCCAAACAAGAACATACAATAGGAAGAAGCAGGAACTTTTCCTCAGTTCCTCCATAATGCACAGGCTCAAATGTCAGAGGACTCCAAATGACAAATCATGGGTACCACAGTGAACACAGTATTTGAAAGAATCAGAACTAATTTTAGCTAAATAAACTCTCCTTAGGGACTAACCCATTAGGAGGATAACGTTGGTTATGTTCTGGCAGACTAAGCTGGAAAAGTCTACCTGTAAGCTGATAACACAGAGGAGACACAATGCTACCCATTTTGAAAATCTTAGTGGCAAGACAGATCTATTTTTCATAGTTCTGCTTAGACTAGACTTGACATGACAAAAAAGGAGGAAGGGAAGGGGAGCTAACTGATTACCAAGGCAGTCTTGTATACTTGTAGTGCATGCAATTCCTCTCTCTGTGCCAGAGGAAGTTTCTGAACAAAGACA
Source organism: Rhinoptilus africanus (assembly GCA_013400135.1). NCBI lineage: Eukaryota > Metazoa > Chordata > Aves > Charadriiformes > Glareolidae > Rhinoptilus > Rhinoptilus africanus. The sequence continues at coordinate 27,504 of VXBO01001715.1, read as the reverse complement.
AGTCATCTTATTTCAATGGAATATAACCAATAGTAGGGGTTTTGACAATGTACAGTCTGAAACTATTAAACAGACATTTTCAGGCACATTAAAAGCTTAAAGGGATACTCTGTGACCTTAAGAGAACTAAGATGATCCCAAACAAGCTCAACATTTTGCTAATGAGTAAATATGAAATAGCCTTCCCATATCATAAAGCAAGAAACAAATGAACACAAGCTTCTAAAAGAAATTGATACATTTAAGCTATTGTGCTGTAGACCTTAAAACTGCTTATCATGAGGTTAATTTGTTTCAGATTCAACTAATACACAATTATATTCAATTGTATTAATTGGTTGCCCAGCCATTTCTGAGCAGTGATTGCAGATTCCTGCCCCCCAGCCACCCCTCATTTATATTCTGAGCATGACGTCTATGGAATATGGAAAATGGAATATTTCTTTGGCCAGCTTGTCCTGTCTATGGTCCCTTTCAGAATCTATGGGAAGCTAAAGGAGGCCTTGACTAATGTAAATATCACTTAGCAACAACTAAAACAATATATTTTATCAGCATTATTCTTATACTAAGTTCAAAACACAACAGCTACTCAAAAGAAAATTAACTCCATCCCAGATGAAACCAGGACATAGTCTATGCATGATCTACCCGTACCTTGAATTCTTTCCAAATTTGACAGATGTTTTGCTGATCTATCATGATTTCTGAACCTATAAAGAGTAAATTCAAATCATGGATCTTAAATGCTATTTTCAGGGACAAAACCTACGTAGTCTGGATGGTCACCAAGCTGGTTTTGTACAAAGGAATCTAGATAGGTGCAGATCTAGTGCTTGATATCCACTACTGTTCCATTAGATCATAGTTAATTGGAAAGGATGACACAAAAACAACAGGAGAAGAAACAGCATCTTAGAGACATAAAATAAGTTTATATATAAAGACCAGGAAAGGCTTGAGAAAAGTGCAGTTCACCAGGCCAGTATATACTGACAAGAATTACCAGTGGAGAAGTTGATGAAGGTAGGGTAATTTTTTTTCTTTTAGGGAAGTCCTAAGTTCTCCCAAGGGACATTTTTAATGACTTGTGTAACATTCTAGCTATGAGGCCATACACCTTCTTGTAACACACGTGTACATGCAAAGAGTGCTGCTACTGAAAGAGGCATAATTGTGGGCAAAAAGCAAAGCTGTGAGTATTCTTTTTCAACTGAATATACAAAGTAAAATTTAATAAAATATGTGAACTCTTCCATAACTTGCATGGAAACAAGCATGTTGTATTCACCTCAAAAAACCTGAAACAAACTTTTGTGTCATAGTATAAAACACAAATCCCTTACCATTTGGTATGCATATGTCTGCCCGTGTTTGCATAGCATGCTCGTGTTAGTCTTAAAAAGCAAAGCTCATACCAGAACTATACAGATACTGAGTTTCTTTAAAAAAAAAATACATCTTATCTGTTCAGAGATTCTTTACATGAAACAGAATTCTGTATCTCCTCTGTTTCAGGGGATTCACCTAGTCAAAGATTTAGAGCCAGAAAATAGCACGGAAATTATTAAACTGGAACAAAATCGCACTACTCTGCATTTCACAATAATTATAAATGAGGTAGTGCAAAAGTAACTAGCATTAGGGCTTCTATAAATTACAGTATTCTGAAGCAATGAATCACAAAATACCCGGGACTCTTTGTGCAGAAAAAAATCTTTATAGAAGAATACAGAATATGAAACACATAGATATAACCCAGAAAGATTAAGGTGTGAGACCAAATGCAAACCTAAAAAAAGAAACATCAATGAGATAAAACCATATGAAAATGAATTTTGTCACAGTAATCTACAATGGAAAAAGGCGGCAGTGACTTGCACAATGTGTTTCTCTGAAACAACAGAGCTCCCTGCAGCCACAGGAAGGACAGATGCAGCTACCTTTTTCTTCCCCAGTGGTTCTTTCAGTAAAGAAGCTGATTTGTATCATGTCTGCTTTACAGAAACAGATGTAAATGCAACAGGGATGGACAAGAGGAAGGCAGCATACACATGTAGCAAGGTAACTCTGAGCTCATCATGCTTTTTGATCCCAAATGACTGCGTTACCTGAACATGTATGACAACAGGATGTGAAGGGAATAGGTCATTATAAAGCTAAAGAGATTCACCTGATAAAACATGGGTCATTTTCTGGTATCAAACAAAAACACATTCACACCAGCAGTTCAGCTGAATTTACAAGAAATATCTGAATTTTGGAAACTTTCCACTGAGCAGAATCTGGACAACTTCAAGTACCCAAGGAAGTACTAATGAGGTGCATCAATCCATGGAAATTGTTAAGAGTAAAATGTAGATACAATTACCTCTGATCAACCTTAAAGTATGATACACACAGCAGACTAAAGAATTTTAAAGTAATTTAAATTTTTAAAACCATATTGAGATATGCATGTTCAAATAATTAAAAGTGCTTCCATTATAAATGAAGATAAAGGAGTACAAACTTGCACAGAGGGTCCTTGAGAGTGATTTACAGATCACACACATTCACAGTGAGCTACTCTCATGAATGTGTTTGTTTGCAAAGCACACAGTAGAAGAGAGACTATAGGAAGTACAATTTTAGATCTGAGTTTAAAAATATGTTTATTGTGATTCAAAGCTAATGTTATTCATTACTCAGCCAGCATATTAGTGCAGACAATATTCTCTCACTTCCTCTGGGCCTTCTTTAATCTTATCTGGATTTATTTTTGTGTATTTCTGAGTAATCAAAAGTTATAGGCTTGAAATCTCTTGAGTTAAAAACATCCCTAGTGTTCCTGCTGTTTCTTTTGTATATATTCATTTTTTTTAGTGAATCCCTAAAGCAAGGATTTTTAAAAAAAAGCAAATAAGGTTGTTTCAATCAGAAAGAATCAACAATTTGATTTCCTCCAACGTATTAAGTAAATTTTCCTGTTAAGATAGCAATTGATCCAAGTTGGTGTTAATAAGGGTAGCTAAAAATTTAATGTTAGGCATTGCTTCAGCAGATGTACACATTCAGGACTATGGTAATGAAGCGAAAGTCGAAAGCATTTAACTCATCTTTCCTTTCAGTAAATAAAATTCTTCAACAAAACCTTGATTTGAATTATATACCATAAGAAACCTAAATATACTCACAAGACATTCCTAAATAGAACTGCTGAGGACTTTTCTGACTAAACTGAAAATGCCAATTAGTCAAAGTTGAAATGTTTTGCAGAAATGCCACTGATTTAACAAACTTATATCAGTGCACTGGCTGAGCACCCACCAGGGCCTGGCTGGTTCCTGGCTGGGACCCAGGTTCCTGCAGCTCTGGCCAGATATACTACGTGGGGATTTTTAAGAGCCAGGGGACTGAAAGTCTTCAGAGCCCTGTGTCACAAGAGTGCTGCCTACAGAAAAGTGCCAAAACCCTGAACTGGAGATAACCTGAATGTCTCAGAGATTCCACACTTAATATTGTGGAGCCAGGAGCCTGGACAGAAGGACATGCCAGCCCCAGCACCAACATATACAGTGTGTCTCCAAGAGCCTCACCTGAACTCATTGCTGTTAGAGCTTTTAGATTTCATATGCTAACGCTGGAAGCCCGCACAGACACAGAAATTCACTAGGAAACCTCTTTACAACAGGCATGCCTTTTTTTGAGTTTGATTTAAAAACAAGTCATGTCCATGAACACCTCATGATTCTGTGGCATAGTCTAAGTGTACTTGAACTAGGCTTAAACTACCTAGCTCAGGAATTGCTAGCAATATAGTTATGCTACCACTAACTGAGCATCCAGTTAACTATCATCTTCCTGGATGCAATTTAGCTTACTGCATAATCATTAAGTACTAACACTGATTTGACCAGCTAACCGATAAGAAAACCACAAATCATTTTGTCTTGACTGGATTTCTATCTCTTGCTACTGAAGTTAGGATGGCTAAATCAAGAATACACCACACTTCTCAGTGAAGGCAAAACTTTGATGTTTAAAGGTAAGACTACTTTTTTCCTGCCACATTAAAAATACACATGGAAAAAGCATTGAATTTACAGGCAGGTGTGAGGGGAAATGAATGGTAGCTGCACTATTCAGTGCAGAGAAAATATATATGATGTGTCAACACATGGCAAAGAGTGAAGAATGCATGCCTGCATGTATAAAACAATACGTGTATCCACAGTACTAAGCAATTTGCAGTTTAAGGATTGGCTATTGTAAGATCTGTTGATTTAATAAGGAAATCCCTGGTTGCTATAAGATTTGTTTAAATTTAAACTTCAAATTAATCTGTAAAGATGCCCCTGCTTATTTATGTAAAGAAGAGAGTTGACAGCCTTATATTATGTTCTGTAGGACCAATGCTAATGCCATAAGTACTTTCTGGTTTCCCAGTAAACCAATTTACAGCTCTTGCTTAGGACTTCAACTTAGTCTTTATGAAAGACAGGCATAGAGAAATTCCCAAAAACGTCCATTAATTCATCTTCGGAAAAGGCATGTTGTTGCATAAATACCAAATGGAATTTCGTAATTGGCCCATGCTACTTCCATACATCTTCCAAAAATCGTATATTTGAATTGTTATAGCAATATAAAACTTCACATCTCATTCAGATTGGTAGGTTGGAGCACTATAATATTGTCTGGGATTTAAGTTTATTTTATTATTTTAGGCAGGCAAGGTTTGGGGGTTTGTTCTGTTTCACTGAATTGTTTTGTTTGTTTTCCCCCTTTATTATTTCCTGGGACCCTAAAAGACTGACTGCTTGACAGAGACACTTGGTTCTGGGCACTTGCTTTCCCTCATTATCTCTGAAGAGGAAAAAAATACCTCTTTTGTTCCCGTTATCACTTCACTAACTTATCCAAATATTCATTTCTCTTTTAAGAAGAAAAAGACAACTGAAATCATGCAGAAACTATGCCTTATATATTAAGAAAAACATTATAATTCAGGCAAAGTGCTAAGCACTCAGATAATAAAACAGAATAATTCTTTTTCTAGGGTTTTCCATTTCATGTTTTTTCATTTTCAGCTTAACTTGAGCAATTTAAGACAGACTTTGTGTGATATAAAAGAAGCACTTTTTGCACCAAACTTTGGGATTATATTACAAATAATTTATATGCATACAATCACGACATTTTCATACAACATCATTAGCAAAAAATAAAATAAATGGTGACACCTCAGATGGTGTGAACTGTCAGAGGTCTTCGGACTCTGGTGGAGTTCTGCCAATTTCTACATTGGCTGAGAGTTTAGACCTTAAAGGTATATCATAAAATTGGAAAGAAATAAATTGCCAATTCTATCTCCCTAAATAATGCAGCCTCAAAGAAAAAAAAAAGTCTTCTATCCAATTAAGTTTAAAAGCATGTGATAAAGTATACTTATTTACCTACGGTAACTGCACCTGAAATACATTACTGGCAAGGTATTGATGTCAGAGGTGAAGAATTTGCATTGTAATAAATGTAATGGGGCTTTTAAGTTTGAGAAAGATTTTTTAAAAACTTTATTATTTGATTAATTTTTCCTTTCTTCTTGTCCATAATGAAGTGAAAATTCTACACTCCCATGAAACACACATAACTGTTTTCTTTTCTCATCCATATCCATATGGTACAACAAGCTTGGATCCAAAACATTGTCTCGTGAGTGAGGGTAAATGCCTGATCATTACTTTGAGCATATGGTAACATTTTCTATTGTTCTTCTATTTATAAATACTTTATTATCATTTATTAAAGGATACAGAACATATATCCAGCCTGGTTCATATTTACAGCAAGCAGGCGTTCTATGTACCCTGCTTCAGCAAATTGCACAGGTATAACAGTAATTAGAGTCACCCACAGCAACTGCATCTGTGAATTGTTAAAAATGAAGTGTATTATACAACCTTAATTCCTTATTAAATTTTATAACTGACATTATATTAATTTTAATTTCCAGTTCTAAAATGTTTCGACATAAAGCAAATGCTGTATCTGTCTTCAACGCATGATATGCACAGGAATTCTCCACCAGCTCTGCTCTGTGCCTCCTCCCCCTTTCAGAGCTCATCACTTCTCATAGGCCAGCACCTGGCCCAAGAATAATGAGCCTTGGTGTGGTAAAGATCCAAACAGCCAAAGGGTACCAAATCAACATGCCAAAGCCTACTATGCTGCAAAAATAACAAATGAAACCTCCACTCTGGGTACCTATGCATAAACCAGCAAGTCCAAGTTGTTTTTCATTAAAAAACTGGACCAGGACTTTCCTTCAAGCATTCTCTACTCAAACTGACAGAATTCCAGAGAGCTTTGGGGCTTCATTTAAGGGCTCCAAGATGATTCAATATAAACCCTCAAATCAAGTGAAAATTGTTAAATGCAAATGACACAAGCATTATATCATAAACCAGAATTATGACAATCAGAGCTACTGCACATCATTACTGATTAGGAACCTGCTTTAGCAAAAAAGACTCCTTGATTCCTGTACAGTCAACGTAAAGACTCTGGCCTGCCCCTTGGAGACTGTCCACCACTCTCAGCTGATGGCAAAAAGAAACCTAAGGCACTGGTTAGCCAGCTTAATTAGGTGGCTCATATTGGGTTGTGTGAATTTCCCCTCCTCATACAAAAATGTATAGAATTTCATTTAAAGAGGAGCTGTCTATTTTTTTAGAGATCAGTAGGAAGGCAAGAAAAATGGTTATTGGCAATGGCCTGGGAAAAGCGATTTTGACGCTGCAGGCAAAATTGTCAGCTCATCTAAATCAACATAGCACTTACTCTTTCACAGAGCTCTGCAGACTTGTGAAAGCTAAGAATCTGGCTATATACACAGCTAGGAAAAACTTTGACTAACAGTTAACTGGGAATATAGCTATCTGGAAGAGGAAGTGCCTGTAGAGAAGGCAGATCCACTTAAGGTAAATTCTAAATTTTTTGTCTTTAAGATGAAATCAGCATTTCTAGCACTGAGGACCAGGCAGTGGTTTTGGTACTGTCCTTCCATGTCACTTTTCTAGATAGGTTCAATGTGCATGTTCAGTCACAAGAAGGGCATTTGGCTGTTGGATTTCTTAGGCTTTCTTAGTGTACATTGTGCATGTACACTAAGCAAATATGGCTGCAAAAGAAAATTTTCTTATGGGCTCAATCCCACTCACAGCAAAGCGTCAAAACCAGAAAATTAGCAAAATGAGAATGCATCCATACCTTTATTTTTGCAGACATTGTGTAAGCACTGTACCTAACTGTGCAAAGACACAAAGTTCCTGTACTGGATGGCCCAAGCAAACTTCATCAGAAAAGGAAAAAAAATCTCAGTAAATAAAAGCTATTAGTCAGGTATCATTTCCTAACACAAAGGACCCACCTAGACGCGTTCCTGTGCATCCTGCTCTAGGTGACCCTGCTTTAGCAGGGGGGTGACCTCTAGATGATCTCCAGAGGTCCCTTCCAACCCTCCGATTCTCTGATTATGTGACTTACTTCCCTCTCCCAAATCCTGATCCACCTCCCACAACAATGGCATAGAATCAAACTAAGTAACCTAGACAGTTATTTTCCACCTCTAATTTACATCTCTCTCTTTTTTTT
>VXBO01001715.1:0-11938 GCA_013400135.1 Rhinoptilus africanus | reverse complement strand
CCATGAGCCAGCAATGTGCCCTTGTGGCCAAGAAGGCCAATGGCATCCTGAGGTGCATCAAGAAGAGTGTGGTCTGCAGGTGGAGGGAGGTCATCTTCCCCCTCTACTCTGCCTTGGTGAGGCCCCACCTGGAGTCCTGTGTCCAGTTCTGGGCTCCCCAGCTCAAGAAGGATAAGGAATTGCTGGAGAGGGTGCAGCATAGGGCTACAAAGATGATTAGGGGACTGGAACACCTCTCCTATGAAGATAGACGAAGGGAATTAGGTCTCTTTAGCCTGGAAAAGAGGCGTCTGAGGGGGGACCTAATCAACATTTACAAATACTTGAAGGGTGGGTGTCAGGAGGATGGGGCCAGGCTCTTTTCGGTAGTGCCCAGTGACAGGACAAGAGGTAATGGGCACAAACTTGAGTATAGGAAGTTCCACCTAAACATGAGGAGGAACTTCTTTACCTTGAGGGTGGCAGAGCACCACTAGACTAGACTGGACTAGATGATCTACTAAGGTCCCTTCCAACCCTATGATTCTGTGATTCAATGATTCTGTGAAATAAGAATAGTGAATTCATTCCACTTCACAGTGGTGAATATAACTGTGTGTGATGGAAAGCAAAGGAGTACGTGATCCAGGATCTGAAAGTCACAGAGTAAACACCCAGAAAGGGCATCTAGTTAACTATTTTCTATTACAACACTTTGAGTTTTATAATTAGAATAGGGATTTCAATTTTGTCCAGTAACTTCTATAATGAGCAGAATAATTTATGTTTTGATAGACAACATTTTCCAAAGAAAGTATCTGATCATGATTTGAGCACAAGAAGCATATGGAAATACCGCCCCACTTAGTAAGTTGTTTCATTGCACAGTAAGCACCGTTTAATATTTGTCTCACTTCATCCTCCAGTCCATAATCCTAGCTACACCTTTACCATGTTCTGCTTTCTCTGCAGAGTCAGTCAGTTCTAAATCCCCGTTTTTAAAAAAAATGAAGCACATGAGGCTTTCCACAGCTCTCACCATAGGCATTTTGTTCACTACTGGTATAATCTTGGCAGTTTTCTTCTGTATCATCTCCTACCTTTATACATCTTATAAATGATATCAAAACTGTATACAGTAGTCTAGTAGTGCTATTTTACAGATATTTAAAAAATATATATTTCCAGCTTGTATTTCCATAGATGATAGTAGCCTCTTTACCTCAATATTGATCTGGGGACTCACAATCAGATGCTCATCCACAGTAACAATCTCCTCCACCAGAAGCCCCAGATTTCCGATCACTGTTCTCCATTCACTCACCTTGTTCCCAGCTATGAACAGCATCAGGTGGGATAAAAGCACATTTTGTTTTAGATTGCCTTCTTGTCATGCTTATTTTCCAATTTGTCAGTCTTTTTGCCATCTTGTATTTCATCAGCAGTTATAGCATTGAGATAAAGACGTGGTTTGTGATTTTGTCAGTTAATCCACCACTGTAAGAATGCCCAAATAATATATATGAAAACCTGTCTATATGCTTACTAACATGCTTTTGCTAGTTAAATCTTAGTAAAGTCATGTGAAATTAGTCATTAAGATTGGAAATAAAATACTTGCTGCTATGACCTCTCATTTTTTATTTTTGATTACCAGGTGAGGAACACAACCACCTATTGGTGGTTCTCATGCACAGTCACATTAATAAAATTGTTTAATTTGGGAGTCCACTAGGCCTTTCCATCAGTATCTGGTATACATTGCTCATTTTGACAGTGTATTTGTTTCACATCTGCTTCTGAGCATGTAATAATCACTTCCTTCTCTAGGTTCCGCTTTTATAAATAAAGCAGAAAAAGCAGTTTTTGGTGGACTGAAACAGAAATTTTCATCAGTAAAGTTATTTGGGTACATATGAGAAGAACAGCAACATTTCCCTTCTTGTCCTGAGTTTCTATTATATGCAGATAATTTGTTTATTTAAAGTAAGTGTTTGAAAGACAATATGCAACTAATTAACCTGTAACAATAACTTAATTGTGAAATTGCTTTCTGAGGTAGGTAGAGTAAAATTTAAGGAAAAATTGGGGCATGTCAAGGCCACCGTCATTCTAAAAGCCTTGTGTCTCATTTAAATAAAGAACAAATAATGAGATACAGGAATTTATGCCATTTAGATTTATGAAAAATGTGTGGTTTTTAACGCAAAAATTAATAAAAAATATATTGTTCAATGGCTAGAAATAGTGCACACCACCCCTGCAATTTCACCAGGTGCATAAGTCAATCTATATATGGGCTCCCAATGGCCCAATCTGCCACCCCTACCTTTTTCTGCCCCTTGCCTTGGTAAGCTCCACTGCATATGGCCATGACATCAGTGAAATCTGCTGAAAAGTATTTTTCCTTCTTTTTGGCACAGTAATTTCTCTGACAGATCAGTGGGTTGTGATCTAGCCCATTCAGCAGTAACATGACCACTATGGCAAATGCAGGGGAGCAGCAGGAGCATCTAGCTCGGAAAATGAGTGATCACCAGTCTCAGGTCAATAAGTAAGCTAAAGCTTACTGTGACACTGCATTTGTAAGGAAATAAAAAACGATCTCTTTTTTTAAGGGGAACAGCAAAGTTATCTCCTGCATAACAAAAATGCAGGTGAGTTTCAAGAAGAAAGATTAATTTTCCTTAAACCCCTTTGTGGACTCCAAATGAAAGAGGCTATAAAACCCAATACATTCCACCATGAAGTATTTCCTCCAAGTAATGCACTGTATAAGTAAGATATGAAGAAAGATGCACTCACTTTACAAACTAAACAACGTAATCCACCTTCAAACAACACTGTCCCTTTCTCCATGGACACCATTCTGCACAGTGTTATCCCACACGACAGCCAGCCTGAAGTACCTCCAAGAACAAAGCCAATACTGAGTTCTAGCCTCAATGTATTATCGAAACCATGCACTTTACCTTCATCCAAAACATCACCTTCAGCTGCCTATGTTTCTAAACCTTACAAACAAGCATAAGCATTAATACTCCATTCTACCCAGGAGACTTCCAAGAAAAAAAAATCTAGATTGCACTAATCAGTGCAAACCAGTCACAACACCTTCAGCAGTCCAAAGCTTACACATGCCCTTTCTGCAGTAGAACCACTCCAACTAATTTAAAACACCTGGTTGTCACAAAACATACTGAAACTTAGTCAGAAAATGATGAAATATGCAAGAACTGCATAAAGATCACCCTTTGAAAACAACCTTCCCCAGATTCCACTAGCGTCTAAACAGTAACTTGCCAAACAGCATCATAAATGGATGAACAAGCAGATTAGGGAACCAAAGCAGAGAATTAGTAAGTGTGTGTTGTGCACACGCAGGATCTCAGCACATCTGTGAGGAAGCCTACAAATGCATAAGTAAAATGCAGAAATTCTAACATGGCGTATGATATATTTGAACCTTAGCTGCTCTACCTTCTTTGAGCAAAACTTCATTTATTTTCATTTTTAATGCTAATGGTGGAAGTGGTAGCTACCTTAGCAAACAGTGAACAAAGCGGTGCAAAGAAAGGCAACCTCATGCATTTCAGATCTTGCTGTAAAATTCCTAGTTTGTAAATCCAGCATGAAACTGTCTCTGATGCAACTAAAACATTTCAAGCATAATCTTGCCACATTTTCAACATATGCAAACCATATCTTGCTCAAGTTTACAAGGCTAATTTTATCAATTCTTGTTGTAAACAGCCTACACAATACATGTGTTGCAGAGTACGAGTCTAAAATGCCATGTATAGAGAAAGCAACACAAGGATCGCAACACAAGTTGTGCCATTCCTAGGACAAACCAAACTTCAGTGGTAGAAAAGTGTAAATATCAGGCAACTTTATTAACTACAGTGGGTCAGCATCACAAGAAATCAGCACAGTTAACCTGTGACATAGCACAGTTGATTAACTGCCTCTTAGTACAATACCTCAATCATGACAAATTGTTTTTTGATGCAAAGAATTCAGTAAAACATTATTTTCTTTATTACAATGTTCACCTTTACCCAAAGAATGATCTACCGAAAACAGACTTCTGGTTTTTGGTATTTTAGCTATGTTTTCAACAAATTTAGTTATGTTCCATCAAATATCTCACCCAGATGTTTTAAAGAACTACAGGAAAGCACTGCTAAAGAAAGGTGCAAAGGATAAGATAGTTAATTTCTGGAAGTCACTGAATATGAAAGATAGCATTTATGAATACCAGATAGCATGAAATAATACCCAGGAGACAATACTGCAATATAAATGACAAAGAAGTTCTTGATAAATTCAAGCTAGATGTTGACCATACAATTCTTTGGCTATGCAGATAAGACTGCAAAGAATATTAGGTATCAGAATACCTTAATGGACTTGGTAACATGAAAAAGGAAAACAGCTAAGAATGAGTGCAGTGTGGCAACTTACAAATGAGTTATCAATTTCAAAATTACTCAAATTATCACTGTACTAAAAGAAAGGAGAAAGCAAAGATATCACAAAATCGTTATGAAAGATTTGTGCAGAGCACAACAATTAGTGCAAATATTGCACTGTATTACTTCCGGCACGCAATTAAGTTTTTTAACTGCAGTAGCTGATATTTGCAAGTTTGTGTGGTATGTAATAAGATCTAGTGTTAAATTTCCTCAAACTGCCATCAGAAAAACAGAAAGAAATTTTCTTTGAATAACATCTTCAGATGTATGCTGTCCAGCAGAGCACTGTTACACTGAAAGACCATCAGTACACTATCAGACTTGCATTACAGAGACCATAGAGTTCAGTTCAAATGACACTGTAAGTGAATTATTTCTTTGCAATTACTGTGCAGATATATAAATATTCAGGAATAACTCTCCTGTAATACATGTGAATTGAAAAAAATCTTATGGGTATTCCCAACTATTAGTAACTTATTATTGTCAGGAAAAAAGAAGACTTTTCTTCAGCTCCTGTTTTGTCCCTGAGATGCAATTTTTTTGCAATGTTAAGAATCTATGGTTGTTTCTGATAGTTAATACAAAGATAGACTACCGATCATGTTATGATTATAGTATATTGTATGAAAACACGTACTTTAAGTTCAGCTATGACTCTGAGATATCCTCCTTCTAAACATAAAACACCTGAATCACTTTCAGCATTTGAATGAGAATTCTTGAAAAAAACCTCAACAACAACACTGTGATGTAACATAGGAAATATTGTAAGAGGAACTTTTTATTTAGATGTTGATTACCAGAAATTCATGTGGATTTTTTTTATACTCATTTTACCAGAAAAATCTATTTATTGAGGTTCAACTCATCAATATATTGTGGTATAGCCAATACAAAATGGCCATTAGGAGCCACCTTACACATGCAACTTCCCCAGAAGTCATAGCCTGTACAGACTCTAAATCCTTATTCAAAGCCAGAATATGTAGGCTGCAACATACAGTTAGATCAATGTTCCTACAACACTTTTGCATTAAACTTATTCCCAGATGGCTCAAGACTCTTTGAGTAGTTTCAAGTGAAAACTGGCATGCAAGTGAAAAGAACTATCATCATTGTAAGTAAAATCCAATCGCTGACACAACTTAAATGATCATTCTTGTCCTGAGCTACATATAAACATGAGAACTGAAAGAAAACTCAAGGTACTTGCAGCATTTTATTGAAACTTCTATCATCTGGAATCCATATGCGTCACACTGTCTTAATAAACAATAACAGATTTTATTTTGGTTTACTAAAAATTAACAGGGCATTTGGGAAAATACTATTATAAAAGCCTGATTCACATTTGTTTGTCACTATTAGAATTACCTAGGTGGAAACAAGAGAACCGTTTTTTTGTTTCTTCTTTTTTCCTCTGTTGTTGATATTAGGAGAAAACAATGCAGCTGGTAACATTAATGATACCCTATATCCTCAACAAAGATGAAAGAGGTCAAACAAAGTTGTAATGGGCTTAACCATATGAAACAGACATACTGGATTGATTAGCTTAGTATCCAGACACAGTAAACCCATTTATTTCAAACAATATTCCATGCTATAGTCCAATAGGTCTGCAAAGTCTCAAGGTTTTGCATAAGGCAGTTTTCTTAATATAGTCAGCCCTAGAGCAAAATGCAATGAAGGGCTATTTCTGTTTTGGCCTGTCAGACATGGGGGAAACAAGGAAAGGAGAGAGCAGAGTGAATAACACAGCATCTATTACAGTATGACATTGGCTACTCTCTGTTGTGAGAGTACTGTCAGCAACCTTATTATACAGTCCTGTTTTCAGAGGTTATAATTAAAACTCCATTATAAAAATGTCTTCTTGGCAAAAATGTAGCAAACAAACTCATTCCAAAAGGGCTTTATATTTTAATTAGAGAAAAATTAGTTCAGCTGTCTTTTTGGAGAGTCAGAGGGTTTGGCTAAGGAAGACAAACAAAAACAGATTTTTGGTGGTTTCTGTAGTTCTTCTGTTCTTCTTGAGGAATCAGTACCATGTCAATGTAATAACCATAGTGTAATAAGATCCATACCAAGAAATGAGGATTTCATTTGACAACTGATCAACACTGTCTTTAAACATAGTTAACATTATTCCTCTCTAACCCTGTAATCCAGATCCCTGTCTAACTTTTTACATTCAACAACAACAACAGAAAATCAAAATCTATAATCCTGGAATTTAGATTTTTTGGTTTTTTGGCCCTTCTAGGATGCTCATGACCTCACTGTTCTCACTAGTGTTCTGGTCATCAAAGCACCACAGACGCTAAAAGGCATGAAAACTCATTTCTACTTCCCTTTAAAATCACAGGATTCCTTAACCATTCCTTAAGCCATTACAGTACAGCTGATTTCACAATTGACCAATTAACCTGAGGATAGTTCAAGAAAAAGTCATATTCAACATACAGTGACCAAGAAGGACAATGCCAGGATTTTTCTTACGCTGTACAATATTGAAAACAACTTCATTCATCTCTGTTCTTGAGACACTTCCCCTTATCCTGCAAGAGAAATTCACATAGCTAATTGCATTGAAGTCAGCTGGGCTGATACCGAAAGTAAACACTATTTCGTATGCTTCAGGTAACTCGAACTCAGGACAAATTAGGACAAGAAAAATACAGAGAATGCAGTGTTCATTTTGATGCTGTTTTACCATGATTTATCCCATGTCTAGAGCATAATTTGTGGGGTACACAGCCTACACTCCCATCCATTTGGAGACCTTCTTCGAGACTATTAAGAATAGCATGAAGGCATCTGAGAAACATACTGGCATTCAACTGTCCAATTTGCAACTGTTGCAAATAGGTTTCACTACCTCTTTAAGTGGCCCAATGGTCAGAAAGGCACCTTTAAGACATCTACATGGTACCCTAGGAAAACCAAAGGTTCCAATGGAAACTCCTCAACAGCTATGGATTTCCACCATTCTTGCTGTAAATACTTCTTTAATGCCCTTCAGTACTAGAGCAATTTACCAAAGAATTAACTTTTCTTCCAGGTAATGTAACATGCATGTCAGAAATAAAGGCATTGAGAGTGGTAAGAAGGAAATTTTCCTCCATCACAAAAGGAAGATGAGAAAAGAACTTTTAATCAAGAAATAGAAGAAACCACATTATTTGCATTAAAAAATAACAAAATACAGCCTCTCAGAAGCCAAAACTCCAGTGACCTTGTGTTCTCTGTTCATTGCTCAGAATTTGAGAAAAAAAGTGGGAGGAGGGTGATACACTTTGTAATCCTCTATAGTAACAGAGAGGCAAGAGAAAAACAAGACAATAAAAACCCTTATAGCCCAGTACTTAGGAAAGGCTTCATCTTGCTTTCTTTACAAAATAGATAAATATATTCATAGCAAAGGCTGACAAATTGCAAGTAAAACTTTCAAAAATTAATGTTCATTAAGAATTTTTAAGCTGGAGAGTTTTTTTAAATCCTTTTGTCATATGCGAAATATGTGATCAAAGATATTTCCTTTCCTCAAATTTTAAGTAAATATGTGGGCTTAGAAATGAAATTAATGTAATTCATAGCAGAACAGAAAGTAGTACTTGTTACATCACATAATTAAGGCTAAAGTATTAGAGGTGGGAACAAGGGGCACAGAGTCTTTCTAAACAAAGACATAATGAATTTCTTTCAAAGACTGGAAAAAATTCCGCAAACCATTTCTCTTTATGCATCCATATGTGCTAACTTCTCATCGCATTCATTAATTTTATTGGCCAGCATGTTTCCCATCTGCTTAAGAACTTGCCTGATGGACACTGAGCTGCCCCCAGCCTGCCCTGGTGGGACTGGTGCCGCCCACTCTGGGCCCCACGTCCCTCAGGCAGCTCAGAAAGAGCCCAGTGCTGGGCAGGGGCCTGCCCGCCACCAGAGGACCAGCCTGGCCCCTGCCCACAACCAAACCACCAGCCTGGCAGCAGTCAGCGGGAGCATGAGTCAGTATCAATTAGCACAGTTATGAATCCTTCTCTCCACACAAACATGAAAGACAGACCAGCATTTCCTTGGGGTTTGAGACTCCCTGACCAGAAAAGAAAAAGCGAGGAAAGTCTGTCATTGTAGCAGCACCAGCAGCCCCGGAGAGCTGTGCCTAGCTGTGCGCCTGCTTGAGAAAGCTCCTCCATGGGAAGAATAACGGGATTTACGTCAGCTGCTGCGTGGCCAGCTGCCAGCTGCACAGGCACCTCCCTCTGAACAGGAGAGCAGGGGCCAGACAAAAGCTGCTGGAAATAATGAGGCACCAGAGCTAGTCATGAGTCAGCCACATCTGGGTATACTCCGCTCCTTTTTTTTTGGTGATAATTATTTCATTTTTACTTTGCAGGAGTCTTCATGTGCTCTAACTAGGCTCCAATTCTGCTTCTCCCACACCAGTGATGTACATCCTATTTGACTGTCACACATACTGTTTCAGAAAGCCAGCACCACACACAGGACTGTGAGAGCATCTGTGAAATGAGACAAACTGACAGTCTGGCAAGCCATGGCAGGACATGCACCAGCAACAGGGTATTATCTCTGTAGGTCACTGATATCCAAATGACAGATCAGATCCATTAGACCTAGAAGAAAAGGAGCGAAGTGTATCAGGGCAGTATTTAGTGAGAAAATGCATACTGCACGTCATAGCAGATCCTGAGACTGTTCCCATTCTACACTCGGCACAAAACTTCAATTGTCAAAAACTTTCAACTGATGAAAATCCCACGGATTCAAGGAAAAGAGACCACCCACCTACAAGTTACGCTGAAGGAGTGTCCAGGGAGGAGAATGTCTGAAAGCAAACCCAATACAAGATTTTAAGATGAATGATTCTAAATAGCATTAGCAGCTATAAGACCAAGGTAAGAGGAAAAACTCCCAAGATACCACTAGGAAAACTCAACTGAGATTTTAGCAGAAGCAATTTCAGTCAAGCAAAAAGGCTCTCCACAAAGCTGGAAGTGACCCAGCATGGATCGAGGTACAATTACCATAGGGGAGCTCATGGCAATAGTTGTGAACACCATGCTCTATGAGTTTGGATGTGTAACGTAAGAAACAGCAGGATAATTGGCAAGGTAGAAGGGGTTTTACTTAATGAATGCAAGAGAGCAGGCTGTGCCTACTTTATGGCAGACAATAATCCAAAATAAAGCAAGAAGACTGAGCAAGACTGATGCAAGAGAGATCAGAGGTAAGCCTGAATGGAATCTATGGCTGGAATAGGAAATACAAATGAATGAATAAATTAAAAACAGAGAAATGTCCAGATTAGCAGTAAGGTGGAAGAAAAAACACTGCAGAAATGTTTCACTTCTGCCATCAACATAAAATACACAGACAAGTTACAGCTAAAATATTTTTTAAAGTATACATTCTGTCAACTATAATTAAATGGCAATGAAGGTAACAATAGGCAAAGTGACAGCAAATCTGAAAAACGGCAAAAAGAGAGATAAATTTTCTTTTTAATTAAAATGGATTCATAGTGTCACCAAGTAACTTGCTCTTTAAACTTTACCAGCCATGTAATAATAAACTGCAAGAATATCAATAGATCTGTACTGTGTTTCAGGCCTTTACTCTTCCTGCTCATCATTACAAGCTGGGAGTGATCTTGAAACAAATCATTATAGCTGAAATATTTAGCCATGTTTTTCTTTAACCCTCTCTTTTTGTACTTAAAAAAAAAAAATCCTTCCCCTAAATTGTAACGTCAGAATGTTTATAATGTGCATGTATTCTCCTTGCTGATGAATGGACCTGAATGTTTTCTCACTTTCAGCTTGTATAGATTTGTACTTTGCTCTTATTTTCTCCCTGAAGCAACATTAAGATTGTCTCCATTTACCACCCAGACCACTCCTGAATTCTCAGCACCTCCTTCTCAGGCAACAGCTCACACTGTGCCTTCTGCAACACTGCAGCATTAACCTATTTTTCCTCCTTGGCAAAAGAAACACTGGAGTTCTCTGGAGAATGCTGATTCAGAAATGCACTCTGTGAACAACTTCCTGAGGTTCCTAATTAGGTATGTTGGAGAAGTCACTGAAATCATGAACCTGTAAGTCCCAGAGAAAACCTGGCCACTCACCTTTCAGCCCACAGGAGAAGTTTTATGAAGTCCAAAATAAGCAGCCCAGAGGAAAAGACATTTGTTGGAGTTACTAAAGCAATATATAGTTTAGCTTGTTTGTTTAACACAGCTGAATAAGATATGAGAATTCAGCTGAGTTGAGAATGACAATTTTTATAGTTCTCTTTGAGTTTTTCAGAAGATATCACAGACAGACATTAGGAATTATTTTACATATTCTGCATCAGAAGACCAATAGAAGAATAAACATGACTCATTTGGCAAGAAAAATGTTAACCATTTCATGGTTCATGTCCATTTCAGGACATGAGTTCCTGTCATTTTGAGGAGGCATGGAAGTATATAAATAGTCAAATATTCAAGAGTGGCAACAAACTGGTACCAGAGATTATAACAAATGAGAAGTTTTAAAGTAAGAGAGCTACTGTACAGCCCGTCCTGTCAGAGTAGTACTGCAACAGCAGTTAATCTACTGAAAAAGTCTCCTCTCCTTGAGACTAATGAAAATGGCAAAACTGGGCAGTTTCACACAAAATTTACTATGAAAATCAGACACAGCAGGTGAATACTAAAGTTACTGCTCAAGACCTCTTTTTCCCCACCATCACCAAGGAAACCACAGGATATCCTCATGCCTGCTAACATAGAACCTTTCATAGTCTTGCAGCTTGCTCCATTTTTCTCTGTAAGCAGAGTAGGCTTTTACGCTCCCAGACATATTGGTAGGGATCCTGTTTCACTCTACAAGACCGTGGTAGGCCGAAGCCAAAGCTTCAATACTTTTCTTAGATGAACTGAATTTCTTAGCTGCTGCTAATGCCTTCTGAACCTCTGATTAATCTTCTTTGAGCAAAACTGCAGTCAGTACTTGTACCTCAAGAGTGACAAACTCTGTTAATGCACTCTTTCAGGTGACCTATTATCAGCTTGAAATCTCAAATAGCAAACCCTCTCCCTGAGTAGCTCACGTTACTTTTGGCCTTTCAGGCTCCAAGGGTGTGGTTTGATAATCAATTTAAATTGATCTAACTGTGGACCACTGCCAGACAGACAATCTTATAACTGCGCCTATCAGGCTATGCAACGAGTTAGTATAACTGAGCATCTCTTCTTTGGTGGCATAGTTTTTAGTCAGACCATTTCCCAGCCCAAGCTATGGCATGACAACAAACAGAATGGCACTAGAGAAGAGGCAAAAACATACAGCTGGCAATAAGGTCGGCACATGCAGCCCAGTCTTGTATCTGCTTGAACATACCATCAAACAGCACCCGGTACTGGACATCTGGGTGGATTATTAATATAAGATCATAGAATCATAGAA
>VXBO01001714.1:127154-212780 GCA_013400135.1 Rhinoptilus africanus | reverse complement strand
CGCCGTCGGTTGTGTAGCCCGTGTGGTGCTTCTGCCCTTTATGGCCCCTTTGTCGGGCCGCAGCCCTCCCCGCGAGGTGGCGTTTCCCGGGGCCGCGGGGAGCAAGGTGGCCGGCCCCGCCGTCCGTCCCAATGGCAAGCTGATCCCCCGCACCGGCTCCCCGGGGACACGGGCAGCTCAGCCAGCGCACCGGGCACACGGCAGCCGCTCCCCGCCGGCCTTCTCAAGGCCAAGTGCAGGGTCCCGCACCTGGGTCACGGCGATCCCCAGCACAGATACGGGCTGCGCCGAGAGTGGGTCGGGAGCAGCCCTGCGGAGGAGGACNCTGTGATTCTCCCCCAGCTTCACATTACGCCACCCTCAGAGCTACCAAACACCCCTACGTGCTGCTGGACACCAATGTGTTGTCCTTATATTTTTCACCCAGAGCAGCTCCTTCTGCCAGGTGATGGCACCAACATGCCAGAGCCAGGGCCAGTGCTCAGGAGCTGCTACCAAAAAGCACTCCGAGGAGGGAGGAGGGCAGGGCTTCCTGGCCCAGCAAACGTAGGGATTTGGCTTGGCCCAAACCAGTCGTGAAAATACATGGTCAGTTGCTCTTCCAGCCGACTGTCTGGATTCAAGCTCACAGCCAAGTTGCTCTCAGTCCCCATCATCCAAAGTTGTTTTCATCATCTGGTTACACTGGTTTAACAGTTCAATTCTTCAGACCTCTGATAATGGGAAAAGATAGATAGCAAGGACGGTAATCACCCTTTCTTTTGGCTAGCATGAAATACAGAGATACAAAAAGTTTCCCAATAATTTTTGAGTCCCCAGGGCTCAGCAAGGTGTCTTTGCAATCTTCTCAGGCTTCTTCCCTTCTCTCTCCTTCAAGCCCTTCCCCTCTCCGCTGAGATTAAAACTGTTGTTACACAGCCTTTAGAAAAAGCAACTTAGTACCACAACAAGTATCTTCACATTGTCTTACTTGAACTATGTGATCTGTGAAACTGTCTGGAAGAAAATATTTACACTCATTTTGACTGAATATGTAGGCAAACGTCTTCTACACTAAATAGCAACATCATCAACTGTGAATCATAACCCATTGTCACAGTTCAAGCCCTTTGACTCCAGTGGGTATTTATATTTTCAGATATTCCTGTTGAGGTTTCAATACTGTCTTGCTAATAGCTAACTCTGGATTATTATCCTTTTGACTGCGTATTAACAAGCAATTATTGAAAGCATTTGTAATTTGCATAGACATTAATGAACCATTCTAGGAGCTTACTCTTTTTGCATATTATTTCCTTGGATGGACTACTAGCGCAAGACCAAAGGCCTGAAGAAATATCCTGTCTTCGTAAAAGTTACACTAGTAGCACTTTGATGGGGTGGTGCACCAGCACACGGTATGGGTATTTCTGTATTGGCACAGCAGTTGCAGTGTGTGCAGCCATAGAGACTGAGAATTCAGACTCCAGAGATCTCTGGTTATGCAATGGTATAATACAACATATGTGGGTGGGTGTAAGCCTGAACCCAAAACAGCATGGTTACTGAAGATATACCGCATCGCTGGTGCTCATACGGCTGTTCCCTCACGGGTTCAGTCACTATGTGTTGAATATTCTGCTGTAGACAAGGCAAAAAAAATTTTTTTTTTTTCTCAAACGTATCTGAAATTATCTAAAATACAAGCAAGTAGCTTGACATTTTGTAGCTTCCTGCAGAGGATTCTCACACCCTACGCTAAAAACAGTACTGTTTATTCAGAACATCTCACAGTCTCCCGGTGTAGCCTGTTGATTTGTTGCTCTTGTGGATGGTAAGAAGGAGGGGCAGAATTCAGATTTCACTGGCAACATTAGCTTTATTACTTCCTGGTTTATAAGTGCCTACTAGTGGGATTTGTGTGGGATTTTCTGTATAGAAATGTAGTGGAAGATTGTATTCATGTAACAAAATAGTATAAGTTTACAAATTTTTAAAAGCCTGAGTCAAGAAGAAGCTGAAATCAATAGGAGGGGTTTTATTACTGTGCTATGAAAGTCCTTGTAAACCAGATTGTTAATATAATGGTAGATCCATAATAGCTCAAGAGAAGGTTGTAAATGGGATGATGTCCTGCAGTCAAGTTTTCAACAGAGTAAGAAACAAGTGTGTGTAAGGAAGAAACCTTTTACTGCAGGGAGACATTCTAGGATATAGACAGGCAGTCCATAGCAGAGTTCATGTTCGCTGTCCAGAGAAAAACAAGTTTTCGTCACAAAAATCAATACACAACTGATAGTCACATTTTGTCCTGATCATGTCAGTGCTGAAGGGTAACTCAACTTAGTAACCTCTCAGGAAATTTTTCACATTACTGTCTGCCAGCTGTTAATTTTCAGTATCTGTCCATTAACAAAGCACCACCCTTTCATTAAGCTGTCTCCTCCAGCCATGTTTGTTCCATGTAGTCTAGTCCACTGGCCAACATAGCAGGCTTTCTTATCATAAGTAATGTAGAATGGTGTATTTTAATTACTCATTTGGATGAAAGAGTTTGAGGGTACAGGAAGCAGTTGTTTGGTTACCTGTAGTAATTTTGATGAAAAAGCCCGAGACTTCAGTATGATTACAAGAAGATACCAGTTTATTCTGTTGGTTACAATGTGAGCAAGTATGATTTAAAAGCTCATTGAAAGTTATCAGAAAGGCTTCCTATTTAGAATAGGTGCTCAATATCATTTCTATAATCTTGCTGTTAGACAGGCCTGATTTTTTTTTCCAGTGGCTCCTTAAATGTAATTTCTTAACTCTATTTTTTTTTTTTAGTTTGAATCGGTTGGCTAGCAGGATCAGCAACTCTTCAGCTGTGTGCCATTGGTACAGATCCAGCTGAAGTCATGAAATAGCTGGCTTAATGAATCATTAATAGAATTCAGAACATTTTATTTCTATGCCACTGGTGCAAATCCAAGTAAGGTCAAGAGACTAGCTGGCTCAGTGGTTCAGTAATAGGAAACAGACTTCTACCTCCAGCTTATTGATGTGAGTCTACAAAGGGTCAGGAAACTGTAGGTTTTGAGACATTAAAATACAAAGCTTTTCCAATGCAGCCATTGGTTTAAAGTCAGTCTATTATACATTATTATTTTCTGGTATGTTTCAATAGTCTGTGTTGATCTATGAGTTTTGAAAAAGGATAACATAAACATTTTCTGTGTAGCCACTGATATAGCACAATATTCATCACTCTAAAAGAAGGTACAAGAGGTGATTTCTCCAAACAGTCCCTTCCCTTAGGCAAGCATCGAGGGAAAAGACGGAACGTGCACCACATTTTAGCTATGTAAGGCTAGCAAACCATCTCAATGTCCTAGTGGCTCATACCATCCTTGCCACACTATCTCTTGCAGAGGCCTCCTGAGAGCACTCTCTGGGTTTACACCTCCAGTCAGGAGTAGGAACCCAGCTTCAGTCACTGTCCTAACTACTAGCAGGAGGGAAAATGTGTTTTGCCTAGAGTAAAACTACATTACTCTCTGCACTGCACCAACATTTGCAAGGTCAGATTTGTCCATTAAGCAAATAGCCTGTGTCTGTGAGGTTATGCAATGAGAGAAGCTGTTAACTCTTCCACTTGGTAACAAACTATATCACGACTTTGCTCATGCCTAATTGCAATATGGGCATTTTCAGCGTGACAGGCATGTGGAAAACTCCAAAGGAAAGGTGGTCCTGACAGACATCCATGTGTACAGCCTCTTTCCGTCACTGCATCCTCCTACTCAGCTACCTACTGTGGTGTAACTTTTGAAATGGCACCATATGCTCAAGGATAAAACCTCGCATATATTCTCAGAAACAACAACATCTGGAAGAGTGAAGTTTACTGAGCTTGTATGGTATGACTTTGACAGCTCTGTGATAGTGACAACCATGTGAGCTGTCTCCAATCCAGTTCCCTTGCAGTCCTTTTTTCTTATTTTCATACTCTGGTCAGACCATGAAAGCAAAAGTTCTTTGTTCTCCAACATCCTGCCTAGGAAAAAGGTAAACCCCTATCTGCTAATTATTTAGTGCACAAAGCAGGTTTATACAGCCTCTCTCTTCTTCATCTGAGATTTCAGATGTTGCCATTTTGCTGCTCAGTTGAAGAAAAGTTTCTGTCTCTATGAGCCTTTGGAAATGACTGTTGTGTAGGTCTCTGTCCAGGGCACGTTGGACCAATGTCTTTGTGCTGCATTATGGAGACATACATATTTTTGTTCAGATTTTCCCAGGCAGAAATCAAGAAATGCCAGTCAGTGAAATTCCAAATTGAACCCTCAGCTTGGTGCCAAGGGTTTGAATCCATCATTTATAAGCAGTGGAGCTCCTGAAGATCCCATACAAAGGATTATCTTTTTGTTCATCATCTTTTTTTCCATCGTCCATTAAGCTGGTCCTACTACAAGTCTTATTTCTCTGTACCACTCTAAAGAAGATAGACCTGACATTTTGCCTAGCTCTTCTAATCTGCCAAAGTAGGCCTTTCTTGAAGACCGGTACGGTAAACAAGGGCTTCCACTCTTTCAGAATAATTTGGAAATGGTGTCAGTCAGAGGTAATCTTTGGGGACTACTGCAGGGATAATGAGAAGATTGATGCTCCCTGGTATCAATTCTTCTGGGTCACCACAGCCCTTACTGACAACCCTCCAGAACACAACTTGTCTGAGAGCAGAACCAGGATCTTTGAGATAGGTATGCTATATGTGTGACATCTGCGTACAAATGCAGTTCAGTTGATTCACTACTAGTATGGGTGCCTGACAAAAAGAAATGAATCTTAGTGTGACTCCACATGAGTGGTGTTGACACATTCAATTGTCTGTGCTTCGTTTGCTGCAAAACAGTAGCTATTTTAGAAAAGCAGTTGATGAGTTTAGCATACACAAAGAGTAGACAGATTTAAAAGACATCTTACTGGAACATTCTATTTTTGAAATTTCACTTTGACAAAACTGCCTCATTAAGGACTTGGATATGAAAAGCAGGAAAATGTTTTTGGATCTCATGTAAACTAAATTCAGAATTCTGATAAGCTGAATCAGTTCTTTCCATACATTATTTTTCTTTATCTGTATTTCCCCTTGTTTCCATGGAAGAGATGAAATGAAACTTTAAGAAATCTTGGTCTCGATTAATAAGCAAGACAGCTCCAAACTGTATGAAATAAAGCAGACAGAGGAAAGAGAAAGTAATTATTTTGAACCCGCAATTACATTTTAATGTCTCAAATTAATTACCCACAAATGATCATCACATATTGTGGCCAAAAGTGAATAAATGACTACTTGCTTCTGCAAGAAACCTTGTTGTGTTTTTTGCTTTGACTTAATAGAAGCATTTAACTAGATCCTCTAAGGAAGAGGAGGATAGAGGACACTGTATGGAGAAGGGCAGCCGCAACCTCCTTGTCTGAAGGCAAATTGAAGGCTCCAACATTCATTGAAGAATATTGTGTTTCAGCTCTGAACTACATGCTAGTGGATTTCAAAGGGTTTCTCAGCCTTCAGACATATGCAACTCTAACAACAAATAAAATTTAGGCAAAAAAGCAAGTAGCTATGCCTTCCCCAGAAATACTTTTTGTTGTGATGTATAGACTGTGCCTATAAAACTAGTAGTGTGTGCTATGTTTGATGCCTAGTCAGTGATGGTATGAGAAGGCTTGGTCTCTCTTCATTTAGTATGAGTTTTCTTGGGGTTTGTCTCCTCAAGAATAAAATTGGTAGCTTATTTGCTGTTTCTGCTTAAACATCTTTGCATTGTAGATCAGTAAATGAGGCTTGCCACTTGTGCACGTAGAAAACCACCAGATGACCCAAATGACACGACATGTTCCAGAGTCATTGTATGTAGTCACGTTAAATGCAAGAAGTTTTTACTACACAGTCCTTGTATATTATTAGGGCTTTATATACTTTTGATTTAGAGAAGGGTAAAATTTGTTGGATACGCTTGGTAGTAGCTTATTTAGTCTTGCTCTAGAACTCTTTTGTACCTCAGCTTCATCTCAGATACTTATTTAACTTCCAAGATCGTCAGGCTGTTGGTATGAAAAATCTACCTCTTCCATAGTTAATCAAAATTCAAGCAGAAAAACACATAGAAAAACAAGCTTTCTGGTAACAGACCTTTCTTTATGTCTTTTCATTTCCATGACACTCTTTAGTCCTGTATAGGCTTAACTTCTATCTGTCCTTCTGCAGTGCCTATTTAAAGTGCTAATGTAACAGCTATTGCCTTAGTATCCAAGTATATAATGATCAATTTATTTATCCTGACACCATCTGAACGATAGGCCACTATTACTCTGGTTTTAGAGAGGGGTAACAGAGCTACCAGCTGCATTACAATTGACTTGCTGATGGATGCTGTGGTATTACAATTTCTTGATTAAGGACCTGTCACAGTCTCCTTGGCTCCTGCTGAAGCAGCATATGGGCGCACACTTGGGTCTCACCTCAATAGAAAGACAAACCTCAACAGAGCGTTCAGCTGGGACCTGAAAGTTCAAAACAGCTTCAGATCTCTGGTTAAATACTGATCTGAAATCTGGATTTAAATCTACACCTCTGAGTGTGCTAAACAGCAAGCTGTCAGCTACTCTGGATGGGTTAAGGCTTTCAAGTGCCTCTTGTTTACAGGGTTTGTACTTTGAGTAAATAAATAGTTATTCTTAAGCCAGAGGGTGAATACCCAAGTGTGACTGATTACTCATGATATCAAGGAACTCACTTGGGAAAAGGGAGACCTGGGAGACTGGAATGCTTCTAAGCAAGAGAATCACACTTGTGACCTAAAATAATTTCTTTTTCTCCCTCCCTCACTTAACTGAAATCATTCTTTTCCCTTTTTACTCCACCTGTCAATACTGAAGTTTTAAGTCCAACCTATATAAATACATTTACTCACATTACATTATATTGTCATTAATGAAGGCAGTTAAATAAAGGAAGTTAAGCATTCTCTCAGACTCAATCCCATCTTTTAAAAAAAAATATTTTTTGACTTCTGGCCAAACAGAAAAGGTTTAAATAGATTATTGAACCAATACAGAAGTATCTGGGCAAAATAAGAAATGCAAAAAAGTTATTTTGTACCGAATATTCAGTTCAACCCCAAATAAAATATTATTTCTCTCTTTGATTTTAATTTAGGTCTTGTTTGATTGACTTTTATTAAGCCATACTGGAAATTTCCAAAAAGAAAAAAAAATATGCTGAAAAGAAAAATTAAAATGTCTTTTGAAAACGTGAGTGTTTCATGTCCTAGTGTTGCCGTACCTAAGAGAGTGTATTTAAAGTTGCAGGTGCATCACTGCACCATCCTACTCCACTCTTCTCACTCCTCACACCTTCTCTCCACACCTGATCCTTACTCCTCTCTGGCACTGCGCCCCCATCAGACTCCTCCATCAGCCAATGCATTTCACTCCTATGGCAGAAATCTGTGTAGGATTTTAATACAGTCTGGCAGGAAATTCACTCACAGATGGGTCCGAGAAGTGCCAAAGACAGCACAGCAATTAGTGTGAATTGGAGGCAGGGGTCAGCAGAAACTTGGAAAGGTGGGAAAGGACCTTCCTCCTCTCTGTTCTGTTTTATTGGCTTACCACACCTCATGGAATGGCGTTCCAAAAGAGACTATTCTGGAAAAAAAGGTGGTGTTCCTGACTACACCAACCGTTTGCATGGTCAAATTCTTGTTCCTTTGAGCCAATTTTATTCAAGAAACAGGTATTTTACCACTTTGTACAAACCTTGCCTTATATTTAACTGTAATATTTCTAAATATTTGTCTATTTTTCTATAGCGGTAATTACTCATCACATTTGAAAGCCAGGGATCACTTGAAATTGTATTTTCTATCAAATAATATATTCTTCAAGAAGTTTCATCTAGAAACAGGAGTGAAAAGTTAGCAATGTGTACATGTATCCTTATAGTAATATTGTATCATTCTCATATATCACTTTTTGCCTGTATGTTTTGAAATACTTAGAAATGCATTAAGAACCGTCAGCCATCTTTTTAAGATTAGGAAACTGAGACAAAACCGCCCATGTCCAGAAATCTTCAATCCTAGTCCAGTAGATATTTAGGTAAGCTGACTCTTATATACCACTCACAGAACAGAAAAACATATACAGTAGCCCCTCAATATAACGATATCCAAAGGACCTGGAACAAGCATCTTGCATGTATACAATTTTTGTAATGGCTCCCTATATGGTACGTGTAGTCATCTGTATTTTACCATTTTCCTGGAGGCTAACATTTTCTTTAGCATACCTAAATTTGTGAGGCTGAATATTGCTCCATGCTCAGGCATGGGCTCACCACTCTACTGTATAAAGAACTGTTCACCTAGACAGCAGCATACTGATTTGATATGTATCCAGTAACTGCTGCTCATTTTACACAATTATTGATGGAGAAAACATGTTAATTGGTAATTTTATTCCATCAGGTTCCCAGTAACTCTGTTTAGAATAGATGGCATTAAGATATTCTTGAAGTAACTTTAGATCAGTGTTTAAAATTTATAACTTAGTAGCACAAATACAATTTTACCAAACTTGTAACCAGTAAAAACACTTTTGTATGATTTACTTCCTTTTTCTAGAATATCAACTACACTGTTTACTCTGCCTCAGTAAAGCACGCTAACCAGTTACAGACTAGCAATGACAAAGTGATACTGGATAACACCATTTCTCTTGTGTTCTTCCATTAACTGCTGGTAACTGTTGCTAACTTGATTTCTTCTTATTCAAACACATAATTTTTTCAATGCAAAGCACATAGGTAGGCAATACACTGGTACTAAGAGCATCTTTCTGAATTTTTTACTACGTTGTTTCTCCGAAATCAAAGAAACTGTACTGTCATCAGTTTCCATTTTGGCCAAAAATAATTTATTGGGACATTTACATACTGTCAAAATAAAGCGATTTCTTATTTCTCAACAGCAGAAAGCTCAGCCTGTCTAACAACTTTGGCCCTGCAATTTCAAAATGCTCACTCTGTAGCAGTGTGGTCGGCTTCTGACAGGTAGCTTCCTCTCTGATTACAGTATCAGCACCCCAACACCCATCAATATAGCAGATTCGTGTCCTACAGCAAGAAATCTCCTTCACTTTATTTCTATCTTGAACACGCACCTTCTTATTCCCTAAATAAGCTCTGCTTAATTATTTCAGCGTTATTTCTAAACTGTTGCAGGTTTAAAATTGTCACCACAAAAAAACCCATTCACCAATTCCCATTCACATGGCATTGCATTTTTTATGCTCACGGTTTACAACACAAGATCTCGGAGGTCCTAAATTTGGATACCACAAAGAAATGTGTCACACTGCTTGACTACTTAGAAAGCCCTTTTTTATCTATCTGCCCTTTTAAACTTTGTCATAGCTGGCAAACAAACTTGTTGTGGGAGCATGGTATCCTTTTACTTTTGCTGCTGTTCTTAGACTATACTCAGATTTCAAGTGTCGTTAATTTCAAAGGTGACGTTACCTTGAGCAGTAATCCAGATGTTTTCTCCCAGCTATAACCAAAAAAACATCTTACTTTTTTATATAACAGCAGTTTCATGAAATATGAAATACTATGTTGAGGGCTCAAATCTCATTTTCAGTTAGAACAGTGTCTCTATCTATATGCAGACATGTCTAAAAGCATGGATGTCCAGGTGTATGTGTGTGTATTCCAATTTTTTTTTTTTCATTTCTGTTACTGCTTATTGTACAAATAGTGAATCTGAGGAGGCAGGAGCTGTGGTCAAAATCTCCACTGTTACCAATTTTGATGGAAGGTTATCACCCTGAAACATAAGTGACTTTATGAGACACTGAGCATCCGCCTATCAAATGTGTAAATGCATGTTTGGCTTTGAGGCTCCTAGTATCACCAGATGTATTTAGAAACTGTGAGTTGCCCAAGATCACATAATATTTTAGAGCAGGAAGCAGGATAAGCATTCTGATCTTCCAATGTCCAGGACTTGTTTCAGCCATTTACACAATACTGTCCATTTCAGTTGAACAGATAATCCCTAGCTACATTTAGTACAGAGTTTTCCGCTTCTTTATCTGAGATGTATTCATTTCTCTTTGTAGATCAGCTGAGTAGTGATTTTTCAGGGAACCAACTAGAAGACTGTCTGCAGGTACATTAGAATTTCATCCTTTCCACGCATGCTTTCCACCAGTAAGTCAAGCCAGTTGACCTACAGCTTTGAATTCAGTATGTAAATATAGCTAGGTAGTACATATTTGATTACTTAGGGTCCCACCTCAATATTTGAAAATACACTTTTCTTAAGTGTGACCTGAGTGTAATTCTTTTTGTATTTGTTCATTTTCTGTACATGTATTTCAAGAGAATACCTTCGTATCTCTGGAAGTCCTTTTCTGTCTCCAGTGGTCAGGCTGCAGTATAACTTAAAAAGCTGTTAAGTATAGAAGAATATCTGTTTAGTGCATGAGACCTCTGAAGAATTTTCAGCTTAGATTTGTAGAAACAAACTGACTTTTTTTTTTTTTTTNCAAACTGACTTTTTTTTTTTTTTTTTTCCCCTGTAACAGTTATAGTGTTAGGAATAAGAGAGGTAGTCTTTCAGGTAGAAAAAAATCCCTGGTATTTCCTCTCTGTATCATCAGTTTTACAAACAAGATCCCTGTAGAGATGCTCACGTAAGACTCCGTATAAATAAATATACTCTGTATATTGATAATAGTAGAATTCCAGTGAAGTTTTATAAGGTGTTGGTTTATGTGACACAACAGGTTCTGGTGAGGGCAAATACTGTATGGGAGCTTCAGCCCTTATTAAACTTTGGAGATACTGATAGTTTTTCGCCATCGACTTGTGTTAATTTATACAATGCTGTTCTTGATTGTGGAATGGATTTTTGTAATGACAGATTTAAATTTGCAACAGTTTGAAAGTACTTTTGTGCCCTTCATTGCCGCGGGCTTTTAGGGAAGCTCTAAGTCTTGGTAGCTGTTGTCAGTGCTCCTGTTGCACGGTGCGGAGTAGAGCATACTGCCTTAGGGTGTGTGGCACTACTGCAGCCACACTGCCCGATTACACCAATAACTCACTTATAGTCAAGAGTATTTAAAACAACGTTTTCTTTTTCATGTCTAATATATTTCACTGGCATCCAATTAAGCGTACAGCCAAAGTGGATGATCCTGCTTCTTTCACCTCTCACAGCTGTGTTTCCCCATCCTCTCTCTTCTATTGACTCTAGCAACTGCATGTCCACAGGGAGCATCAATCACACACTGCACCAATGGAGTAATCGTATTTTTGTTTTGGTCGTTCAATATTCTGTTATATCAGTGAGTTGATCTAATTCATGACCACAGTCATTAGGAAATGAATGGATAGAAAGAAATCAAAAGTTATTAGGAGGGGACGACAAATAGGCTTGTCCCCTTCTTTGGTAGGATAATGTGAAACTTTACCTCTAAGTAAACCTTGTGACAGTGGTGTTATTTTTAAACTAAGGACTGCAAGAGAATTATTGCTGTAATGTGAAACTGCACTTTTGCTGTGTCCTGCCAAGCACACAGTCCCTATGATCATTTTTGGTTTAATTCCTTTCTCGCCTAAGTGCCCACTTTTCCTTTGTTGTAGGACTTCTACTTTACTTCTGTTATGACTTCCAAGCTCTAGCTCCTGTTTAACTCTACAGACCTTGTAAATGGGGGATCTTTGCAAGCACTTGGCCTCCTTACTCTCCCTTAATTCAAATTCTAAAATGAGATCCTTTACACCTTTGAGCAGAACAGTCACCATCTGCCTTCCTAAATCAGTAAGGCTCACTTCAGTGAACTAGAAATCTGTACTCCACTATTCTGACTCTTGGAACCACAGCATGGTTGAAGTTGGCAGGGATTTGCCCTGTCCGTTGCAGGGGGGTTAAAACTAGATGATCTTTAAGGTTCCTTCCAACCCAAACCATTCTATGATGCTATCATCTCTGGAGATATCTTGTCCAACTTCCCTGCTCAAAGCAAGGTCAACTAGGACAAGTTGTATCCAGTCAGGCTTTGAATATCTCCAAGGATGGAGACTCCATAATCTCCCTGTGCAACATCTTCCAGTGCTCAATCACCCTCACAGTAAAACATCCCTTTCTTATGCTTAATCATCCAGTACTTCAATTTTTGTCCATTCCTTCTTGTCCTTTCACTGTGTACCACTGAGAAGAGTCTGACTCTGTCTTCTTAAAATATCCCATCTCCCCTGTATGAGAGTTGCTTCAGCCCTTTAACCATCTTCATGGTCCCGTGCTGGACTTTCTCAAGTATGTCCATGTCTTTCTTGTACAGGGGAGCCCAGAACTGGACACAGCACTGCAGGTGGGTCTCACCAGTGCTGAGGAGAGGGCAAGGATCACCTCCTTCAGCCTGCTGGCGATGCTCAGCTTAGTGCAGCCCAGGATGCTGTTGCCCTTCTGTACTGCAAGAGTGAATTGCTGACTATTCATCTGGATGTGCCTCAGGTCTCCCAGGGGTTTTTCCACCGGGCTGCTTTCTAGCCACTCAGCTCCCAGCCTGTACTGGTGCTCGGGGTTAGCTGAAAGCCCCAGGCAAGTTTTCATTTTAAAGATCAGGTCAAATATTTAACAATTAAGGTTTTTTCTTTCTTGTTCTTTGTGTCATTGAAACAGAGTTAGAAGCATGATGATGATACTCAGGAGGCAAATGCGTACTTCTATAAATACTCAAAAGTTACACTGAAAAGCAGGCTAACAGCAGCAGCTAGCTGTTCTGTGTCTCAGAACTTAGCCATTTCTCACAAAAATTATTCACTAAATGCATTTTGAAATGTATGCAAGTTCTAGAGGCTTTTTAGGCAAGAATGTTTTCTGCCTAATAAACTATTCAATGGCACTTTGTATTTCTTGAGCTGGCAAATAGATATAAATACGCTTGGTCTCAGAGGAAAAGCCTGTCTGATATGTATACGCTGTAGAGGATCAGGAACACTTTCATGAATAATCCAACTGATCTCAACACAGCAATTCATATAAATAAATTCTATTCAGTTTTAGGGAAGACTGCAGAGCAGCAGAGATGGCAATCATGGTTGTTTTATCACAAACCTTGTGATATTTGATATTTTATTAGATTCCCAGCTCCTGGAAACAGAATCTTGGTGTTACTTCCAGCATTCTTGGCTGGAAAAAAACCCAACAACCTTGAAATGACATTTTGAAAACTTAACCAAAAGACAAAACCAGGTTCATTTTTCCTTCAAGGTGTCTAAGCCAAACTGTTTCTCAGATCTTGATTTCTCAGCTTTGAAATATTCAGACTGGTACTACTGGAATCAGATTGAAATGTTACCTCTGCCCAGTTCTGTAGGACCATCCACAACGGCACTCTGTGGCCAAATTCTCTGATCCCAGGCAGCACCACAGGAGCAGCCTGAGTGTCATGATGTGGAATGTATAACATCTTCCATGTGTTAGGCCTTTGCACACCAGTCTCAGCACTCCTTGGATCCCACCTCTGAGACCATCATTGTGTTGCATTCCAAGAGCCAGTCTGCTGGTCAGCAAACCCAGACAAATGGGTGCCATGCTCAATACCATCCTACTATTTCCATTGCTGGGATGTTATCACCTCCTCCTTCTGGATATGCTTATAGCAGGAGCAGAGCGTGGCATTCTCATCTCCCCGTGGAGATGAGCGTGCTTTAGAGAGCACACTTTTTGTAATGTGACCTGCAACATGCATATCTATGAATAGAGGTTGTTGTCACAGCTTACCAGAGAAACTCTTGAAGCAAGCGAGCAAAACTGTGTTATAAACCCAAAAGAAACAAGTAACACGGCCAGTACCTCCAGTCAGTGAAGTGGGATGGCAGGAAGTGCTGCAAAGGAGGGTGCTGGGTTCCTCACCTTGGGAGGTGAGGAAGAGTTTAGGTAAACTAGATAAATTCTAGAGTTCACGTAAAGTTAGACTTAGGGCTCTGAGAACAAAAAATGGGACACATCTGGCAAATAAGAAGGGCCTTCAGAAGAAGCTGCCGAGGACAGATAAGGACTGCTGTTGGAGTTCTTCCCTGAGCAGCCCTTAGCCAGGGTGATCCTACTGTCCTGTGGTGTAAATCTCAGCCTGCGGATGGAGTTAGGGTTGGGATTAGAGTAGTCTGAGACACAGAGTAATAATGGGGCTCAATGGGGATCACAGAGTTCTTTCAGAGTCATCTGAAATGTAGGCAAGCTGTATTCATTTAATTTTACAGTTGAGGAAACTAGGAAGGGAAAGATCAAATAACTTATTCAAGGACATAGGAATAAAGAACGTTGGAACCAGTTGAATATGCTCAAAAATCTTTGATTCCGTTTTCTTGCCTACAGACAATAGAAATATTCCACATTTATTAAAAAAACGTTTTTTAAATATGCCCTATAGTCTTAAAAGAAGAAGGAGCTTCCCAAATCAGAGCTTGAATTAAATGGATTTGGGTGATGCAGGCAAATTACAAGATTGATTATATATCCTACAAAGATGTAGGATGCACTTTCCCTCCAGTGTTACAGCACAGGTTAGTTGTTTCTGACTATTTTTGTTTGTGTCAAGAGCAGAGGGAAATGGTGGAACAGCTGCTTCCACCATCAAGCACAGCACAGCACTGCGTAAGGAAGCAAGGCTAATTCCAAGCTCTTCTATATTTTTATGAAAGGTTTCCTTTACTAGGTATTCTAGCTCTTCTTCAGCAGACATATTCCCTTTCAGGTTTTCCTGGAGAATTATGCTCACTGGTTAAGATTTCAAAGTTTTGGGTCTCCAAACTGATTAATGACATTTTAAATTTTTTCCCCAGAAGATCACAGAAAATTAGAAGTGAGGAAACAGACTATATGCTTTGTGTACCCCCAAGGAGGAGATGGGGAGCCATGGAAAGATATGAGGAGTTATGAGACGATTGCTCTGTAATAACGCAACCTGTGATCTGGTTGAAAGTAGGAAGAAAAGAATCAGAGGAGGAGGAGAGGATTAAGAATGAGTGAGAGGAGAGGAAGTAGTGAGGACAGTATAGAAATAGTATAGTCTGACAGTGAAAAGTCTGAGCAAGAGAAAAAGACAGCTCTATCACAACTGAACACTTGAGTGAAGGGAGATGTGGAGGGATGGAAAAGTGGTGGAAGTGAAGAGTTCTGCTATTGCCTTCTGGCCAGAACATAAGGTAAATGGGAAGTACACAAAGGAAGAGGATTAAAATCTAGGAAAGATTTGAAATTGTAAAAGAGGCTTCTGTGGCTGAAGACACAGAAATCTTGTCAGAACAGTAATTTTAACTTTGGCCTTGCAAGTTGTAAATAATATATATTGCTTCTGTGAGTGAAAGTATATTGTTTCCTACTGACGGCATAAGGGATCTGCTTCTACAGTTACTGCAGTAATATACAAGAAGTAGTTTTATAAGTTATTCCTTCTCTTTGTTATGCTCTGCCTCTTTTTAACATTTACAATTTTAAAGATGTAGGCATCCATTTAACACAGTAAAGGAAAAAGACATACACAAGAATTCATATCTCACTGATTCCTTCAAGTATTTTGACGGATTTTTCTTTGCTAAGTAAAACCCTCATTAGAGCATTTTAGATGGAAGTGTGTGGATGGCATTTAGTAGTGATTAAACCATGCCTGTCAGCTAAGAAAAGCCTCTTTAACTGATGTAGTATAGGTCATTTTGCCTGTAATTTCCAGACAGAAACAGACTATACAATCCATTTAGTGCTTTGTTTATCAACAGCAGAGGAATTTGTAACAAATCTCTGGTGTGGATAACTGTTTGCTATACAAAGGAGTAAAGTCAGAGGGTGTTTGACACTGGAAACTGATTTTGTTCCAATGCATAAAATCAAAATCATGATAAGGTGAGGAAGTCCCTACCTTAGCAAGGCATATATACAGCATGCACCTGGATCCTGCATCAGAAGCAAGTAATTAAAACATGGGTGATTTCTAATGAAAGCAATATTCTGAAACAGCTAGCAGTATTCAATGTGGAGATTATTTAGAAAGTCGGAAGAGCCTTGTTCCCACACGAAACATCAGCTTTGATCTTTAATGATGTCCCTGTTTCACAGTTCTGTATTGAATAATGAGGAACCTGATCACTCAGCCCATAAACAGCGTATTTTCTAACTATGCCTGTGTCAGGCAAAGCTGCCCATTGCAGAGATAAGGTTCCTACTCCCTCTAGTGCAGCAAATGCACATTCAGGCACTGTCTGACATCACTTTAAAAAAAGGACTCATTGATCTGAAATAAGGTAAGGAGAAACAATTTTTGTGGAAGAAGTGGAATTAGTTTGTGTGTTAATTTACCAAGAATTTAGGCAAGCTGTCTTAAGAGCAACACTTTTAAATCGTCACATGATTTGACTGCTGTGGTCCTTGAAGATTCACACAGGCCCAAGAAGGGAGGTGTTGCCCCGGCTAAAAGCCAGATCGGAATAGCGGTGAGGGGCTAGAAGTTATTTCTAGGGTGCTGTAACTCAGGAATTGCAAGTCAGACGTAGATGCCTTGATCCTCTGTATGGAAAGCAGATGACAGACCAAAGACGCAGTGGCTGGAGTGGGGAGCTGCCTGCAGGTAGCCGATACGGATTTGGATTTTTAGGAAGGAGAAAAGGCACTCTATGCCCAGCTTCAGCTCCTATCTTTCACTTCCCTGTGCCTGTGCTGGCATTACTTGCATAAGTGGAGCTGGAGCACTTCCCTTTCCCTTTGCCCTGCCACTAGGCTAAGTGATCGTTCACTCCTTTTTACGTTCCTCTTTTCAGCAGAAGTGGAAGGAGTACTTGCACTCCTTGGGGACAGAAGTGATGCTCTGCCTGGCTTCTGGACTGCAGCAGGCTTAGATGAGAACTAGATGGCTAGTTATTTGAGCTGGGGCAGTTCTGGGCATGCTGAAAAGCAGAACTACGGCCACCTAAGGAGTGTTCAGGATAAAGGAAGCACACACACAGCTAGTGCAGCTGCACGTCATAGTTTTCATCTTAAGCTGTGATTTCTCTTTGGATTTTTCTTTTAATTCTTCTTAACTGTATTTTCATCTCCTAAAAAGAACTTTTGCTTTCCAGATAAAAAATGCTTGCTCTTTTTATTTCACGTTAGCAGACGGCTGTTGTACTTCACAAAGAGGTGAACTGCATCTTGATTCTGCAACACTAACTGCAATTAGCAGTTGAATACAATGTCAGCCCACTGAACTGGAACCAACTATATGTCACTAAGGAAAATTACTTGAAAGCTGTAGAACAGGAATTTTAAAAGAGCCTACTGACTGTTTCATGCAAAGTGGGGTGGTTTTGGATAAGTTTTTCTGAAACTGCCAGCCGGCTTTGCTTGCAAATAATAGAGCAAAATTTGGAGGGAATGTGCAGACTATTTTTCTGCAGAAGCGTGACTACGCTTACACTTCAGAGACTGGCATGTACCACATGTCTATGGGTAACTATTGACATAGCAAAAATCGCAGATCAAGGCCTCTTCTACAAAAACCTCAGAATGCTGGGGGTCTCATGCTAATCATCCCACCCCAAAATGAAGAAAATACCCAGTATCGAGAGTAACTTTGGAGAAGGTCAGGATGGTAGTTTAAAACAGTTTCTAAAAAACAAGACAAGTTGACGCAAGTGCCCGATAGTCACTCTAAGTCCGCAATCCATTCAGTCCTTTGAAGACTCTGATTGTTCTCTGTTAGTAGTGCTACTACCAATACCTTCCCTTTCCATAGCACCTACAATCCTAAAGAAGCCCAAAAAGCAGTAGTATGACAAAGTGAGCTGCAGAACAGCCAAGAGACCACTGGGAAAACCATTTCATTTCTTTATGTTCTTGTCATACAGTACATATGGACAAACATTCATATACAAGAGTTACATTAGAAAGTATTGATACCTCAAAACCGTCAGAAATATTTTGCATTTCAAATAAAATTGGTTTAATGTTACCATCATCTTTAATTTCCTTAAGTTATTTCTCATGCACCTCTCAATAACTTTCTTCTAATCAAAATCTTTTTTTCTGCTCCCCTCCAAACTCCTCTCCCTGGCATCTGGTGGCTGGCCACTGTGGACATAGCAGGGGCAGACAGTTCTTGTTTTGCTATTAGCTGTGACCTTAAGGGTGATTACATCTTCTTTTCTTTCTAATTTTATATTATCCCTTTTCAGAGGGTTTCTGTAATTTATGTATCTAATCCCTTCTTAGAGATCTATTTCTGACTGCTTAATATCATATAAGACATTTTAAACATATATTGTTAAATTAATGATCTCCTACCAGTTTTCCACAAAGATCACGCGTTATGCATTAGCAATGCAGATGACATGATTGTCACAAGATGCATTGCTCAATTGCTTTTTTCCCAGCTACTGCCAGTAAAAGGGATCCCATAGTCCCTTACAGTAAATATTTTAATGCCTGAGTCACCAATTGTGTCATATGTAAGGATGTGCCCTGGGGGATATAGGTGTATAGCTTTCTCAAAGCTCCCAGTGCATAGCACTTCACTGGGATTCACTACCAGGAAAGAGACAGAGTGAGGTGGGCAATCCTATCTCATCATCAGTGGCGTGGCATTTGGACAAAAAACAAAAACAAAAGTGTGGTTTTTTCTTATATTGTTGTGGTGGTCATCATGGTCTAACTTGTGAAGAGAGACGCTATCTTTTGTTAGATCATGTGAGATAGCTGGAAAAAACAGATGGGTTTTAGACAACGAAATTTAGTAATTAGAAGCCTAATTTTGGGAACCATTTCACAACTTTGGGAGCCAAACATTACAAAGTAAAACAAGCTAGAAAATTAAATGAGAGCTTCAGTTTAGCAGCCATGTTCCTTTCCAGCTGCTTAGCCTCTCCCCAAGAATTCCTGATATGTGCTTCAGGTCTTCTCCAAGTGAGGGGCTGTTCACAGCTATAGAACATCTTCAAAGTTTTTGATTTTAGTTCTTAATAACTTCAATTTCAGTTTGTGGAGTCAGACTTTGGAAAACAAATGCAAATGACCTAAATTGCTATACTTGGAGCCAGGAAACTGGACTGATTCCTCTCTCCAGATCTTTCTTACTCAGACACAAATATGTCAGCTATGCTGATGTCAAGGATGGTTCTCATCACTGTCAAGAAGAGCTGGAGCTGAGCAAAACAATTGCATGTGCAGGCAAATGGAATCATAGAATAACCGAGGTTGGAAAAGACCTTTAAGATCATCAAGTCCAACTGTAAACTTAACACTGCCAAAACCACACTAAACCATGTCCTTAAGCACCACATCTACCCATCTTTTAAACACCTCAAGCAACGGTGACTCAACCACTTCCCTGGGCAGCCTGTTCCAATGCTTGACAACCCTTTCAGTGAAGAAGTTTTTACAAATATCCATCCAAAACCTCCCCTGGTGCAACTTGAGGCCATTTCCTCTTGTCCTATCACTTGTTACTTGGGAGAAGAGACTGACGCTCACCTGGCTACAACCTCCTTTCAGATAGTTATAGAGTGATAAGGTCTCCCCTCAGCCTCCTTTTCTCCAGGCTGAACAACCCCACCTCCCTCAGCTGCTCCTCATAGAATTTGCTCACTAGACCCTTCACCAGCTTTGCTGCTCTTCTTTGGACGTGCTCTGGCACCTCAGTGTCTTTCTTGTAGTGAATAGAAATATTTAAGCAGAAAAAGAGATTGTCCTGGTGTAAGCAGTCTGGTAAAAGGGGGAGGAGGGATAGCCACTCTGACAAGTTGCTAGGTTTTGTCTAGATCCTTTCTCTGACTTGACTAGCACAACGTTGCAACTAGGTGATGAGAAGAACTGACAGGAGGAATTGTTTCTTTTTAGCAAGACCAGATTTTTGCCTGTGTAGTCACGGCCTGAGGAGCCCGGCAAAAGGTGAGCGTAAGTTAGAAATTGGTCTGTTTGATCCTTAAATGCTTTCACTGAGACTGTCATA
The DNA here is from genome assembly GCA_013400135.1 of Rhinoptilus africanus. Taxonomy (NCBI): domain Eukaryota; kingdom Metazoa; phylum Chordata; class Aves; order Charadriiformes; family Glareolidae; genus Rhinoptilus; species Rhinoptilus africanus. The sequence goes on along the minus strand of VXBO01001714.1, from coordinate 192,767 downwards.
AAAAGTCATTTTAGTAATCCTGGTAGTCTTTTTTACATTATCACTATTTCCCAGTAAATAGATAAATGTTAACAAGCAGTTTGAGTGGAAGTCCCCAAAACTTACCAGATGGAAGTTGTTATGTTACTTCATAAAAAAATACCTTTCCTCAACTAAACAAAGCCCAGTACGTATTCTACATTTCTTTTTTCCAAGTTCATACACCATCTAAGTGGTTAGCAGGGAAAGGAAGGTTGTTAGAATATCTGAATTCTTTGTATGGTCAGTGTCACCTGGCTTGGCCAGTGACTTGGTCTAAATAACATTATTTAGATGGTTTTTCTTGAGCTGGTCCCACCCCAGCACAACGCAGGCAGTAACTCTGGGCAGTTCTTAAGATCCATTGCACTTTTTTTTTCCTTGCCACTCTCATCAGGTTCATCCCTTTTTTTTAAAGCCTGAAAAATACCAGAAATTTTATAAAGTTCTGTACAATGTGTCATTCATTTTGCTGTGTCTGCATTAGGACTGTGGCCAGACATTTAAAATGAAAGGGATACTATGCATCTTCAATTTCCAGGTGTCCACAGAACCTGCAGGTACTGAACTTCTCAAAATCTGGGCCATGATTTCTGTATTTATGAGATTCAAAATTCTCTCTGACTTTTTAACAAAACTAAATTGTGTTTTGCTGCCATCAGAATCCACTGTGATAAAGTGAGATCTGATAAAGCACTAGGAAGTTTTCTCTTTGTATATAAATATTTATATATGTAAATGGCTGTATGGTTAATTATAAGTGACAAGAAGAGACTGACACAAGCTCAGATCCTCTGTCCCCACGGAGAGATACAACTTGCTTGTTGAAGTGTTGTGGCAGATCTCATGGGCTGTGTACTGAATCATTGATTAAATGCCGCAGCATCTGGATAGCTAAAATGCCGGTGACTATTGAAGAGGGAGGACAGAATGCGCACTGAATAAGAACACAGGGAGATCATCTGGTCTGTGTTTCTTGATATTTCATAAATTGGTCAAGAGCTGAACTGTTTGGTTTCCCTTTATATTTCACTAAAGACTGAACTGAAATCTTCTTGGCTGAAGACTGCACAGGCTGTCTAACTCACACATGCACACAGAATAGAGTCCCTCATCCAGGAAAGAGTTCGAAAAGTATTTAATAAAAAGATAGGACAAGCTGCACTTGACAGGCACAGGGCAGTCTGAAAACAACCCCTGCAACTGACTGTCAGCACAGGCAGACTCCCTTAATCTGCTTATATATTTGGAAAGGGTTTGCATATAGATAACATTTTTGAATGAGGGTTGAATATTTGTTCTTTTCTGTTTTCTTCTCATTTCATTACTTTTGTTACTGTGCATTCTGTTTGCAGGTAAGCTATTGTCTCTTCTACCAGGTACATCAAAAGGAAAATTCCATTTTGCTTATGGCTTTTACTTACAATGGAACCTAAAGGGAAAATAAATGTTTAGGTTAAATTTAATTCAAAAAATATACCTAATGACAATATGACTAAATGCAGAAAGAGGTGTAGCTGAGAAAGCAGACTATTTCTGCATGACATTTTTGAGACATGGAGAAGAGGTATTTCCTTTTAATACTTTGACTTGCTTTCCCAGCGTGGCATCTCAGACTGCTTGCACATTCCTTGAAATAGTAATGTTTTTAAGCATGCTACATTTTGTTTTCTTTATTTTTGTCATTTCATGATGAAAGGCTGTGTGATTTCTAATGTGACAGTATGAGAATAACATACCACCATCATTATACACATTTTCTGCAAGACATTCCTTCATCAGACTAAGCTTGTTACTGATGTTGGCATTTTTGGACTAACAGTGTGCCATGTGGTCTATTCCTCTTTTGGAGAAGAGTCTCAACAGTCTTTGAAACCCTGCTTCAAGGAAATGGGGAGGGAAAAAGATAATAACAAAACATACGCTTGCATGAAGTTTATTCTGGAACTAAACCCATGAAACTGTTTTGAAATGCACTGTTCAACAAACGTACTCTGTGTGTGTGTAATGTAAGAGGATGGAAGGAACCTGGCAGATGGTTTGTCTTAAGGCTTATCTTCTATGTAGAAGAGAGACGGCTACCCACCAAGTTCATGGTACTTTCCCCTCCCTTTCCTGATCCATTTTTTTGCTCATTATTTCTACATGTGGCAAAAGAAAGACTCAGCAATGAATTTTCTGGGGGGAAAAAAAATAGATCTAGAAGACCTCATGCTACAAAGTCATCTGTTGCTCTTACAGATCCAACATTTTGCTTATAGTGAGTTAATGATCTACGTGCTCTCAGGTACAAGGAAACTGGTACCAAAGTGCTGACAGATCGCAGGAGTGCCTGATGGGAAAGAGAAAAGTATTACACTGCATTCAATGTTCAAGATTTTTCTCAGCATTATAGTCATTAACAAGACATTTTTTCATGACACCTTTCCCTTTCTTTTCTTCCTCTCCAGCTTATTGGCAGGCATATTCCCTTATTGCAAAGGCAATGTTAATAGGTTTGTTCTTACTGCAGCAGGAGGCCTCTGTATACCAGCTTACACCTTCAGATTTTTCCGAAACCCTAATGGGCCTACAGAGGCAGAGTAACTCTAGTATTATACTCCTGCAAAATTCACTCTTCATAAAGCCAAACAGGTACTTTATGCTAAAATTATTTGCAAGGATGATGAAAGTACAGATGGCTTTGCGGCCTCTAGTCCAAAGCCTTTCTTCTTGCAACCTATACTTCTCACTGCACATTTCATGTAAACTGGGATGGCAGTCTGTCTTTTTTGTGTCCTTCCTGAAAGCCTCTGAGGTGCTGGGTTCAGAAGTTATTCATACAAATTTCACCCTTGAACAACTCCTTTAGGTATGGTGATTTTCAAGGCAATCTCCCATTTGTGTTATTGCTGTTAATGGAGGATTTGCTGCCATTGCTTAACTGCTGCCTTCTTGCATTGGCGTTCTATAGTCCTATCAGCCTTATTTCTTTGTACCCTCCTATGACAAGCCAATTGATGGCAAAAGCTTTTTCTTTTCTTTCTAGCCCTTGCCTTCATATTCTTCTGTGTGTAACCTGTCTGTTTCTATTACACAGCTGTCTTCTAGAGCTATGTCTTCTCTTCTGCTATCTTTAATGTGTAGCTATTTCATATGACCTGCATTCCATTGCAACTTGGGTACTATACTGTATTGTTTGGGGCTTTAATGAGGTCATCAAGTTATATTGTCTTGTGCCTATTTTATTTAAATTGGAATCCATGAGAGGAGATGCACACAGGGCAGTTCATGTTTATTTTTCTGTTGACTTTAAAGCCTCCATTTGCACTCTACATCACTGTTCCTTTTGTATACAGCAGTCTTGCAGAAACTTATACACTGGGTATAGCCAAAAGGCCCTATGAATTTTATGCATTTTAGGAAGTTGCATTAAAATATAGTTATGAAATTCAGAAATAATTTTCTAGTGTAGAAGACAGTGCAAAACTATTTCAACTCCGTGTTGTGCAACAGCCCTAACTTCTAAATCTCACAAAACTGGCTCATCATTGCCATGTACAAATCCTTCGCTAGTCTTCATAGGTCCAGCTATGAAATGTGTGTATGAATGTTACTGACTAAATTTCCTAATAGCTTTAGGTGGTTTTTAGAACAGTTGCAAATTACTGCTTAAGGTAAAAAGAGATTAAGGCTTAGACCCATGGAGTAAAATCATGAAGACTGGGGTAGCTGATAGACTTGACCTGTAGAAACCCAAATACAATACTGTTTTGACTGCAGATTCAGGATTGTAATATGGAACACCTACAAAAGGAGAGGGGCTGCCTAAATGAACAAGTAAAGCTTTATGATACCCCAAGTCTTGAATAATGGAGAATATTGCAAGTTAGGATGAGGTTTATTATCAGAATGTGGCCTATGACTTCCACAGTAAGTAAGGCTGGATGGGACAGAGAAGCATGGGCAAGCCAGTCCAGAGACACCAGCACTTGATGAGCAGAAGGCAGCAGCCGTGAACTGAAGCACTGCAGCAGAGATGGTGAGGAGGAGCACTGGGCAGCACAGCTGCAAGGAGCCCCAGGGCCCACAGCTGGAAGACCAGAGGCTGCTACAAGTTTAAGAAGCATTGTTTGCAATGCCCACAAGCGAGAAGTAATTGCTGCCATGGGTAACATTTAAACTCTCAAATGTAAGGTTTTTAACCCACCCTTTGTGATCAAAGAGGAGGTGATCTCGGTCTCAAAATGACTAAACTGGTTGTTGCTGTTCTTGTCTAGTAGGAACAAAGGGATACAGAATCTTACAAAGTCTTACATTTTTTTTATAGAGCTGCCTAAAACTAGAAGTAGAAATCCTAACTTTAGCTTTCACTGTTTGGAAAGTTTGGTCAAAGGCCTATGGCAGAACTGTGTAATACCCACTGAACTAAAATAGCTGTCAGTCAGAATTGCTTGAACAGTTCCTTTCTCTTACAGAAGTACCTGCTACATCTTTTATATATGCTTAGTATCCACCAGCAGTAAAATCATCCATATATTTTAAAAGCAAACCCTGTTTTTAAGAGTAAACCAAGTAGCAAGATATTTTGACAGATGTGACACTAACTACATATGATATAATAAGATTTAAGCTTCTCTTTGACTTCATTCCAGAACAAAACATATGCAAAAGATTTTTTCATTATTTTAAAAATACACTGTTTTTACCAGAAATCTGGAATTCTTCCTTTTCCTTCCCTAAGAAACATATAGATGTCAGCTAATACATGCTAAATACATGCTAATACAGCTAAAACATGCTAGTAACATTTTTTCCCCATGTCTGTGGGTGTCAGATTTGTGTCAATAAAAGATCCTTGGGAACTTTATTTCAAATTGCTGTATTTAGGCATTCATGCTTGAGAATTTTGGTTCTAGCTTATCAGTGCCTGTGTGTTTGCCTAATTGTAAACACTATATTTCTTTCATTACAAAGTGCTTTCATTACTGTTTATCAAGTGCTTTGAGATAATCAAGGAAAAGACAGTTACAGGAGTGCAAGGCATTTTAATGTGCTTTGTATAAATATTGATCATGGGCAGAGGCTGTGTTATAATATTTTTTCATGGACAATGTCTCTAATAAACTTTAATTGAATGTACTTTTAACTTTATTTGAAGCAATGTTGAACTTTGATTGAATAGTTAATATCTGGAAAAAGTTTGTTCCTAGGGATTACAGATGGGAAATGCAGGGTGGTAGTACTCAGATATCTGGTAATGTTTTCTACTGAAGACATGGTAGAACAACAGACTCTCTAGTGATGAACTGTCTCACTTCCCAGGTGGCTGAAGTCCTTACTGCTACCCAGCACTGCTAGTTTAATCTATCTCTGTGCAGTTAAGATACCCATTTCTTGGGGTGGGAAAGAGAAACTAGTAAAATCTTGGTGTTGTTCACCAGTCATTGGAGGAACCAGTAGGGAGGGAAGAGGAAGGAATTCGGGAGCAAAAGGGAGAGAGCGGACTAGTGAAGAAGAGGAAAGATCTGGTGTTTGCAGTTTAAATGGAAGGCTTCCATGAAAGCATAACTGGGAGAGAGAGAGCTTGGGATTTGAAGTCTAAAGTATCTCAGGACACAGAAGACCGCTCAGGCACCAAGAACAAATTTTCTCCCTGCATTACATACGCTAGAGTTATTGATTGCCCCACAGCTGAGATTTTGTCAGCAAAAGAATCAGAGAAGAAATACTATCAGCACTGTTGTAGCGTCATGAAATATTTTGTGTTTGTGAATAAAGTTTCTTCGTCTGGTGTTCTCAGCTGACATATTCACTGCCTTTTCCTGTCACATAGGAGGATTATGCCATTTTGGTGAAAAATCTATTTATGAATCATCCTGCATCTCATACAGCTACAGGAGATCAGGGCACCTTGCCAAGATTATTTTTTTCACACACACACACAAATGTGTGATCTCACTCCTTTTGGTTGTCTTACTATTTATTTCACAACTGCAGCAGGAATTTTTCTCTCTGACATACTTTTTATCTGTAACAGTTGGGTATTCTCCTCCTGGACTTGTCTGCCTCTGCCAGGTCGTTGCTGATGCCACCCTCCTGCACTCATCCAGAGTAAGCAAAGCTTGCTGCAAGGATGTCATCGTGCCTAAAAAGGAACGGTCCTGGGAGGAAAAGCAGCTAACTCCAGTTCAGCATGGGCAAGACTGAATTGTTACAAAACTATCTACATTTTTTTTCCTAGAAAATATTTTTCCTTCCTCTTAGCCAAGGAACTGACTCTGGTAATCCACAAACCGATCACCCTCAGGCCACACTAGAAAAGCCTAACCTCTCAGGATTTTTCACACCATAGACAACTTGGCAGCAACAAGCATGGGAGAAAAGGGCTACACAAAGAAACACAATCTATCATCGCTTGTATGGCCCAACATCATCTTTCCTGCCAGAACATTCACATGGAATAAATCACTAAGCCACGAGTCCACCACGTACACCAAAACTGCTTAGCGTTCAGAAGGGAGCCTGCAGAAGACACCAGAGCAAGTTGTGTTCTCATGACAGAATTTTTCTGTATGAGGACATCCATGGCCCTTTCAAGAAGTTATTCAGGTGGCTCATTTTATTTGGTAGATAGAGAATAATACAGTATAAGTTTTTACTAATACTTTTGAGTATTAAGACTTTCACTGTGAGCCATTCTGTGACCGTGCAGCTTCTCCCCAGATGTTTCTCCGTGCCCTTGAGTCTGAATCCGAGGGCAATGTTGTGGGGAATTTCATGGAACATCCTCATGAGGACCTGACATCCAGAAGCTGACTCTCCAGATACTAAAGTTCAATACATCTATAGCTCATTTATATAAAATTTGTATACCTCTTATACTTTATGCAACATCAGTCCCATGTCACTACTTCCAGTGCTGCCTCAAATCCTGTTTTGTACGCCTGAGTCCTAGCCAATATACTGCTTTGAAGGACAAATACAAAAATGTGTAGTTGTCAGTGTTTGATGGCTTCTCCTACACACAGCTACGTTTCCATTTTGTTTTCCTTCACGCAATTTAATTCCCGTATTACTAACATCAGCTTTTTCCTGCCTTTTTGTTTCTCCATATACAGAAGCTCAAATACTAGAACAATTGCAGCAGCCTCCTGGTTCATTTTGTCCTAGGGCAATCCTATCCAAACACTTGATATTGCTGGGCAGTTTGGGGGTGTATATTGAGAGAACAATCCTCACATTTCTTGAGTGAATGAGGAGATGCACCAGACCTTCCCATCAGCTTCTGTGTGAGAGACAAACCCAGATTAGTAGGAAAAAAGCTGCCAGATGAATTAGTGTGTCTTGTCAAGTTACCCTGTTGGAGCCAGTCAATGTCAGCTGGTGCACAGACACAGAAGCCACTCAGCAAATTAAATTTATAAAACCAAAACAAGTAAAAAATAAAGGGGCCCGGTTAACCTCCTAACCCTACTGTTCCTTGATTTTGGGTCAGTCTATTTTGGACCAAGCTCAGCATCGTTTTTCAATGTTTCCATTGACTGAAGAGCTGTGTAGTTTACTAAGTAATTGAGATGAAGATTAAAAGAAACAGTACAAGAGCTGCAAGTAATGCAAACATTACAAGCAGGAGAAAGCAGAAGAGCAAAACTAAAAAGAAAATAAAAGAAAATGGAAACAAGATACGCATGCCACTCATTTTCTGCATCTACACTGTATAGCTTTCCCTTCCTCCTTTATTTTTGTTTACAGCACAGCAGTCCATCTGGCAGAGGGGCGTATCTTCTCTTTTTGTGACTGATGTAGTCTGAAAAAATATCCTAAGCCAACATCAATATTTCACAAAGCTGAACTAAGACAGCGCTTGCCCCCGCAGTTTACAGCATAAACTCTTGTCACTTTTACCAGAATATGAGCAAGTTATTTTAGGATGTTTATATTAGGATGTCTTATGGCCAGTGATGCTATTTAAATAACAGCCTGTGCAGTTATTGATGCTTGGCCTGAGCCATACAGGGTTCACAGGAACTGTGCGTGTTCATCAAAGGGGAGAGCAGATGGGCAGCTGTTGGCAATGAAACAGAAGCAAGGAATCCTTTTCAGATTGTTAACTCTACAGATCGCATCCATTCCAGTGCTTCGTCTCAGCTACTGCCCCCAGACCACAGCAGCACACGTTCAGCAAAGGGTGAAAAAGACCCTCATTTCACCCTCTGGAGGCTGTGCCCATCGTGGAGCCGACTGCTCTGGGGATGGAGAGGGAGCAGCTCTATACAGGTGTGGCCTGGGGGACACCGGGGGACCTGGCGCAGGCGCAGAGATGCTCCTCAGAAGCCAGACAAAGCTGCTGCCTGCGTGAACGAGCTGGTGAGTCAGCAAAGCCTTTGCCAGGAGAGCAGCAGGCACAGCTGTGGCCGAGGTACCATGGTTACAGCTGAGCAAAAGGGACACTAATTGCGTTTCCTAAGAATTACCCTTTTTGTTGCGCATTTTGGGCCACAGGAAGCCAAGAAACTTGTATGCTTTGTTGTTTCACAGAGTGGTTTCACATTTGACCTGGCAAATTCTTTGGAAAAATCGAAGAAGTGATAACTGGAAAATGTTGCAGTGCTGTTAGGACTGCCCGAAGTGTTTCTCCTGCAAAGGCATTTGAATGGCGTCAGGCATGCAAGGTTAGAGCGGTCTGAATTTTGAAATTTGGAAACTGCAGGCAAAAAGATGTGGGAGAATCAGCTAGGATGCTCTGGGAGTATCTACAGCCGGGGCATATGAGAAAGACTGACAGCCAAGAGCAGATTTAGCTGAGAAAGTTTGTTTTGGGGAAAGGAACATTGTTCCCTGAGACAAACAGACGTGCCATTGGTTTTCATTAATGGTCAGCTGGTTGTGGCACAGGGCCAGCAGTGCTCACCATGTAGTTGTGCCTGGGTTTGGCAGATGCAGGAGAAGTGGAAGGCGCTTGCCTCAGCACATGGGAGGTAAGGAGGGAGGGAGCGAGGCCAGGTTTGCAGGACACAGCAGCTTCTGCAGCGGCAGTGTGATGAACAGGAGGTGCACAGCCCAGCAGGGAGCACAGCCTCCTGGAGCCAGGTGGAGGGGAAGCGAGGGAGCCTATGGGTCTGAAGCAGGATCAGAACTATAACTGGGAAAGAAACACTGATGCGCATGAGTCGATTCCTCCATACATTTGTGGGAAGAGGAAACACTGGTTCACCCTTTCTCAAGCACATATCTCCCCAGTGCATCCCATACACCTCTCCGTGTAGAATAAAAAGGTATCAAGACAAACCAGAACAGCACTACATGTCACCTTAACTGTGCTTGCTCAGTCTGCTGACTTGGTGGTACGTATGCAATTCGTTTGCAATACAACTAAGGACCTTTGTTCTCTTGAGCCTAGCAACACTGAAACAATTTCCCAGCTGTACCCTTCTGTCTTCCACTTACTGGAAGCTTGCTTTACCTCAGCCGCTGAGAGGTGGAAGTGATATCCATAACCCATATTCACCTCATCAGGGAAAAACATAAGAGCATAAAAGTCGAGCTGTTCCCTCTATAAACATCTGCCATCCTAGCATAGCTCTCATCTATTTTGCCCTCGCAGCTTTGATTCTAACAGAAACCAGGAAATAAAAAAAATGTAGACTTCATTTCCATGGTGACTCTCAAAGATAATAAGCACAGTAAGAGCTCTTCTGTTGTACTTTGATGTTTGACCACAAGAGCTGCCCTGCCCAGCTCAGTCTAGAGCCTATATCCAAAAACAGTCAGCAGAACAATTCCCCTGGCTCATAGTCCCTTTTTTCCCTCTCTGCAGTTACTAGGGAAGTGGCTAGAGAGCAGGTGATTGCGGCTGGTGGCGGCAGCCTGCTCCCAGCTATTATTTTGCCAGGACACCCAGATGCTTTCCCAGCACACTGGACTCGCCACACACGAGTGCTGCAGCACATGGGCTCAGTACTGGGCCTCAGCCTCCAGATCAGAGAGCAGCCAAGAACTGGCCACAAATATGGAGATTCATGAGACCTCCTCTTGCACCTCTTTCCCCTGGTCTGGGTAGGTATTTACTGAGCGCAGGCATAGTCACACGTACAAAAAGCAGTGGACATAGCACCCATGTGGCAAGCTCAGGCACATGGTAGAGGGGTCATAACCAGGAGGTCCATAGCCCATCCTGTTGGATCAATAGAGGCAACGTAGGTTAACAGAAAGCTGGTCATTTGCTTTCCCTGTGGCTGCAGGAAGATGGAATTGGCTTGCTTGTGAGTTCTGTCATTAGCAAGTAACTGAGTGTTAGCATCCATGTACTGGGAACCTTCCCAAGCTCATTAAACTAGGCCTAGGACTTGCATAAACATTTGGATTTACTGGAAAGCATGCGTGTTTCAGTTGACTGGAAAGTGGTAAATTAATTCAGAGCTGGAACCACTTTTCATCTGCAGACATTGTCATTTGCATTTGAAAATAACATTGTAAATAGCACTGTTCCAATGTTCTTTAAGAGCAAATGTGTGATATTATTTCAACTGAAAATTTGGGAAGCCTGCCTAACATGAAGCAGCAAACCATTTCTGCCTGAAATAGATTGTTCTTTAAAGCTCTAAAGACTGGAAAGAGATTTATTTTCTCTTGGACAGCTGGTATTAACTACATGTAATTATTTTTAGAAAAGAAATTATTACTAAATAGTCTGAAGGCTTGAAAAAATAGCACTGGGGTCCCCAAATGCTTGAATTCTCTGACCCAAGTTATATTATTTCTCTTAATTCTGGAACAAAGTTTTAATGGCACTGTTATTTTTAAAAAATGCTTAATATTTTGAGGTATTCTTGGCTGATAAAACATCATCCCTTTTACAAGTTAATTGGCTTAGAGATTTTTAAAGAACAAAGAAAGCCTTGGGCAAATAGGTAGATACCTAAGCCTGAACGTGAAAAAGGATGTGAAAAGTAGATGACAGTTGAACAAACAGGTCTCAATTGTTAATTTATGAGGTAGTAGAAAAGAACGGTTAAAGGTAGCAGGGGATTGCAGAGAGTGGAAAGTAGGAGAGGTCTGAGGAAATGGACAGGTATATGGGAATACTGACAACAGATACTCAAGCTGTTCGCCATCCCTGGACTAGAAGTTTATTTGTCAGCTGTCACCTGAGCTGACGATGAAACAGTGGATTCGAAGGCACCAGAGCTGCCTGCAGGCAGGGCCAGCCCAGGCCCACGGGGTGGGCTTTCTCCCACCAGCCCCACAGAAACGCACACAGCTCTGGCCCACGCTCCAGTGTTTGATGAGTACCACTTGGTAACTCCACAGCACAGACTAAATCCATTTCTCCAGTTTAACATACAAGTGCCGAACTAGGGGGCTGGTTTTTGGTTTTTTTTCCTTTGGCTTTTTTCTACCAGCCTTGGCTTTCTCTGTCTCTCAGAAGACAGGCACACCGTCCCCCAGACAGTGCTCCCTCCTCTATACAACTGCGTCATCTCCCAGAGCAGAACTGCCTGTGGAGGGAGAAGTAGGCATAAATTAATTTTATGCAATTTATTTTGCAGATGTATATTTGCATGTTTTATGTATGGCTGAAGCAAACTTTTTCATGGATTTAATCTAATTGCCCATGGCCCAGTTCTTGGAAAAATCTGAACTGACTGGCTGAAGCCTGGATTCAGAGTCTGTGTTTACAGCGTTTGCAGTTTAAGGTTGGCCTCAGTCGTATCTGGAGAGCAGCATGTGTTCCAGACACTGTCAAAGGCAGCAAACTGCTGAAAAAAAATCCTGCCAAAGCAACAGCTGAAGCAATGAGAGCTTTCAGTTTCTTACAGCTCCATTTAACTGCGTGCTTAGGAGCAACTCATTAAGTAGCAAGCAACCAGGCAAGGGATGCCAAGGATTAAAGGAATCCTGTCGTGAGATAGCGGTGACATTCGCCTGCTGCCTTCCAAGTGACAGTGCTTGCCAAGCCAGGGGGAAGTCGGTGACAGCGCTGCAGAAGCGGCAGCAATTTAACCAGCACATTGGCAGGAACAGGGCCTGCTTTGAACAGAAGACTGCTCTATCCACACTCATGGCAAGCCCAATTTGTGAATCCCGTCAGGGGAAAGAATATTGTAGAAATCAAGGATCTTTTTTACACACATTTGTGTGTGTGTACACATTCGGATGGTTCTAGCTCATACATTTACAAGTCTCTCGAGCTGGTGCGTCAGCCCCTGGAGTGACAGGCACAAGCGGTGCTGCTGATTGTCTCAGAGCTGAACACAGGCAGCAGCTCCCTCCTGCTTCACAAGTTCCTGATGACTGTTGTGACCTGATGGAAACGCAGAACAGCTCTGAATTTCCCACCTGCAGTAGGTCAGAAGGCATCCAATGCTCCAGACACCAGCAGACTCGACAGGACATCATCAGCCCCCTGGCTGGCTTCTCCAGGCTCCCTGAAACCCAGGATTTCCAGGCTTTGCTGCCTCTTCATCTGTGTGGCTGCACTGGAGCATACCAAGGTCTGTGGTGTCTACTGGCCGCTCTAATAATCCAGAGTGCATGGTAGTCACCTCTCATCCAGGATAAATGAGAGCAGTGCAATGGGACCTCATTACAATGATGAAAACTTCGCAAGAGGGGCTTTTCATGACTGCTTTTTTCCTTAAGTACTATGTAGAAAAACTTGGCTGAATTTATGAACAATATGCCATACTGCCGTTCCTTATATTTAGCTTCAGGAAAGCAAAGCTTTTTCTGTTCTTATTGAGACATACTGCTCCAGAGAAACAACCTGGAGAGGCCATGAGTGCCAGGCAGCTGCTCATATCAAGGGACAACACTAATTCATAAATCCCTGTTAATATCTCTTAATTCTAATAATTTTCTAACACTGATAGCACTCCCAGCCTTCTGCTCCAGTCATTGTTCTTAGGTACTCAGTTATTTTTGGGGGTTTCCAATGCTCAGTCCCAAGGTCCCAACATTGTGAAAAAAAAGCCCTTGTTAACTAGGGGTTCTTGCTCTGTGCAGCAGAAGGCATTAATTTAGCACAGAGCAAGAAAACCTGCAAAGAATTGTAGGCTGGAAAATAAAACTGAACTGCATAGTTCCTCCAGAAAGGGCAACAAAATCTTTAGAGATAGTATTACCACCTAGAGAGCGAAGGCAGCTACTCAAAACAAGGTGTGCAGAGCAGGACTGAACACACCAGCATTTTCTCATATTTCTTTCCTGGTACCTATTTTTCTTTAACTTCCCCATGCCATTTCTTACATCTTTGCCTTGGATTCTCAAGGTAAGGATGTGCCCAGTGTACCACAGGATGGTGTAAGCTAGGTAAGTCACTAGAGAACTTGCAGGGGGAGGCTAGTTTCCAACTTCCACAGCTCTTTCTGTTCTGAGGTCCCTAGAGCCCTGGTTTTATTTTTTCAGCTGGTTGAAACAGATGTCTTGAGCTTTTGTTAGATTTTTCTGTATAAATAAAACAGATAAGAAAGAACACATTTTTCCTGTAAGAGCAAGAAAGAGTTTTCTCTCCTTATGTAGCAGCACTAACATACATAAGTACTTAGGTATCAAAGGAGCCCCTGAGTATTGATTTGGTTTCTCACATAAGAACAATTTATCCCCTCAGATAATGACAAAAATCAATATACAGTGTTGGTCTAGAGAGCACTATCTTCTGGAAGTAGGAGACAATGCATCTTCTGGATGAGAGGTACAACTAATATGGCTTCTAGACTAAGAATCACTCATAATCCCCTTTCATTTTACATAACAGATAAGGCATCTTGTGATTTAGTTCTCCATTTGCCATAAATTTCATTTCATTGAGAATGGTTCTTTGTTATTTGTCCTGAGGTAGCACTGAATTTGTATAGTTACACACAATAGCATTCCTGCTGACAAATGGAAGCTGTATTTCAGCTGCACTTCCTTTGCTCCCATTTGGGAATTAACCCCATCCTTCTTCATGCAGCACTTCAGTGAGGGACAAGTGCCACAAGATGATTGCAGGATCAAGACAAATACCCTATACATCCAATCTCTTCTCAGACACTTCTGAGTGCAATTCCAACACATCCGTCTTTGCTTGCAAATTCACTAGGCAGGTATCCAAACACAGATGATGGCATGCACGTACATCTTTTCTGATGATGTTGTGCTTACCTGTAACTAATGTAGACAAACTGGTCCAGCCTTGCTTGGGACTCAGGTAACTTTTTTTTTTATGAAGGCACAGTAGCATTGTTGGGCTTGTTTCAATCACTTGATCTATTGACCATATTTCCACTAAACGGGGAAGGATTATGAGGTTTGTTATGGCTTGTTCAGCAGGTTCAAGATTGCAGTGCCTAGTGATTATATTACACAGATAAAGGGATGAAAATTACTCCTTAACGTGGGCTTCTAAAGCTTTTTAACTTCAAATATTCTCTAAAGTTTGCCACAGTCGCAAGCTGCTGTTGTTTATAAAATTAGGCCATTTTGAGAAGTAAAACACAGTTATGAAATAAAACAAGTTTGGAGGCGAGAATTGCTTTCTAATCCTGTCTTCAGTTCATGCAAAGAAAAATCTTTTTCTGCCTATCTTAAGTAATTATCTCTGACGTGGAAGTGAGCTTGTACTGAACGTACGGTAGATGAATCCTGTCAAAAATATCAAGAAAGAGACAGAAAATGACCTGAAACTGAACTCTGCAAGTGAGAAGCAAAACAATCTTTTAGATGCCAGGGAGAATTCTACATGGAGTCAGTAGTTCATTTGTCTTCTGTGCTTGTTGTTCAGGATAGGAAAAATGGGATCTCGGCAACCAGCACTTTCACAGCATAAGGACAGATACAAAGCTAGAAGTGTTCCCACTCACCACACAGGGGGAGGCTCTCCATCACTTATTTCATCTTTGGACCTCAGACATAATGGGGTCACATCTGAAACTCATACTCGCCCAAGTGTTTGACCTCATTATTTTTTCATTTCTGTTATAAATGCCTAGAAAAACTCTGACAAGCGAGTTTTGCCAAGTTCTGTAATCCTAGGACTTGAAGGGCTTTGTGACTCCTTGATCTAGCATCTATAACTCTGTGCTACATCTTACACTCCTGAATTGTCCCACTGAGTCTGTACCAGGTCCAGTGGCCTTTGTGCCTTTCCAGTATGCACAGTTGTTCCTCTCATTCTGGTATCCTACAGGCTTACACCTAACTGCACAACTAATCTACATGCAACTCCAACACCAAATACTGAATACCCTCCTTTTACACCCATTTATCGAGTTCCCTCTGCCTTAACATGACGCCAGTTTCAAGTTTCCTGCCGACATTTCCCCTTGCTTTTGGTACAGGCAGCATGGATTGCACCTAGCTCCATGCACCACCAGTATCAACCTTTCTGTCAAGCGGGACTTAAATTAGCTCAAATAGCCCACCAAATATTACCTTACTGTGGTCTATTACAGTCAACTTTCCTCCCTTCTTCAGCCCAGAGTTGTCTTTATTATCTAACATGCTTTCTTTAAAAAAATATAGACGTAGGTACAAGTCCATGAGCACATACAAGAGTAGCATTAAGCTGCAGAGCCATATGGTTACGTGCTAATAAGTGATCACACCTTCCATTGTGGAGAAGCACTTGGGACAAATTTGATGTTTAATCAGATTTACAAGCTTTCACTTCGGTCTAGTGGCAGTCTGTTTTGTAGTACTAAAAGCAAGCTTACAGGAAGGGCACACATTAAAGAGGGGGAAATGTAATGAAATTCCCATGTGTTATTCTTAAGTACCAACCCAAAGAACTCCCTCTGAAACATGTTTGAAACTTTGGTTTTAGGTGTTTGGACCTTTGGGGCCTAAGAAAGGGTGGTACACAGCAAAAAGCAATCATTGTGGAATCTGACATGCCCAATGGGCAAGTTTCTGGAGAATATTTTGTTTCTGACAAGATCAGCAATAAAGCATGGAAATGACATCAAGTTCAGCCCCTGCAGATGGCAGCAGTACTTCAAAATTCAATGCCACAGCACTGGATGTGGTGGAAGCTGAGCCAGATTCCCATAGTGAAGATACTGTTGACTGTCAGGCTCTCTTAAAGTGATATGTTGCTACTCCTCAGCAGGTTACTGATGCTTTTTTCAGGTCGAAGGGGTAAATTTTAATATTTGCCAAGTAGCAGAAAGATGTTCCTGAGCCTTGTGGAATCCCTCTTGGTTCCCAGCATAATCAGCTCTTACCCTGCTTTATCTCAAATACTACAGGTGTTATTTTAAAAACAATTTACATTCTCCAGGCTTGCAACAGCATTTGTCTTTGTTGGCTTGGAGAAGCACAGCACAGTTAATACTCTAATAGAAAATAAAGTTGTAGTGAGATCTTAATGATTGCCTTGGAAAAAAAATCCTTTCAGTGATAGATAGCTAATCCTAAAGACTGCACACAAGGCAGAATGATCAAACAGACCAAAATATCTCTTTATTCATAGCAAAGAAACAAGGTTTGAAGTGCTATAATTCAGCCATCTGGAACTTTGTGTGCTCTGCACACCTTGGCTCTGCATGGATCCTAAAGGGTCTGAATTTAGATGTAAACAAAACCCACCAAGATTAATTTTAACATTAACAGTTTTCAGCTTAAGCATCCAACTAATAATGGATTGAGGTTTGAGTAACAGAAGAGGCTTGAGTGGAGCCATACTCTTCTCCCCTGCCAGGAGAAGCAAAGGGAGGACCAGCAGAGCCTATCGGTAAATCCCTTTTGGCAAGGTCCAAACCAGGTATCCAGTCTCATGTCTGCTGAGTTGTTCAGAGAGAAGGTCAAGTGAAGAACTGTACTCCCCCTACAAAGCTGGCAAGCAGTTGCCTAAAAATTCTCAACCTGTCTAAAGTGCTACTAGATATTGCTCAGCTCCACCCTGACAGCTGAACATCTAAGCCTGAGAAAGAGTCTGACCTTGCTACTTCCCAGTGACATGTAGAGACTTCACCTGAACATGGTCCTCAGCCACAGGAGTCTGTCAGAAAGAGACCCAACGTCCTTGCCCGTGTGCCCACCCTGACTGCCTGCAAACAGTAAGATGCCAGCGGAGACAATGCCAATTTCTGCAATGGTTCTGAAGGACCAAGAACTCCTGTATGGATTACCTATGAGGCATGGTGCAAAGAACAGTTCAGATGGCTTGAAGCTAGTGGTAGTTATCCATATATACAAGCTTCCCGAGTCCCAGCAGCCCATGACACACATCTTGCAAACAACCATTTCAATGTCCTAAACTGCCACGGGCAGCTTTCATGGCTGTCTGTTGCTATTAGAATAGACTAATTCAGCTGGAAGGGACCTACAATGATATTAGCTCTCATTCAGCTACAGATAAAGGAGACCCTGTAGAGCAGTACAGAACAGAAGAAAACAGGGTTTCAACACTCTGCATCCCTGACAAAATATCCCTACTTATCTAGTTCAATATGAAGTAGTTTCCCTTCCTTCTTCTAGCTCTGTCGACCTAAGCTGACATCTTACATGGGCTCTTCCTTGCTGTTATGTCTCTCTCCTTTTTGTCCTTCCATCTTACTAATAATAATTCATCGGTAGTTTTTACTTCCTTACTTTTACCTCTTCAGTTCCTAACACTGCATTTTACTAGCTACAAAAAAATTCAGAAATATAATGTCCAACCAGCCTCATATAAGTAAACCTGTTCATGCAACCTTACAATTTCTTTCATTTCATTTAATCCTCTACCTTTAAGGTAAGGATTAGGACCTAATTACATCTATTGTTTTCCTTTACTCAAAATTTTGGCTGTAAGCTTTAGTTTTCCTTCTCCACCTCTGCTACCATTAGTAGTGAGCTACTGTTTTCACTAGCATTGCTTTATGTACCCACTTATATTATAATGTATCTAGGGCAAGGCTAATGCCTTTTTATTTCAGGCACAAAGTCTTTGCACAGCAAGCACAGTGGCATGGCTGATCCTTAGTGGATAGTTGTCTATTTCAACACTGTTACCAGGGTTCATGCCATTGCCCAAATGAAATCAAAGAGACAATTCAAATGCAACAAATAATAAATCATTTACTAGCAGGCTAAGGAGAACATGGACTGTGAAGTCTGAACTTTTGATTGATGTGGGGATTTCTTTAGGGCAATTTCAAAATTGTATAGGACAGATTTGTTGTGTCCGAGGCTGTAAACTTTTGTCCACTGCTAAGATCTGTTCAATAAACAAATAAATATCTGCTAGCTTAGTTTGTACTCAGCATTTTTGTATTCCATCCCCTGCCCTGTGCTATTTATAACATTTCTGGGTGCTTTTAAAGACTGTACTTCAATAGTAGGTGAAACTATCCCTGTAAAGCCTTGGGATTTGTCAGAATGAATGGCACTGTATAAGTTGCTACCAGTTTTCCTGTTTAATATACTGTGAACTGACGAAAGACAGCAAGGGAGTGATGGTTACCTCTTAACATTATATATAATTTGCCTTAGGTGGGAACAGTGTTTACTGAACACTTCATTCGCCCACTGTGGAAAACCAATGATGGCATTTGCTGTTTTCATAACAACTCAGGAGAACGCTGGCTCTGACAGGCTGCTACCCCCTGATGGCTAAATAACTAAGGAGAAGTAACGTGAGAAACAACTCTCCTGAAAATAACTCCAGCCATCATCATGAAGCGCATGGACTCATTCCTGCCCATAGGTCTGTTTCCCCTCCAGCAAAATCCCTCCAACTCCCCTCCAATAGTGGTAGGTTGCTGCTCAGGCTTTCTTTAGCAATGACACTTTTTTTAAAAAAAAACCACAACACTTTTTTCAACTGTATAAACCACAGGACAAAGAGGAAGGGAGGAGCTGACAAAAGCAATGTGTCATTGCACTACTGAACTACCGAGCAAAGGGGATCTTAATAAAGAAAACTGAAGCTTAGGTGCCTAGATGTTTTGGAAATCGGATTCGAAATACCATTTCCAGTCTATTTCCATTCTGGAAGTCAGCGAGAGAGAACTGCACTGTAAGTACCTACTGTGATGCAAAGTCAGGTAGAAGCAAATGAACAGAGGCAAGAACAACAACAACATTGGAAGTCTATGTGGGACTAGCAGTACAACCCAACAGAAGACCTCATCAACATTCACATGCAACAGCTAATTCCAGGCACACTTCTGTACTGCCTGCACTAGTCAGTCTGCAAGTATAGAACTAGATGAACCACAAAATCCAGGACGTCCTGCAAAGTAAAACTGTGCTATATTCAAGAAACCTAACAACAGCTACCAAAGCTGAAAAGCTGTCCTGCTCAAGGTAAAGTCCTTTTCAGCCAACAAGGATGGAACAGACAGACAGGGTACTTAGACTGGGTAGCTCTACATTGGTTACTACATCATGGAAGTGAGTGGTCTTGGGTATTACGAGTAATAATAAATTCCTGATGCATCCAAACAAGAGTCATAAGAGGAAACCAAAATAGCTTCCACTGTCTCTGATCAGTTTTGCTTAATTCTGAGAGAATGAAAAAATGGCAAGCATGCCCAGTAGCAATGCAAGATCTGAAGGTATTCCTGGGAAACCAGCTGTCAGTGATTAAACACAGCAAGATCTGAGACAGGCTTTTCAAAAAGCTCAGCAGCCAAATTTTGCAGGCTCCTGTATATGTGGTTATTTGCAATGATATATGTCCGTTATCCTGAGTGGTACTCACCATAGGATAGCTGGGAGCAGCCCTAAAAGGCACTGCACTCAGATGAAGTCAAGAAATGTAACAGAACAGGGCTATACTTCGGGACACAGCTTTCTACCTGATATTTTCAGAATTTTTAAGAGAGCCTCCTTATGCTTAAATCATAGTTGCTTCTCTGGATGAGTAGCAGGAATTAACGTGGTTTGCCACAGTTATTTTGAAAATTATTCGTAGGAGGGAAGAAGCAATACAGGTGGATTGGTTGGGGTTGCTTTTTAAATGACTTAGTTGTTTTGCTTGGTGCAGAGACTGTATGTAGAATTATATTTTGGCAGATGAGTTAGTTTGGGAACTGAACTTACAGCCAAAGGACAACCTGCTTTAGGAATAAGAAAGAAAAATCCCTTGATTAAGTTGTTTACAGTGTACATTTCCAAGCCAAGAAACACAGATGAGTCTGATACAGACCATCTGGTATGCTACAAGAATTACAAACATCATTAAAGAAAACTGTGCATCTGGGGGACAGTTATACCTTCTGAAGGGGCAAATGGCTTCCCACCAAGTACAGAGTTAAAAATCCCATTGCTGGACTGTTGGCCCAATCCCCACTTGAATCTTCTCAAAGTTGATGGGATTAAGGCTGGAGAATGAACCCATGTTCATCAAAACAGAAGCAGCTTAAAATTTGAATTCAAGTGCTTCCCAGGTGTGATAACGGTCAAAGCTGGAAATCTGACAGAGACTCAGCTTGTGTTTTTGAGGCTGTTATCTGTCAAATGAGAGGCAGCAGGGTTTGCCTGAGCCAGTCAAACTGCTTCTCTCACCCAATACAAAGTACTCATGTTTTCCATATCTTCCTTGCAACAGCACTGGTGGGATTCCCAAATACTTCATACTAAGAGAAACAATATACATGTTCTGCCATCTTCTCTTAAGAGGATAAATAAGGGCATGTAGAAAAGAGTGAACAGGTTGGGTAATAATCTGAGTGACTGAATAGAAGTTATTCCCAAGCAAAAGCACTCAGCATGCCAAAGTGACAGCTAATATCCAACTAGTCTGGAAGTTATTCAAGAGAAATCTGGTGGTGGTCATATGGAGGCTGCAGCGTGTCTGACAAACATGCTGTCGCTGGGGATTTCTCAGGGAGAAGTTATTACTACACAACTAGGGGCAGGGGGCTTGAGTCACTTCTGTCTTGCACAAAGCACGATCATTTAAGCTTGTGCAGGCATGTACAAATGGGTTTTAAATACTGAAGTGTTGTGTCTTACATCAACATGCCCCTGCGTACGGAAAACTGAGAAGGTGGCCTGGTGCAGTGCAGGCACAAGCGTGCTGCTAGAGAGGTGCTGAGAATGGAGCAGGGGACAGAGTCGGGAAAGCTGCTGAAAGACTGTGAGGGAAGGTGATGCTGAGAAAGCTCTGGCCAAACAGCACAGGAGCTGTAGGAGCCCGAGGGCCCTTGAAGCTCCGCTGAGAACCGCTGCAAACCACATGGGTTGGAAGGGATCTCTGGAGATCTACTCCAACCCTCCTGCTAAAGGAGGTTCACCTAGAACAGGTTGCACAGGATCACATCCAGGTGGGTTTTGAATATCTCCAGAGACAGATACTCCACAGCCTCTCTGGGCAGCCCATTCCAGTGCTCTGCCATCCTCAAAGTAAAGTTTTTCCTCATGTTCAGATGGAATTTCCTGTGTCCCAGTTTGTGCCTGTTGCCAGGCATCACTGAGAAGCATGTGGCCTCATCCTCTTGACACCTGCCCTTTAGATATTTATGAGCATTGATATGATTCCCTCTCAGTCTACCCTTCTGCAGGCTAAACAGACCCAGGTCTCTCAGCCTTTCCTTATAAGAGAGATGCTCCAGTCCCCTGATTATCTTCATAGCCCTCCGCTGGATCTCTCCAGTAATTCCTTGCCTTTCTTAAGCTAGGGAGCCTAGAACTGGACACAGTACTGCAGGTGTGGCCTCACTAGGGTAGAGGGGAAGGATGACCTCTCTTGACCTGCTGGCCACACTCTTTTTAATGCACCCCAGCATACCATGGGCCCTCTTGGCCACAAGGACACATTGCCGGCTCATGGTTAACTTGATGGCTACCAGGATTCCCAGGTGCCTCTCTGCAGAGCTGCTCTCCATCAGGTCAACCCCTAGCCTGTACTGGTGCAGGGGGTTATTCCTCCCCAGGTGCAGGACTTTACACTTGCCCTTGTTGAACTTCATTAGGTTCCTCTCTGCCCAACACTCCAGCCTGTCCAGGTCTCTCTGTATGGCGGCACAGCCTTCTGATGTGTCAGCCACCCCTCCCAGTTTTGCATCATCAGCAAACTCACTGAGGGTACACTCCGTCCCCTCATCCAGGTCACTGATGAGTACATTGAGCAAGACCAGACCCAATGCTGATCCCTGGGGACACCACTGTTTACAGGCCTCCAACTAGACTCTGTGCCACTGATCACAACCCTCTGGGCTCTGACATCCAACCAGTTCTCAATCCAGCTCACTCTCCCCCCCACTAACCCACACTTCCTAAGCTTACCCATGAGGATGTTATGGGAGACGGTGTCAAAAGCCTTGCTAAAGTCAAGGTAGACAACATCCTCATTTACCCAGCCAGTCATGCCATCATAGAAGGAAATAATGCCTGACCAGTCTGATAGCCCCTTGGTGAATCCATGCTGACCACTCCCAATAACCTTCTTTTTGTCCACATGCTTAGAGATTACATCCAGGATGAGCTGTTCCATCACCTTTCCAGGGATGGGTGTGAGGCTGACTGGCTTGTAGTTTCCTGGGTCCTCCTTCTTGCCCTTTTGAAGGCTGGACTGACATTGTCTTTCCTCCAGTCCTCAGGCACCTCTCCTCTTCTCCATGACCTTTCAGAGATGGAGAGTGTCAGCAATAACATCTGCTAGCTCCCTCAGCACTCGTGGCTGCATCCCATCAGGGCCCATGGATTTGTGGGTGTCAAGTCTGCCTAAATGATCTCTAACCCAATCCTCCTCA
This sequence comes from Rhinoptilus africanus, assembly GCA_013400135.1. Lineage (NCBI taxonomy): Eukaryota > Metazoa > Chordata > Aves > Charadriiformes > Glareolidae > Rhinoptilus > Rhinoptilus africanus. Next base: position 170,103 of record VXBO01001714.1, on the reverse strand, counting down.
ATCAAGGGAAAGTCCTCATTTTTCCAGACTTTTTCCTCTTGCCTCCAGAGTTTGGGATTCCTGAGGGCTGACCTTAGCAGTACAGACTGAAGCACAGGTGGCAATTCAGTAACTCTACCTCCTCTGTATAGTCTGTCACTACAGCACCCACGTCATTCAGTAGCAGGCCCACGTTTTTCCTGGATTCTGGACTTTGTGGCCACCTAGATCTTTCTTCCCTCTAATTACCAATTTCTGGGGTATCTCACTTACAAAACCTTCCCATATCCCTTCTGAAATCCTGATTGAGTCTATTGATTCAGTCACACTTTATTATTTCACTCATTTCTCTGCAATCCGAGCCCCACACTAATGGCCTGCTTGTGAACTAGCCAGAGCTTTGCATCCTACTGCAGTTGTGTCAGAGGAGTACGCACAAATATACAGACAATAAATATGTAGCAGCTCCTAGTTATTTCAGCTTCTGTTCTCCTCAGTGGTAGGTTGTCAGTGTTCATCCCTCTAACAAAGTCTTCCTGAGCAAGTTGACTCCAAGCAACAAGAATGCGGCAGAGACCAGCAAATGCTTCTTGATGTGCATGAAGTCTCCTCTCCGTGCTCAGGGCTTGTCTATGAGTGGCAATGTACTACACTTGTACATTCTGAAATGGCTCTTGGTGTGAGTTTAGGCTTGTAATAGCTCCAGGCTTATACCTAAACAATTATTCCCTACTGCCTGTCCTGATTATTTTAAGTACAGATGAACTGTAGCAGTAGCTCAGCCAAGAGCAGCAGCAAACATGCTGGAGTAAACAGGGTGCTGAGAGCTGCTGGTGTTCTACATAGGAGGTCACAGAACCCTACTTTGAGCTGGAGAGCTTCAAATGTTAGTTGCTGCCTGGAGCCCTGTTTACAGTAATGCTCCCTCCTCTGAGGTGAGCTGCTGTTAGCGGCAATGGAAAATTCTGGTTGAGAAAAAATTAAATATCATTAGACACAGCTAAAGAAAAGCTGTTCAAGGAAATTACAGTAGCACTTTCACTTCTAGAGAAACACCGTTACTTGGCATCAATTTTTGTACAGATTAGTAAGCATTTAAATTCAGTTATGTAACCTCAACTATTATTTCAAGGGCAAGAATAATCTTCCAAGTGTAGTTTATCTACATATATTTTCAAAACAACACATTTACCTGATGTAAGTGGCATTTCTAACAGCTTCTTGCTCGTCTGCCCATGTTGCCCCCTTTCTAGCTTGATGTCTATGTCCAGATGCCTCCCCAGCAGGGCAGGGCTGCTAAACTGAAGGCAAAAAATGATGTACCTGAAGTCCTGCCACCAAGCCTTCCATCTCCCAGAGCTCTGGACTCAGGTGGTACTAACTTCTCTGGGCCCTCAAGCAGCCAGTGGCCAATGGACCAGGTTATCACATACGACACTTCAGAATTTGTTTTCTTGGGATCCAGACACTGAGAATCTCATGACCATCTCCATGCACAGGTGGGCTCACCCTGCAACTGAACTCCCTTTGCCTCGTGGTGCTAGGCTTAGTTTTGTCCCTCACGCTGAATTGCAGCTCTGCTCTCCCTCAATGCTTACCACAGTACCTGCGCTGCCCCCATGCTGTATGCTGCAGTGGGTAGATACTTTTCAAGTCTTACTGCAACAGATCAGTCTTGAAGAGGTGGAGTTTGACAGTACTTAACTACAAAGCCTTCTCATTCCATCTGAGCTTTAAATAAAGAAACATACTTCAGAGAATAGGAGCTAAAGAAGAAAGCTGTGCTTCTACAAGAAGGAAAGGGCCACAAAGATGACCCGAGGGCTGGAGCACCTCTGCTATGGGGACAGGCTGAGAGAGCTGGGGTTGTTCAGCCTGGAGAAGAGAAGGCTCTGGGGAGACCTTATAGCAGCCTTCCAGTACCTAAAGGGGGCCTACAGGAAGGATGGGGAGGGACTCTTCATCAGGGAGCGTAGTGATGGGACAAGGGGTAACAGTCTCAAAGTGAAAAAGGGGCGATTTAGACTCGGTATCAGGAAGAAATTCTCTCCTGTGAGGGTAGTGAGGCACTGGAACATGTTGCCCAGGGAAGCTATCAATGTCCCATCCCTGGCAGTGTTCAAGGCCAGGCTGGATGGGGCTTTGAGCAGCCTGGTCTAGTGGGAGGTGTCCCTGCCCAGGGCAGGAGGGGGCGGAACTAGATGATCTTTAAGATCCCTTCCAACCCCAACCATTCTGTGAAAGGACTGGAAGGTTATACACAAAAGCTGGAAGGAGGAAACAAACGACTGAGGTCCATGAGGCAATTTGGAGGATTCATAAGAACATGTCCCATGATGGACAATATCACAGTGCATTTGGATTTAGGTTGTGCAATTACAACTGGCTTTCTATGAGAGCTACTCAAACCTCAGATGTTTGAAGACTGCAACAGTGGGTTCACAGGAGTCCACAGTACACAAGGACATGGAGGTTTTGTTTCCTGCTTTACTAGTAGTAAATTCCTAATAAATAAATTCAAGTATATAATTGTGATTATTTACTTACAGACATGCATATATATTATTTTGAGGTGTTACTGGTGCAACACAAACTGCTCCCATGAGTGAGGCTAACCAATAATAGGAAAGTCTCTATTCATGGGTCTCTGCAAAGTCCATAGTCAGCTAGGTGCCCTTGGTGAGGGTCTGGTCTGCCCAAGAGATCTCACAGAGAAGCTTATCTTGGGTAGGCAGTGAGTTATATCTACAGCAAAGACAAAAATGAGTGGGCGTAGGACACCAGCTCCTGGAGCATTTGTTACTGGCTTCTGCTTTCTTGGAAGGTCAGTTTATTATCACAGTTTCTTTGTTCTGTGCTTATCAGAGACATCTCTGCTCCCAGCTAAGTTTAGCAAGGATACCTCAGGTTCTCAGTTGAGTAGATATCCTTCTTCATCGGTATGTTTCCATTGTGACTGGGTCACCTTCACAGCTGCTCCGTCACAAGTAAAAGCCATATGGGGCAGAATTAACTGATCATGCTACTTTGTAAACGCATTCCTGCACAACGCCAACACACCTAGTCACTGCCACTGAATGTTCTTCTGTTCCAGCAGTGGAGATTCAGGTTCCTATATGTTAAGTGTCAGAGGAAAAGATTGATCGGCTTTCATACCACCTTTAAGGATGCCTGGAAGACACAATCAATACAGACTGATTGCTGTCCTACAAGTCTCTTGACAATTTGATTGGAGTGGAAACGTGAGACGCATATATTGGCAACTTGAGTTCACATTTTATCACTCGGAAATGTCCAAGCCACTATCCAAGAGTTACACAATACCTTACTCCTTCTGATTTCATAGGAGATCCATCCAATTTGAAATAATCCAGCATCACACAGGTTTGCTCTGACATTTCAGGGCTCTAACCCATTTACTCTTCCCCTTATTGATCAGCCACCATTTTCACCACGTGTCTGCTAGAACTCCTACACAGCAGGATAGGAAGTTACCTTGCAATACTAACAGCACTGGAGAAAGTGGAGGATGTCCACTATGTTGTTCTTCATTCATCAGCTGATATGGGTTCACTGAGGCAGATGTGGTCCTGATACAGCCTGGCTTGCCATGTGAGAGTTCAGAGGGGTGAGGAGACGGGTTGCTAAGAACAGGACAACCTGGGAGAGAACACCACCTTCCCCACCTTACACTCCAGTCTCAGGGCAAGTGTGAAACAGCCTAGTTTGTACAACGGAAACCTGACTGAGAAAAGCCACAGTAGGTACAGGGATGCCTGGAAGAAGACAGGCAAAGTCTCCACAGTTAGTGTCCTGCAGAGAGTTTGTTTCCTCTGGATAACATCCTTAGATAGATCTTTCTGGAGCTCTTCTGTCCCTAGGATTTACTCCCAGTACAAAGTGTGATCTTTAACAGAGAAACCAGGGAGAAGCAAGACCTATTAATTATCCAGTTTTGCACCCAAATATGCAAAGGATTACTCCCTACCACAATTTTTATTATTATTTTGTCTGGCTTTATGTTTTGGGTGATTCAAACTGTTCTTTCCCTGAGGGAATATTGCATTTTCACTAATTAAACCATTAAGACACTTACAGAAGAAACCCAAGTTGTCCTGCTATTTTTTAACATCTTTCACTCTTCAGGAATATTGAACAAATTCCAGAACAAGACTTTCTAATCAATGCAGAATTGTTTTAGCTTCCTACATTTCTGAAGACAGCTTAAGCAAATTCATGGCCAGACCTGCACACGTTTACAAGGCAGTAAAAACAAACAAAAAACCCACAGTATTCCTCAATTTGGATATTAAATGCCATAGAACTTAAGTGTTCCTCATTCTTGCACTGTCCTGCGAAGTCTCTAATAAGTAACCTAGATCAGTCTTACAGAATTACCCTAGATGTGTAAAGAACAAGTCTCCATAGTTGAGCAGGGAGCTTTTCTAGAATTAGGTGAGGATGTGCAGAAATGCAAGCAGCCTATATGTTGCTCAAGCTTAAAGTACCCCCTGAGGAAGGGCTTTAGCATCTCTTTTGCCCTTTAGTTACAGAACAGTGGAATCACCATTTCTGTGGCAGCACAAAGCCTTGAGTAGTTTGTTAATGCCTGACCTGTTCTCAGCTACTAACCTTATCTGGCAATATAAATTTAACCCCAATAGGTCAAATTATGCTTGTGCCAGCTCTATACTGTTGGATGGCTTTGATATTATTGGAGTGCTACATCACCTGATCGGACACTCACTTGCTGGAATAAGTCAAATCTAAGCTGGAAGCATGAGCTGCAGAGGCTCAGCTGCAGTGAACCAAGACTGCAGTCATAACTTAACTCGGGTCACAGTTGAAGCTGCCTCAGCCTGCCTTTAACTGCTTGCAGCTTTGCTTCACAAGTTGCAAGAGCCTACCAACCCTTCTGATGTGCCAAAGGCACACTTGTGGTTTTCTTCCTAGCCTAGTCCAACTGGAGTACTCCAATGTTAAACATATTTATGCTAGCCCAGATCATTTTGTCTGAAGTGGGTTACCGAAGCAGTAGTATGGGTAGATATCAAAAGAAAGTGAGAATAGAAAAATAAACGCAAAAGTTTAGAAGTTTTGTTTAACTGAAAAGTAATGTGTTATTTAGAAAAGAAGCTGCTGAAACAGTAAGAAAACCGAAAAAGAACTGCTGAGTGATTTCGCAGGGCCTAAGTTGTGTTTGCGCAGTGAAAGAGCAAGACTTAATATGACTATTAATTTACACCTACTTTTATTTAAGATTCATAGATTGCTTGCATCTTAGCTATGGACTTTAAAGGAGAAAATAAAGTTACAGTTATAAAAGGTCACAATAGACAAAGTTGTGACACCAAATTATAGGAACAGGGAAACTCTACAGTCTTCTGCATCTCCCAGTAAATAGCACTCTCTCGTACTCAAATTTGAGCACAGTTATACAGGAGACAATAAGTCTTCAACCCCAAAAGGCAGGACATACTACTAGAAAGAGAAAAGCTATTTTGGAAAACGGACTCTGAGTGAACTCAAGGTTGTACAGCATAGTCTGAAGGAAACCAAAAGTAACTATGGACTACCCAACATAATTATGATGTTGTTACTACCACAAAACAGAAGAAAATAAAAACATAAAGACAGTTATCATTTAAGATAAGAAAACTCTTCCAATTATCAAAGCTGTAACAAAGACAGAAATTAGATACAACATAGCAGATTCCTCTCATTGGAATTCTTAAATCAAGGTAAGATATTTTTGTGGAAGGTATGCCAAGTTCTGGTAGAAGTAGTTTTTCCAGAGGAATTGACTAATAAGATTCAGCAGTCTATGTTAGACAGAGTATGACAATATTATTGCAAGTCTCTCATCTAAAGAGCTACATCAGTTTGTTTTTTCATTTGGGGCAGGGGAGGCTTTAACTGCAGAGCCACAGACCACCTCTATTTGTATAAAAACAACTCGGTATCACAGCCCAGGGACTTGCTTTACACAATACATGCCCATCAGATAAACCAGCTGTAGGTACTTGCCTCTCAGACAGAACCAAGCACATTGATCAAACTAGCATTTATGCTACCCTTAAAGAAATTGGACAAGCAAGACAAGACCTGCCTTCATTGCCGCTTGGTGTCTAGCACAGGCCATGGAGGCAAGGCACGCAAGACAATCTTGTTGCGACACATCATCTCAGAATCCAAACAAAAAGTGTTTTTACTTATTCTAGCAAGTAGCAAATAGTATTAAGCACACTCTCTCCAATGCAGCTTCCTTACCTGCTTTCTAGGCTTAAACACCCATTTTCACACTTAGCCCAGTGTTTCTCTCCATTTGCAATCACCACAGGCATTAGCACAAACCAGGCCTCTTTTTCAGCAAGGGACTGAAGGCCCAAATTGATACAAAACTGATATTTCACTTTCATAGCAGCAGCCCAAGTTTATTTGGATATGAGGCTCCCATTTCCAGCCAGGGAACAGCAGCAGGCTGGGCAGCAACACAGCAGTGACAGCCCACCGCCCCCAAACAGGGGCACAGCCACACAGGACCGGAACAAGAAGAGCCAGAGTAACCATAGCCAGCAACCTTAACTGTAGAAAAACAGCAGATCCAGGAGCAGGACAACAGCAGGAACATCCGAGCAGCAGACTCCACACACCAGCACTACAGCTCCAGAAAGGAATAAGCCCCAGGCCCTGGTTTAAATGCAGCTCCAGGGCCAATGGGTGGATGGTGCATAAGTGGAAGCCCCATCTGAGGCTGATCAGGGTAATTAATGCCTCTTGACCTGCTCAGGCCCCTAACAAAGCCGTGCACTGCTCCTCCCCTGGTTTCTGTGGGGAGGAAAGTGTGCATATGGGTCTGAAGGGAGCTGATGCAGCAGGTTCATGCTTTAGTGCAGCTTGGGCACAGTTGGTGTTTTTGCGATATCCCTATATAAATGTACTCTTGGATGTTATGGGTGTGATGAACCTCACAAGTGAAGAAAAATAAGAAATGAATGCTGCATTTGAAAGCTGAAAATGTTTAGACAACACTTTTCTTCTAGTGACTGTGGTCTTCACATACCTGTGTCTCTGGTCTAGGTTATAATCTGACACAGACAGAGAAAATATTAAGCACAGGGGAAAAAGATGTCATCTGAAGATAAGCAGCTAGCCCTGGGACATGAAGAGCGAGTTGCCAGCTGCCTGTATGTTATCAGAGTCTCTGGACCTTTCAGAAGCCGTCCAGCTCTGAAGAGCACGTGTTGGTGCTTGTGCAGCATTCAGTACACAACTGCTTGGTGACAAAATGTTTGATGGGGTTTGAAAAAAATCAGAGATTTATCTGTGACCTGTTTTACCTGTTTAGTCTTAATTTACTCAGAAAAGGAATTGCAGTCCTGTGTCATGTACTGTGTTGGATTTTCTGGTTGAGACTTTATTGACCAAGTGCTCTTCTGGGCTGAAATGCTGCTGCTCTGACAAGTTGACGTGAAACACAGCCCATCTGCCTTGGTAACCTCAAGCGAGTTTGCTGCATCTTGTAGCTGATCTTTGCTCAGTGCTTTGAATGGGATTGTGAACACCAGCTGACCCTCGTTTTCTGCCTTAGAGACAGTTGCTGGTCAGTAGTACTATATGGGATTAGCTGTAGCATATGGCATAATATTGCAAATAAAAATGTACAACCCTTAAAACACATACAACAAATAATTACGCGAGCAATAAAAGAGAATAGATAAATTATAATAAAGCAGAGATAAACTATAAAGTTATATGATCACGTATAATATATATAATATCTAGTATAAAAGGATAATAACATAGATAAATAACACGAGTCTAGATAATAATATATACATTTAATACTGATAATCTCTGTAGAGATCTATTTCATATTTAGAGAGAGAGAGAGCAAGCTAAATATCTCTATGGCAAGAGATATATAGATCTATATACATAAAAACTGTAGTAAGTTCTGTTTGTAAGTTTCTTCAGAGCAGTGGTTGGCAGCTTAAAGTGAGAATGCTACAGAAAATACCCTGAATACAAGAATTTCTACCTCTTTTTCTCTGCCTGAATCCTCTATTGTCTGCACCTATGAAAGGAATTAGAAATTACTTGGGTATATCTTCACTGAAACCATATACACTACTGAACTCATCCTGTATTATTAGGACAATCTACTAAATCATCTTTTTGTATGACCTGTGTGCTATGTAAGAAAGTCAGGAATCTGCTGGGTGATGGGTTTTATAGATTCTAGCAGCTGATGCACCTTTAGTCCTTCAGACTCTGGTAAAGTCCCTGTATTACCAAACGTCTGAAGAGGAGTGACATATCACACTGCTCTGGAAATTCTGCCTTGGGCAATGGCAATCATGTGTCTTGTGCTGTTTAAAACTATCTCAAAAGTCTTGTAAAGGCTGTTAGGAAATTTTCCGCTCTTACTGGCTTGTCTATTTCACCAAGTAAGGTGATCCAAGCTAGATTTGAACCACCTTGTGCTTGCAAGGCACTATGTCTAATGATCTAGCTGGGGGCATAATATTAACTACAAGACAACTTTGAGACAGTCATGAAACATCATAAAGGATGTTGAAAGGCTTCATGTACAGACTGACAGTTCATCTCTGGCTTTTCAGAAACCTTTTGAAACTTGAGTCTACAAAAGCTCATGGCTGTGGCTCCATCTTTGGGGGAAACTGGAACGTCTGAACTTCCCTCCTCCAGCATTTTGCTTGCAAAGGAGGTAACAAGATTGCAAGAAACTCTGTTGCACTGCCTCAATCTTATTAAGACTGTCAAGAGAGACTGGCAAGCAAGGCAAACTTCCGTTTCTTGGGCACAGCAAGAAATGTCTGATGCTGCGAAGTCACTGACCTGATTCCAGGTGTTGATTGCTAGAAAATGAATTGGCTTTTGACAGCTTCCCTTCATCTGAGCGAGTGATGGCTTGGGCTGCACTGAGGTGAAGGCTGCTTGCTAATTGCCTGCTCACGCCGCTGCCTGGCAAAGCCACGCTGTCTTTGTGTCAGCAATGAAAGCATCAGCCAGAACAGCAGCTTCTTGGCTCTGTCTTTGAAGGGAGTTATATACAGGTGACAGAATCTCAAAATGCTGTTTTTCCGATTTAGTAGGCAGGTGAGGATTCCTGGTAACATTTCTCCTAATAAAAGAAGCACAATCTAAGGAAGGATGTAGGACAGGCTTGCACAGACAGTAAGTTCCTGTTCATTATTAAATGTTTTTATAGCAGTAACTCAAAGAAACCTCAGTCAAGAGAAGAACACCCTTCTTCTAGATGTGTAGGCATGCTCCTAGACTAATGATCTGAATTACAGATGACAAGTGATTGAATGGCTCATAGACTGGATATTGTGTACTCGGGGTGTTTAAATAGCCTACATAGCATATTCAGAGTTTCAAAGAAAACTTTTCTTTTCAGTCACTGACAAGACAATCTTTTAGATATACACTCATCGCAAAATGGCAAGGCATTCCCTTCCCAAAGCTGCAAATGGGATCAAAAAACTGTGAATCTCTCATCCCTTATTTAGATAATTGTGCTATAGCTGTATATATCTGTATCCATCTATCTACATGTATGACTCTTCATTAGAGACTTTTTTAAAAACATGTGGTTTCAAAGTTCAGTTCTCAAATCTTAGGATATTTGGGAATTCAAGCTGCATATGCAACTCTGACTTAACATTGGTGCATATGCATTATGGCACAGATGTGACAACGCACAGGTACCTGGTCACGTGGGTTTTTCTCAGAACACTTGCCTCATCTGGCTCTAAAAGGAACTTGTTTTTCTATTGAATAATGCTGAGTAACATCATGCTTAAGTAAAAATACTGTTAAATAATGTTATTAGTGCGGGCAAAGTAGATCTGTTCTTGCTTCTACCTGATTTTGAGTGCGATGGGAGAACACAGCAATTTTGCTACTGCAAATTGCATCATGCCTATCTAATAGCAGGTAAAACAACCATTACAGTCTGGTTTAAATACCTGCTCTGGGAGAGAAATTCAGAAGACATTAACAAGAACCAAATAACTAAGTACCTCTGAGGAGCTTCAGTAAGATCCTAAGAGTTATAAAGGCCTACTATCCCATGGGAAAGGAGATAGAGAAGAATCCTTTGGCCAAGCATAAATCTCATTTTTAATGAGATTATAAACATGCTGACTAGCTGACCCAATTTTACTTCTGGATATAATACCATATACTGTTCCTTGCTTACAAAACTGTAACTCCTATTGATGTCAGCAATAGCAGTAGTTATTTTATTTTTAAAGCAACAAAAGCCATTTTCTCTACCACTGTTGCAAGAGAACTCCACAGGATAATATGACCATAATTGAAATAATAGTAAATCTTCCAGCAATTTAATTCAAGCAACTCACTCTTGCCAAAAAAGGAGAGGAAGATAATAAGTGTAGAGAACAAACACTTCAGATGTAGGTAAAATGTTCCACAATTTAATCAGTCAGATCTGCATGGAAAACACAGCTCTAACCCATGTCCTGTGGGAACCAGGAGGGGAGGCCAGAAAGGAGAAGTTTAAAACCACCAGATGACGCTGACACCTGAATGCTTCTCTCCAGCTCTGTTGTTGTGGCCTCTGGTAAACTAAAATCATGTATGATACTCAGGCAAAATCAACATTGCATTCATTCATTTGCCTTTTTTCATGTTTCATCCTCAAATGATGACTTATTTTTTTGTACTTTTAAAAAGCTTAGAAATTTCCATTTTTGTGGAAATATAATTTGTACTTTTTCGATTAGGATTTTACCTATTATACTTTTTCCCCACTTTTTCCATGCTTTTATCTTATTTATTACACAAATATTTTCTATCTGCCTTATCTGCTTATCTTATCTCCTTGTCTCCCTTATCTCTCATCCCTTGCTTCCTTTTCTAAGTGAAAACAGACTCAATATCTTACCTTGATGATAATTTCTAATTTCCACCCTTCATTTTCTTGGCTTTGAGCTAGCAATTATCGTATGAATAAGAACATGCCTGTAGAATTATGTCATTTAATTAACAAAGAAGGTTACAAAATTCCCAGTGTCATCGGAAAAGACAGGGAAAGACTGAAAAAGTAAAAATAAAAGTCTTGCTGAAGCAGTGTATCACTAGTGAGATATTTTTATCAGAACTGGTGCCGTGCCCTCTCGTGGTCATACTGTTACAAGAGCAATCCCTTGCTTAATTAAGGGCAGGCTACTGTTCAGCTAGTACTTAAGCATTTTAGTTTGGTAAGACTGTTTTTAAAGCACATGTCAGAGCCCTAAAGTGTGAGTTTGCTGGGCAGAAGCGTGCTATAAGGAGAAAAACATCAGTTAGGAAAAAGTGAAATCACGTGTTGAACTGTCCCCACAGTTTGGGGTATAGTTTTTGTGGTAGTATCCTGGAAATACAGATCAACATTCTCTATTCAGAAATACAAAGCACTTAATCAGATGGCTTGTATAAATCATGTACTTTCTACAGACTCACGATGTTATACACTGATTGCTAAAGCTAAGTAAGCAGACTTGGAAGACCTAAGACATAATGACAAGACTTAATTTCTTTCCAAATGTCAGACGCCATTTCTGATCTGCGGTTGAATACAGATCAGAAATACAGATTTAGTCTGCAGGTATGTATTGTCAATTAGTTCCATGATTGATTCTTACTGAAAATAATGAGGTATGCTTGTTTTCTAGAATAAAGTATTCTGATTTAATTAGGAATATGCAGTTATGTTCTTCTTTGGGTTTGAATGGAGTACACTAATTTTAGTGACTGAATTCAAACTTATCCATGTGAGATCAATCAGCTGCCTTCATTAATATTCAATTTGAGCTAGGCATTACGTCTTTGAGTCATTGTAATTTCTGCCAGAATTGAAGCCCTTGATTGCTCTAGCCACAAGTGTGCTGAATGATGCAGAAAGCAACGTTACATCTGCTGTTACACCACTCATTACAATGTATTTTAATCCCCTAAAATCATCATAACACCATTTTCATTCTCTGTACTTACACATACCAATAGATACACACATAACAAAAGAAAGTTTTATTTGCAACTTAAAATTTATGAAAGTGATGACTATGGTGTACACAATTTCACAGAACATCTTTGGTGCCCATTATTCAAGAGCTTGGCTTTCGTGGCAGGTGCAGTCACATGGCATGAATAAAGAAAGATGCATCGGTTGGAATTTAATGGCCTTTACACCAGAAAGCATGCTAACGGTTATTAAATAACAAATACCTAGATGTTCACAAAACACAAAGTCAGAAACTGTAACTTCCATTTTGTCCCTCACTTGTGGATTCTTCCAGGAGATCTATGGATTTCTTGTCAAGGGTGCCCCAGTCTGGACACAAGAACAATAGTTCCACTGAAATCTTCATCTTAGTATTAGGGCAATACAGCAGCAAGACTGCCATGCAGTGTAAAATCCACAACAGCACAATGCCATTTTCTGCCTAGTTTACCTCAGTTGTTTTTGTATGGTTTATTAATCTTCCTTGAGGATTTTAGCCAGTGTTTGTCTATCAATTTCTCTCGATTTTTTTCCCAAAGCTTATCTCCCATCTGCCAAAGGTTCTTGATTTCTGATTCTGTCATCCAGCATGTTTGGTTTTTTCCCAGCTGGGTTTAAGCTGGTTCATTGCATCAACCCATGTACCATCTCCATGTAAATGTATATTAAATTATTCAAAATTATTGCAGGCTGGAGAACTCCTAGCCACTACTGGAGGTGACAACCTCATTGTCTCAATGAAGTAGGATTTCTTGAGTTAGAGTCTAACTGCGGCCTTTTTTGTTCTCTCAAAAGCATGTTTTCTGCAGGCTGGTTTATTCCTCCTAGCTTATTGCTGTCTGTATGCTCAACATGTGTACCAGTGGTACCGGTTTGCCCTAACAGTAACCCAGTGACACTGGAGCTCAGGGACTCCTGTCTACATTTGCTGGGTCCCAATTGCCTTCCCTGCTAGGGAGAAGGATCTAATGCATGTCTTTTGCATTCAGTGCTCCCGGAAAATGCCCCCAGAGCAGTCCTATGGCTAGGTAGACCAGCAGTGGAACTTCTTTGTGTTTACAGGACAAGACAGCAAAGCAACAATTTCAGGATAAGTTCAAGTTTGAAGTTAGAAAAATCATCATAATGCAAATTGTCTATTAAATCAAGCTTCCATGTTTTTCATACATTTGTCAGTACAACAGCCTGCTGTCAGTGGCTGGATAATCACAATTACTGAATATTTCTAAAGAAAAATGTCCTGTAGTTTTATTACTATGGATACCTTCTCAGATAAAATATAACAACTTAGCCTTTCAAATAAACCATAAATATTTGAATAGATGGGCTTAAAATAAGACTGGAAGATAGGTGCATAAAACTGCTCTGAAAAATCTGGGCCATAGTTCATATAGCTTTGATTACGCACTTGTACAGAAGGGAAGTGCTCATTGAAGTTAATGAATATTTTGGTTCCTTATCAACTTGTGGATCAGAGCCTTGATATAAACACAGCTGGTGTGTGTTCAACCACATCTACTACTACTCCGCAAGTTATAGTATGTCATTTAATCAGGAGGTCTTGTGAGGATGTTTATCAAGTTTGCTTAAGTTTGGCAGAAGTAGATGATGTAAGCACTTTACAATAGAAATAGACACAAAACATGCCTGAAGTTTTTAATCTTCCTCCCCCCCCAAAAAAAATTTAAGCAAGAAGTTGTAGATTACATATTGCATAAAATATCATTATACTTATAAATTGTATGTGAAATTTGTGGGAAACAGTTAATCTGTCAACAAAGATGTAATTAAAATTTGTATTTACTTTCACATCATAGTACATCTGTTTTATTTTAAAATTCTGTTACTGCAGATTAACATTTGATGTCTATCTGACCTTTTCATGTGTAACTTCTGTGGGAACAGTGGCCCTGCCTAAGATATCGCCATGCTGTACCATGTGCTGCAGTGAATGGGATGTCTTATGTATAAATAATTCAATGCTGTTTCAAAGGAAAATGAATTACCTGACACTCCTGTTTATGCAGTTTCTCCCAAAAATCTGGAATTTAGTTGATCTCAAGGTTAGGCAATATCAGAAGAAATTAAACTTGGATTGGGGTTCAAGTGGGTGCAGTTCTGGTTTCTCAGCTGTCACTACTGGGTAAATACCAGTTTCCTTCCTGTCTACAATTCCATTTTTCTTTCAAAGAAAACCCAGACATCTGGGACGATGATGGACTGTTTGGCCGCTCTCTCTGTGTTCAACGCAGAATTACTGCAAGACAAAAGCAGTCAGAAACTGTGACCATGGGACACCCCAAGCATCTCCATACCTGGCAGCCACAAGCACTTGAAAGATGCAAGAATTTTGTGGCTGTTTAGCAACACTCGCCTTGGTCATCCAGGCTGTGATGCAAATAAAGTAGAATTCACTAAATGAACAAACAAACAGCGGAAAGTTGTCTAGCCTGCCTCATGAGAAACAGTGAAGAGAGAAATAAAGTTCAGACTCTGTTCTCATCCCTCAAGAGTAATTGGGAGTGACCATCTCACTCTATATTCTGGATACAAATTTCTCTGGAGTTTAATCAAACCAGATCATCCCTTTTCTCTTGAAGAGCTTTGCACACCGAGCATCCTGGTTGCCAGGAGCCAGGCTGCTTTTTAGTTTGATCAGTGGAATTCAATACAAATTGGTAGAGTAACTCCTGATTTTATTTACATTCCCAACCCTGAACAGAAGCTCAGAGCTCCCTTATGGTTGAGAATTTCCTCTGGGTTGGATCAAAGACTATAAATCTTTACTATTGTCTTTAAAAATGGCAATGCTGAGACAGAAATAGATACCATCTAAAATGAGTGGTTTATTGTGAAAGAAGATTTAAGTTGAACTACATTTTATATGGTGGTTTTGTTGTACATCCTGAGTTTCTATGCTTATACCAATACGTGATTGTGGCTGAGACAAAGCCTCTGTGATTATCTCATTTCACAAAACATACAAACTAAATATCCATATAACTGATAGGGATTGTCTGTGGAAATTGACAGTCCATGGGAAGTCTTACAGTACTAAATGTGCTTTTTGGTTTAGTTCCCTCTAGTACAGCATTATAGTTCATTACAATCTATATAAACGAAGCTACTTTTTATTGTACATTAAAAATGACAAAAACAGCTTAAAATCTCACATCATGTTAAGTGTGTTAACACATATGTATACATACACACACCTATAGATATATCCCAAAAGTGTGTTTATTCAAGATCTATACACAAATATTTCTGCCTATTGTTTGTCAATGACAGTCATCAGTTGTATAGTGAGTTATTGCTATTCACAAGCAAAATAAAATGCAGAAAAGGAAATTTAGGATAACTTTTTTTTAAATCCAAGTTTGGCAGTTTAATTAGTGAGCATTAAGAGACATTTATGAGTGAGTTAAGCCTTTCATTCACTATCTTGTACAGTTTGAAAAAGCTTTGTTGGGAGGCCAGAATACTAATTCCTACGTGTTGGAGGAGTGTGGTACTGTGATCCTTGCTGTTGATTTTTTTTTCTAGTACATACATTTGAGTCCAGCGGGCTGCCTGACTTATGATTCATAAGGATCCTAAAATAACTTCTGCCCCCCATTTGATATTTATTTTAGGAGCACGCAAAACAAAGGATGGGGAAAGCTGCCACTGGCAGTATCAGCAGAAGTTAGAAGTTTCTTGTCCCTAGGCATTCATGGCACCTTGTATAAACCTGTGTCCTGTCACCTTGATGCTTCCTCACACAAGGCCTGTCTACTTAGTTATAGACAGTAAAGTTACGGTAAAGGAACTAATGCATCAAAGGTGATGAACATTAAATAAAACCTCTCTGGATGCTCTGACTCAATGATTTGGTGGGGAGGGTGGAAAACAAAGCTTAGGAAAACTGACACAGAAAGTGAAGAACTAAGGCCACTTTACTGCTGATGGGAGCACTAATTTTATTCTCTGTTTAATTCTGAGCCTAATATGCTGATCTTCAGGTACTTCATATGTCTAGGTGAATTGACTAAACCCCCTGTTTAGTCCCACAGCCCTTGTAATACAAATAAGGCGAACTTCAGTTGAAATCTCTGGCATTGCCTGAATGCAAAAACTGGCATTAGGAGAGAATGGCTATTTTTGTAATGGCCAAGAGACAGTATCAAATTATCTTTAATATTACAAGTGGCAGGTAGTGCTGGTTCTGATCCTCCAAACAACAACTTTGACTTTCGGGGGAACAGAGTAAGGTTGTGCTGAGCATGTTTGAAAATCCCACTGAAGATGTGTCTGCTCAGAATGAGGAATGATTTGTATTTATACTGCATCTCTGCTGCTGCATCTTCTTCTCTGTAAATGCAGCTCCAGTTACTTTGCCACGTGCCTACGAATCTGGACTGGAAGTGATGTTCATAAAGAAATTAGTATGTGACAGTTCATAATTAAGTTTCCTTTAATAAGACAGTGCATGGCCTCAGGATGGTAAAAACACATTGTAGATGTTCTGTTTTCTACTGTCCACTGCAACCTGATGATAAAACACTAGTGAATGACTCAGAAAAGAAGAAAACCAAGTTTTATCATGTGCGAGGTAAAATAGACAAAACATTTTAATAAGGCAGTATTCCATTAGCAACTTCTAAGATTTTCTGTCTAACACACAAAAACCAAAGTGATAGTTCTGGCATGTGCACGGGAAAGTGCATGGGGTAAAACAGAAAAGGGCACAGCTAAAAACTTATTTTAACATTTCCTTTTAATCGTTCTTATAATGCAATAATTCCTTTATTCTCAGAGCCGAACACCTGACTAAAGGTTGCTCTTTTTTTTTTTTTTCCCTGTAGTTACGAATTTTGCCTTTTCTTTGCGGGGAACCCTTGCCGAGGTTGAAGCCAACGTGGCTGTGAAGTTTCCCCTCTGGCCACTAGATGCTAGCACAGCACAGCACAGCACAGCACGGTGCCACCTTCCCAGCAAGGCCAAGGCTCCCAGTGCCACCCAAACCGGTGGGCTTTAGAGCCATTAACAGGCTGCCAGTCGCCTCCACACGAAACCGCAGCTCACCGGCACCTTCTGCTTCTTCAAAACCACCATGACATCAACAGCGATGGTGGGTGCTCGAGGGAAGGATGAAAATGTGTAAGATGGTTTGAGCGACACTACGGAGTTCTAGCTGATCAACTCGGTTACGTACCCAATTATTTTAGTGCAGGTACAGCGCTTTATTGCATTATGAAATAAATCAATAAAAACACAACAATGCTGACTGAAAAACAAGACCTTGAGGATTTTATAAGACCAGATGCAGCCATCAAAATGAAGCAAACGCTAGGGAAAAGAAGTTAAAGAAAATTTTTCTGGAGTGAAGAGAGATGTGAAGCATTGCTCTTTTTTTTTTTTTTTATCTTAGTCAAGCTTGAGTCATTTAGAAATTCTGCTTTTCTGAGAGTATTTGGTAATGGTATTTCTTTAACATTATTGGTATTTCTCTAACAGTTGTGGTTTCAGGTGGTTTTGAGAATAAATAAGTAAACAATAAATAAAAAGTTTTTTTTGTAAGTGTAGGGGGTTTTTACATTAAAGACAAAAACCTTAAGCTAGAAGAATACCAGAAAATTTACAGATTCAAAAGCTTGAAAGTCAGCAATTGCCAGAAACAAGGTGTGTATGTTATCTTGATTTGGCCCATGTGTGCATATATGATGACAGTCATTAAATTAATAACCATACCGACCTTTTTCTAAAGACTGGAGACCTCATTTAGTGCACAAGAAAAGGCAGTTATTTATTAGTTACTTTTCTACTTCATCACATACATACCTCTTTGCATTCTTTACTGTACAAACCATATAAGATCTGTTTTCAGTACAGAATATTGTTTATCTCTTCATAGCATCCTCTTTGTTAATAGTATCCTCATTTTATACCTGCAGTTAATGAACTTTGAGCTTTTCTGTATGGCACCTAGAAAGCCAGATGATCATATTCTTATCTAGTGGATAAGAGGCTGAGCCACAGAGGGTAAACCCAGCATTTCTCAATTAAATTAATTATTAGCCTACGCTGTACGAGAAACCAGTTCTACAAACTGTGGTATCTCTTGTGCATCTTGTAACACATTTTAAGTTGAAAGCCCAAACCAGCTTCAGTTACTGTAAGTGCCTTTGCAGGATGCTTCACAGATTTGGGAGCCAGAAGAAAGATGAACATTTGTCCCTGCATGATGCTGAACAGATGGGGTGGAAACCATCTCCAAAGCAGCCCTCAGCTGCCTTGGGCAGCCCTTCTTGCCTTTCTTGGCACCCACCCCGGCCTATCCTGTCTGTTTGGGCCCTTCTGCAACAAATAAAGTCTATGACACGTTCCTGACAGAAAGGCTGCCCTCCTCACCTATTTTGAGTCCTTGCTCCAAGCTAGCGGTATACTTGTGTGGGAAAGCAAGTACAGATTCAGCCCTATGCTACACCACGGTCACATCACCGAGGGGCACTGTTGGCTTTGGTTACAGTACCAGCCCTGGAAAAGGAAGGTTTCGTGGGTAAAGGTTCTCTGTACCCAGCCCTGGCCCTAACCAAACAAGCTGCCCTGCTCCATCAAGATTGCCCTGCCCCCACATGCACGAATATTTCAGAATTAGAAAGGAAAAAGTGACCCTGTTGCCTAGCACTCGGGCTTTTTGTTGAGATTATGTCTTACTACCAGACATGAAATTACCTTGGAGATTTATCCACTGAGAACTGAGAGTCATCTTGCATTCAGACAGTGAGTACTCAGTGTGATTCAACTGATCGGAATCAAGGCAGAAGCAACAAGCAGCATCTCATTTCCAGGCTCTTGTTCATTCATTTCTCAAAGAGAACCCCAAACTTCAAATTTGATAAAACTGATTTGTTTGTTTCGTTTCAAACTCCTTCCATGAATGCTGCAGACAACCTAAGGCATCAGTTCCTGATCTCGGTTGCTGTGAATGTGGAGTGAAAAAACACCAGTAGCTTCAACAGATTATATTAGATGGGTTCCATTTGTGCTGAACTACCACAAAACTGTTTTAGCCTTGGAACTGGCAGCTTAGTTACTTTACTGTAAAGGTCCTGGTCACTGCACCTGAGATAAGATTACAGAAGGCTTTTCCTTCTAATGGCATTTCTGACAGCTTGTACTTCTGTCATGAATATTCTTTTAAAATAGCCCTCCGAAGGCAATTAAGAAAAACAAAAAAATAAGGAGAACAAAGAGACTGTCATTAGTAATCCAAGTAGGGTTTCATTTCTGAGAAAGGATTAACAATGAAGACAAAGAGCAGAATGAGAAGGCAATTGATGTTGTCATTATCAGCAATTTCTTCAAATTAAGTTGGCAAGTCTTGTATTCAACATGCAATATTCATTGTGGATTGGCATTTGAAAAGATTTGTAAGAATTAAAAATAAGTCTTTAGAGCAGGGCAGCAGAAATATGGTCTGGATTGGGACCTTGGGTAAATTCCATCAGGACTTCACTGCAGCTCTAGCTGTGCAATATGTCACTTGGTCCTGGGGAGATCCTGTATTTTTTCATTGTTCTCCAGATCTCTGAGGGAAAAGTTAAGCACATGAAGTTTTTGGCAGACCAGCCAAAACTGGAGCATATGCACTGCTTTCTGCTTTGCAGATCTATGTAGAAATTACATACCAGACCTCAGCAAAATTAAATGAGTAGCCTGGTCTAGAGCGAAGGAGACATTAATAATATTAGGGTGAAAGAAACTGAGCTGGGAATTTCCTTCTTTACAATAGCTAAGAGCTTTATCATGTAACTAATGGTGAGTTTTAATAGAGTATGTGGTAGGGACAGCTCAAGAACTTCAGCTCATTTATAACATCATAGGATTTGCTTGGTGAGGAGCTCACTCTAGTGAGCTGTCACTGAACATGTGGAACTTCAGAACAGAAAATAGTTAGTAACCAATCAACTACAGTGCGATGTTAACATTGGCAGTGTCCTTCAGCTCAAATCATCAAGCAAATATCATCAAGAAGATGGAAAATATCATCAAGAAGATGGAAAATGCCTGTGCCTATCCTTCATGTTCTGGAAACACTGGGCTGGTGGCTTCTCAAGCCTGCCTGCGCCTGGCTTTGTCAAGGAATGCATTGAAACGCCTTGATTTCATCCTGATGCAGAATGAGAAAACCACACAAAGTGTCCTAGGATGAGAGATTTGTTTGAATAATGTCATCAACAAATCTGATGACTTTGTCCCTGTCCTTTAATATCTCCTAGTTTAGTTTAGCCAAGGCCACTGAGTTCACAGAACCGAAAGAGACCTTGCTATTGTCATTCATCCCTGCACCATAGCTCCTTGCAGTGCTTCTCTCAGCATTTCCCACCATTCTTTCCTGCCCTGCGTCTCTGCTCCTCCTGCCTCTCTTCCCCTCTGCTTTCCCTGCTTTCTCTCCTGCTTTTGTCTGCTGCTCCCCACTGTGCCTCTGTTACTCCTTTTGTTGTGTCCCCCCAGTGCCGGTGCGTGCACCGCTCCTCCTTCAGCCTCCCCTGCTCCTCCTGCTTCTTCTCCCTCTGCATCCAGCCACTTCCCCTCCTCTATCTGCCGCCCCACCATGCACAGCTGCTGCTCTTCTCCCCACCTCCACCACTCCCGCTGCTGCTGCTGCTCCAAAAAACAGTTTTGACCAGCTCTACTTCCAAACAATGAGGCTTTGACCTCTTTCCCCTGGGAGAAGATTTCACAGCCAAACACGTCTCACTGGCAGGAGCTTTTCCTGATATTCAGCCTGTTTCCTTCTCCCATTGCTCCTGCTTAAATCTCTTTATATTGAACTAACAGCTCGTGCCCCGGGCTAGGTGTTTTACCCCTCCTTTTCTGCCTATTGCGAAGAAGGGCTGGATCCAGCTAGCAAGGCCAAAATGAACAAGGGACACCCTCATAATATGCAGCACTGTGCATCCAAGTAAGCAAGCTCCTGTCGTACCCAGAAGGAGCAGAACAAACACACTTACCATAATGAAAAATAGGCCACATGCCTTACAAAAATTCACCAAGGGCCAAATCTTCATCAGTTTTTATCCATCTGAAGGAAAGATACTCGTACGGACAGCTGTGTCAACAGCCTGTGAGCCAAGGGCTGAGTGAATCTGAGCTCCTGGAGGGGGGACAGTGATCTGAAATAGGTGAATAAGGCCCAAACTGAATAAGTTTGGATGCAGAGGGGGAGGTTTGAACCCAGGAGGTAGAGGAGAAAAACATTAAACCCACAGAGAGTACAAAAGCAGGAGAGACTGAGTTTAAGTAACGCAAAAGAAAGGGAAGAAATACGGCAGACCGTACGGAAGGGAGAGGGGTGGAAGCGGGTTTGAGCAGCCAGAGATGGGCTGAGGTGCATTAGGTGACCTGTGGTGGGATGACATGGGCTGAGTGGGGCCCAAGGCAAGTGCATCCACCCCCCCAAGTCAGGTCGACGAGCTCTGGAAGTGACTTAAGCCAGCTGTGAAGAGACTTGTGTTTTAAGGGCAAAGGCTGTCTTTTGACTAAGTATCAGAAAATTGTTCAGCAGAAGAGGGGATTAAGACTGATACTAAAGCTTCATTTCCATTTTACAGTTCCTGAGGCAGCCAGTTGATGTCTGTATCCATGTCTCAATGGCTGACGTGAAACTGCAGTGGTCACCTACCCACCCACTCACCTAGACTCCTCCTTGCGAGGCTCAGCGCAGATGCCAAGGACAGAGACTGTAGCGTTACCAGGTAGAGTGAGCCGACTGAACTGCTGAAGAAAGGCCATTCCTTCTTATCCTGTCTCCCAGCCACATTTTGCTGCCGCTTACTCATCTCTGGCACTTGTTTGCGCTCTTCCATCAGCTGATCGGACTCACTAAACCACCACAAACATATAAATTTCTTTTTTTGTGATCAATTTTCTGCTGGCTTAGTGAATTGGTTCATAGAAAGGGTCCAGAGAGCATCTGTTCTAAAGCAGGGATCAGGACGGTACAGCTGGCTATGGGATAGTGGCGTGATTTCTCCTTGTCAGAGGCAAGACTTTAACCTAGCTCAGTGGACAAGGCACTACACCCTCAGCAAGCATCTTCCTTTTCTCTGGTGTTTTAAAATGTGCTAACCAATATGTACCATTAGCACATTGTAAGGGCTGCTCATTTTCCTAGTCTAGACAGGCCTTTCAAGCAGACATGCAGATCTGCCTGCAGGCATTTTGTCAGGGCAGTCCTCGAAAGTACCTTTCAGAGGCTCAAAAGACAACTTCAGATGGCAATTTGGAATCTTATTCTTAGTGATTAAAATAGCTTATTTTGGCCAGTCCAAAAGCTAAATTATTAATACCAGCTGAATTAATAGCAGTGAAAACTGCTCATTAGAAATTATAATGGCACTGAACACCATAACAGATCCGCTATAGTGTAAATCAACCTGGCCCCATTTATTTAATGAAGCTACAGCTGCTTACAGCAGCCAAGGACCTGCCCTTCTTGCTTTTGCATGTACCTAACATAACATCACAACCTTCTTCCTCAATTTTTCTGCCATTCTTATAATTTTTCCCTTAAGAGGGCTTCTTTAGACATAGCAAAGACTGCTTGGTAATTTTTATGTCTAGCCTCCTATTTCCCTTGCTGCTCCCCCATGCAGTAATTTGTGTGGGGAAAAGGTAAATCAGAGCCACATGTTCCCTTTGTGAGCCTGAGATAAAGGGCAGCAGCAATATTGTTTGCTGTGAACGCACCGGGATTAGTCAAAATGCTGTTAACTATGGAGAAGATCACAGTATCAGCATGCTTCCTCTGTTTTGCGTGTTACTCTGTTGGGGTGAGCTTAGTTTCTTCTGTCAGTATAAGTGGCAGCTGAGGGTGGTATAACACATCCCAGGGATGTTCCCAGGCAGAGGCCTCTCCCCGTCACAAGCTGGCACAATTTGATATGCCATACTCAGACAACCAAACATGCTGGACCTAAGAAAACGTAGGCACTAGCTGAAGGTTTGAAGAACATACAAATATTTTAAAAGTCTTAGTTACTGCCATCATGAAAGGAGATAGTTAAAATCAGGTTTTAGTTCATCAATGGAAAAATAGGAGAGGTGGATAACACAGAGATTTTTTTTCCAAGAAAACTATAATATTCAGGTAAGTAAGAAAACACAGCATTTTTATTTTGGAACACCACCATTGGTGTGTGTGCATGTGTGTATGTTTCTAATCTGTCATCTCTCCCATATCGGGAAGGGAAATGTGCATCCCCTGCATCACCGATTACATCCCACCATGGGACATATGGTCCAATCAGTTTCTACAGCTCCAGAACAAAGATTAGCATTCGTACTAGATCAAAGAAAAAACTCCTTCATTAATATCACGTCTAGGGACTGACAGTCCACTGAGCTACAGCATGCTGGACCGTCCTCTATTCCAATGAAGTCAAGAGCATCACTGTGGAATTACCTGAGTGGAGACTAAAACTGTTGGTCTTATTCTGGCTCTCATATCTGCTCCTAGTTATGCCAATTAGCATTTCCCTGAAGACTGACCATTAATCCACCTGTCACCAGTTGAAGAGTGCAATGCTGGCTGTTTGAACAGGTATTTCATTCTTCCCACCAGATATTTTTAGGAACTATTTGTTTCATCCCACATTTCCTCAGTTTTGCATCTTCATTTGAGGTTACATATGTACAAAAGCATACATGTGTCCTGCGCTTGCATCTATGCTGGACATAAGTTAATTTCACAGATCATTTTAGCACTTCAGATAATGCTCTTGCATTGGGGCTGCTGGCCAGTGCTTCTTTTTAACATATTTGTGTAAAATCAGTGCTTTCCAGAGTGTTTCAAAAAGCAGTTAACAGACATGCACTCAGCAGTTCTGAACTACTCAACCATATCACCTCTAGCCACGTGCCTTCGAGGTCAGCCTCTTCTTCTGCCAAACTGAGAGTGTTGGAGGGACTTGGACATTGCTGCCACCAGTACTGAACATTTTTTCCACAAATCAATGCTGTTATTCATTTCAGGCTGAAAGACACTCTATATTTTCTCCCACTTCATTTTAGGCTCTGAGACCTGCAGTGCTTTCCTGAAGCAACTAGCACTAATTCTCAGTGAATTATACCGGGCTGTCTTTGCTTTAAAGACAGAAGAAGCTCTTGCAGTCATGCAGTGGGACCTCCTAATACTTCTGTAGGATATTTCTACCACCTGGTCCAAATTTTGCACAGAGACACCATGCATTGCAGTAGGCCTTATATGCCAGGAGATACTGCACCTCAGGTACAGAATAAAGCTCATCAGCATAATATGTTACGTGGTATAACAGAACGTATCCCCCTTTCAGCAGAAAACTAACCGAGACTGCAGTGTAAAACCCCAGACAACATTTTCACCAGCTTTCTGGTGTAAGTAAGGATGGGGACACACCAGCTTACAACATGATGAACTTGGCTATGAACCGAGAGGCAGCAGCACCAGCTTACCTGAGAAGCGGTCACCCAGCAGGGCCCAACACCAAGGCGAGGTGGCTGTCTCTCCTCCTCCTGAGGTGGCTGGCTGTCTCTCCTCCTCCTGGGGCCAAACAGTCTCAGGTTACTCCATGCTGGCTGTGGGTAGGAGCTGTGTCTCTGCACTGCAAGTTTCACAGCCTTTGATGATTTAATGTGTCTGTACCCTGAGGACAGGACTAAGTATTCCTGGTTTTCAGTCACAACCTCCCATCTTTTTAAAACTCACTTAGCTCTTCTTTACTCATTTCCTTTCCACTTTGCTGGCTTAGCCCAGGCTTTGGTCAGGTGAGATGGCTCTGGGAAGCTTTCCCACTGTGGAGATAGCTACTCTGTTACCTCTGTTACTGTACATTTGTTTAATTAATTGCTCATTTTGTTCCTGAGCTGTTATGCTGGCCCAGTGCACTTAAGGTATGCATGAGTGCCTAAAAGGTGACGAGGCTCCTAGGGATGACTCTGTCCCTTTCATTTATTTATAGAAGTTGAGCACACGATCCCTTATTAATTGCAGGCACCGTTGGCTCAGCCTGAGTGGAGATAAAGTGGCAGAGGCTTCAGCCCCTCTCAGCTGGCACCGACAGCAAGCGAGGCAGTGCGGGCCACGCTGCGGAGAGAGGGACTGATCAGTCTAGATCTGGAAAGCAATTAAACTTTACATGGCATTTGAACTGTGGACCTGGAGGTGCACAAAATAGCCTTTGGCCACTCTAAGGTCTTTTTTTTAAGTGCTGTGTCTACTTAACAGAGGTAATTGTAGGAGCATAAATCAAGGGTTCTGTTATTCCTCGGGAGGCCAACATTTATCACAGCAGACCTTAAAATGAATTTGAAGCATAGAAATTATGAGAATTTACATAGCAAATGACTTATTGTCAACAGGCCACGTAGCAGAAGCTTCAGCAACAGCAGCTGAGACAAGCAGCCTCATCAGTGTACGGGCTTCTATTTAAGCACTGAACTATGGCAAAAGTTGACAAGTGTTTTTTTCTGGTAGGACTGCTGGCTTAAACAGCCTGAGCCGACTGTTCTGCTGAGCCCTGAGCTGCTCTTTCAGATGTGTCTTGGAGTGAACCAGGGCCTCTTGGTGAGCCTGGGTCACCATCCAATCCCACAAACAGCTGCAATGGCAAACCGAGGAGGGGGTGGCGCAGGGTGGGAAGGGGAGAGGGTGTGAGGGCTTGAGCCTGCACCGCTGCTGAAGCCATCCGTGTCAGACTTGGTCCCAGCGCTCTGAAGCCCTGGGATCTTTGCTCCTTTTCTGCCCACTGACAGTTTTGAAGCTTGCTGGAGTGTCAAGATGGGGATTTCCCAGGTGTACCTCATCCACCTTCTCAGTTGCCGGTGTGTGAGCAGGGAGTGGGTCCAGTGGGGTGTTGTGGGGAGGGGATGTGCTGCACCTGGACTATAGAGGTTTTGCCAATGAATGCCCGGAGGGCAGGGGATGAGAGGAGGTGACAAACAGTTGTCCTCTGTAGCAGGTCTGTGGGTTGAGGGAGCCCACTGAGACATAAAACCTTCCTTGCCAGGCTACCTCAGGTCCAGCGCCGGAATTTATTGTCCTGGATCCAGGCCCAAGGACTCCAGCTCTGGCTCTGCTGCTATCTGAGTAGTCTGGGACCAACATTTTACCTGTAGTTCACTTTTCACCATCTGTTAAACATCTTAAGACATTTGTGCTGAACGTCGAACATGCTGAGTTCTGTATCAACTGGGTTATAATTAATGAGTGGTTAAGATGTGGCTTTTGGAAAACTTCCACAGAAAGTGAAGCTTCTTTTATCCACAAAGCTCTGCTCCCCCTATCCATCCTCTGCTCGTTCCCTGTGCGTAGCTGAATCACGCAGTACTGATCTGGATTTCTGTGTTTGTAAGCACTGCTTTTTTTCCAGTACAAAAGGGAGATGCCAAAGAAGGTTGTTGACTTCGTGTAATTTCTCTGAGGTGCTCAGATACTGAGCTGCTGAGCATACTCTTGATAGATGAGATTCGATAAAGAAGGAGTGAGATCAAATAGCAGTTTTCTGTTACTACCTTCCAGACAGTTGAGATGGAGCTCAGATACTAATGCGATGGGCATCCTAGAAACACCTAAGAAAGATAGGTCATTGAGAAGCAACTAAATAAACCATTCTCTCCCCCTACAATTGTGGCTATACAGATGCTTTCCTCCAGCCCATTAAACTCTTCTGTATTCCCAAGAGGCAGCACTCTGGGTCTCCATAGGTATAATATTTCTGGCTCTTTTTGTCTGCCTGCAGTGACTGTTGGAAAACCGTGTTTAAAGAGGCGTATGTAGAAAAATGCAAATTTGTACATGTGAAACTTTAAAAATTCACTAGCAAAAATGCTATTCCTTTTTAAAATCAGCAAGAATGATGATTCTAATTCCCATGGTGTTTGATTAGAGAGATAGGAAGTTTGCAAAGTGTACTTCTGCTCACAGATTGAACTTGACAATGTTTTGTGAACTAAACCTATGCCTTGGAAAAGGCTTTGATATATATTTTGTCTCAATGAATGGATTCCACAGAACACAAGCAGTCAGTAGCCTGTTAGCATTAAATAAGTTCAGAAGAGTGCTGCTCTATTGGGATTTAAATCTTTATCTCAGTGGTGATACTTGCCATCTACTTTTGATCAATAGTTAGAAAAGCATAACTAGCTTCCAGGAAAACTTTCACGGAAGCTGTCACGGGAATTTTTTTTTTTTGCTGAAATGCTTGAAAGCATTTTTGGGAGAGATGCTGGGGAAAATCAAATCTTCCCACATGAAGACACAATATTAAAGAAAAATTCCAAGCACTTTCATACAGAGACATTCCAGGTCATCCTCCTCCTCTGTCCTGTTCCCCTTGTATTCTGACAGATTATTAGCACTCCCTCTAGCAAAACATGTAGAGGATTTGGGACCATGGGATCCGTGTAAATACAGTTTCTATGGCCTTCCTTGGACTACTTTCCTCCTGGTCCTCTACCTCCGCTGGATCAGAGATTCTTCCTATGATGAGAAATGTGAGAAGAGTTTTGTGCTTTGGTTCTGAGATCAGTACATTTCAACTACGATGCCTGAAATTTAGCAACCAGGGTTGTGCTTTGGGTGTGCAAGGCAAATTGTCCTGGGTTCAGCTCAGAATCTAGGCTACTGAGCATGCCTGGAGAAGGACGGGATTTGCAGAAGGTGCTTACAAAGGCTTCCACTGTTTTCTTGAACAAGAAGGACAACTTGCACACCACAAGCTTCTCTTGGAGTTCCTTCTTGAGACGAGTCCCTCTGCCTTGGAGATTAGAACAATATAGAGGCGATGCCCGCAGTAAAGCAAAGAAACAGCGAGCCAGCACAGCAGCAACGCCATTAGTTACTTGAAGGAATTGTCAGCCAGTGTAGCCGTACGTCTCTAAACTGTGACACTGGTGAGGCTGTATCGCTGTCTGTACCGTTTAGAGCTGTAGTGCCAAAGAATGAAAGCATTTCTAATATCACATCAGCCAGCTCTGCTCAGGGATGTTCAGGGCTGAAGTGAGTAAGAGATTTCTGGAGTGTCTCATCTCCTATGGCATCGCTATCTCAGAAATCCTACCATCCTTTCCTCAGGAGGAAGCTTCTGGCTGACCTTGGCATCACTGAATGATCTTTTTGCGAGCTTGTGTTTAGGCCCTGGACCGGTGCCCAGTTTTCAAATCCCATATACTTTGCGCTACGAGGGGTGCCCCTTCTGACCTTGCCATCTCTGTTCCACCTCAGGCCGAGACTACACAGGTTTGGGCCAGCAACTTCTCCATTACCTCTCCGTGAAGAGTCAGTTCTTCCGACGAGACGTGGTCTCCAGAAGTCCCCAGCGCAGCGGTGTGCATTCCAGATTCCACTTCAATTATTCACACGGGCTGCAGCGTGCTATCTGCCGCTCAGACAGACTCTCTCTCTCACTTTTCTTTAAATAAGACGTGCTCTCCTCTAACCACAGAGAAAAGTCTCGAGAGCTGACATGTGCTTACTTTAAGTGGGGTTCTTGATCCAACGCTTTTGAAAAAGAGATCTCCTGTAAGGTATCAGCAGCAACCCCAAAGACAGTTTTGGTGCAGCACGTTAGGAGAGACTTGCACCATTTGAATTGATTTGGCAATTAAAAAAGAGCAAATCTCTACGTCTCTGTCCCTCACGCTTTGGAGACTTGGGGCCTGCACTTGAGCACTGAGGCACTGATGTTCTGTAGGTTTAAAATACTGTGTTTTCTGTTTTAAAAACACAAGAACCCTGTGCCTGTAAAGCTGCTTTTTATGCTGAAGGATTTGCTCTCCTTTACCCTGAGAATCCAAACTGAACTGTTCAAAGCCTGGTCTTAGGGATGCTGTGGGTGGCTTGTGACCTGTCAGAGGTGCTTTGCTGTCATGCTCACATGCCTCAGAGAAGACCAGTGATGGGCATCACTCTACTGGGAGCCAGCGAGCTCCATGCAGAACAGCCAGCAGGCCACATCTGGGGTCTCTAAATATATAAATGGTCAGAGAGTCTTTCTGGACTACTAGGAATTATGCGATGGACTAATTAGAGATGACACCTAGAATGGGTGTCCCAGAAAGTCTCAGGTTTCACCTATAAATGGGGTGCTCTGACTGGCAGCCCAAGGGCCAGACTTTGCCCACAGAAAATTCCTCTGCTTTGCTGGAAATGGGGAGCAGCTGCTAGGACGGCACACAAGGCCCAGCAGCTGAATGACCCCTGCGGTGCCTCTACATAATCAATTATGAAGAGTCAGGACCCGCCACTGTTGCACCCACATGACCTGCAAGACAGGTTGTGGGGAGAGGGCTGCGGAGGGATTTAGCCAGGATCACCTGGAAAGGCTGCATTGTCCTACTCATGGCCAGCATGTGTGGGGGAGCGTGCAGTTTGTTTTACACCAGACTGCTAGGTCAGAGAGGGTCAGCAAGACAGTAGATCATACAGCTTTTAACTGTGTTCAAATTCTACAGAGCTTTGTAGGATAAAAAAGGGTGGGCTGGCATCAGCTATCCCAGTGCTAGTAGCATTGGCTGGCTTTTTGCTGTGAAGTAAAGTATTGTTTTGTGCTGTCTAAGAGCAGGTACCATACATTAGCTGAAAAAAGGTACATTTTTATATACCAAGGCCAAGATACGGTAAGGCTCGGTTTTGCCAAACATCTCCACAGCTGCTTTATAGGCGCTTGCTTCTGAGTTCATGAGCCCCTGTTAGACAGTCAACACCCTGGAGCAGCTGGTATTGGGAATGAGATGTACAGCAGCCAGGGTGCTGAGCGGGGGAATACTGACGGAAATCAGGAAGGCTGGAGCACGTGTGGAGCCTCACCCTGTGGCCTTGAGTTAGGTGCCTGTGTACAATGGGGATTCACAGGCCCCAGGTTATTTCCTAAATGTTGTGATTCCTTTGGACACCAGTAACTGGCTCGCCAGGCGTGTGCTTGTCGTTGTAACCAACCTAACTATTAGAGCAAGGCACAGAACACGGCAGCTGTAACCACTTCCACTCAAAAGCAAGGCTGGAAGAGGAGACAGCCGCGTGCCTCGTGTGTGGTGGCTGGTGGTTAGCTCCCACACCAGGGAAATGCCAAGAACCAGAGCAGCGTCCTTGCATCCCAGTCCTGCACATCTGCTTCACAGCTCCTTCAAAGCCTGTATGCAAACCATGGGGTAGCAAGAGCCTGGTGGTAACACAGAGTGTGTGAAAGCCATCGTGCCTTGTAGTCAGTCAGGCTGTGCAAAGCCTGTTTTCACATCCCTTCCAGGACACCTGTGAGTAGCTCGCACTTTGAACAAAGGCATGTATAAGAAAAATGGAACTCTCAGAGCAACTTTTCCTACATTTCCAACCCTTCCAAGTCCGTGTGTCCAGTCAGCCTTCTTTAGGTTTTACATAAATAGCACAGGATCGTTTGTAATACTTTGTTTTCACGTCCTGCACGCCTATCTGATCGCATAAGCTCACCGCCTCCTCTCTGCCCATCTCCTGGTGTTCCAGTTGACTCACAGCACCGGCTTCACCAACAGTGTGTTTTCGCTGTGGTCGTGTGAGGGAGTATCAGTATCAGCAGCACCAAATACCTGGCAATCATGAACCAAGCCACAAAAAGGCAAGAGTTTGCTTTAAAACCACATGTTTTTAAGAAGCGTGTAGGTTTCATTCTACCTGACTCCTTGCATTTCATCACTGAGACTCCTGCTTTCAAGCTTTTCTCCTCCATCACCATGGTTAGAAATAATATTTTCGTCCACGAGCTGGGCGTGCCAGAAACCACTAGGTATCTTGAGGCTCACAATGAATTGTTTGGACTGACAATGTTGTTCGGCCGTTTATAAGGCGAACTGGCATTTAAAAACGGTGCACGCAAAAATCTGAGGTGGGTAGAAAATGTTGTCGGACTGGAATGGTAGCTGAGTCTGCAAAGGTGTAAAGGGCAGTGAAGGATGAGTGGTGCCAGCTGCCTGCATGGTCCCTTGCCTGCCATGGACTCCCCCTGTGGCCTTGGGCAAGTCACTTGGCTTCCCTGGGCCTCAGCTTCTTGCCATTGTAAAAGGTGGCTGGGGAGATAGGTACGTTACAAGGGAAATGGGATGGGGCAGTAAGGTTTCTAAGATTTGTTCTACAAGGTCAGAGTAATACAGAATCCAGGGTTTGCCTGGATTCAGAAGTGGAAATTGTTTATTATGTTAAACTGTTTCAGGAAACTAAGATATTAAGTAAAATATTTCCCCTCCCCCCAGAAAAGATCCTACAACTGGATTCTGCTGTAACAGCTTGTAAAAAGATCTCATTTGTATTTCCTCATCAGCTGTTCTGAAATCTGAGTGGTTTTTCTCATTTTATTCTGAAATTAAAGCTGCACGAGGATCTTCATCTAGGTATAAAACAAAGCTGCTTGGTTAACATTAATTGGCGGACCTTCAGTTTAGTTCTCAGTCATCTCTCTCAGGGACAGCAATGAAAGAGCTTAAAAAGGTATTGCTGAGTAGGATACAAAGAGGAGCTTAGCTGCAGAATTTATCAAATTGAATGAATTAGTGGGAAGATCCCTTCAGGTCCTTTGCACCACTCTGGTCTGCGGTGCCACCGAAGTTCAGATGAGATGTTTTAGTGTTGCCTTCAAACTATCTGGTCTCCTTGCAGGAAAGAGTGCCCAGGCTCTGCCAGCGAGACTCTGCCTTGCAAACCTCAACCCAAGGGGCTCCGTCTGAACCGAGCCGGGGTCCCTGTGCCTCACACACAGCCTCTGGGTTCGGCTGTCCTGGAGCTTGCTGCACCTTCCTTCAGCCTCCTTCCCTTTCCCCCATGGAGCTGCAAGGAAGCTGAGTTACGAAGACAATAAAGATGTACCTAACGGAGACCTAGACCATGTTTTGCAATCAACCCTCCAAAGCTTTTGTGGGTTAGCAATATGGTTCCACTTTTGACTCATCTCTAGAAATGAACTTCCTTTCTTTCTGCCAAAAAAGGTGACCTGCCAGCCAGTCTGACGCAAGGTAATTTGTCCTGTTTATCTGATGGCTTTGATAAGGTGTGGAGATTGCTGCTCTTCCTTCATACTAAAGTACCAGTTTGTTTATACGCTGTAATCCCGAGTGACTTCTTTTTTATGGTGAGAGTTTGAACGTGACAATAATTTGAAGAGAAACCTCGGTTGTAAAACTAAAAAAGCACTTTAAAATATGCTCCTGGTGGCTTTTCTTCCAGCTCGCACGTTATCCCCTAGTCCTGGCCCCTCTCAGCAGTCATGAGATAAGCTTCGAAGAAACAAGGCCGTTGATTGACGGCTCATTAGAAGTTGCAAGAGCAGCAGAAGGGAGCCTGCCAGCAGCCGGGGCTCGCTGCCTGCCTGGCCGGGAGCTGCTGGTCAGCGCTGGCCTGAGCGGAACAAAGACGGCGGGAGACACCGGAGGAAAACAACATGAAATTTTCATGGTGCACGAGAAAGGCCAGGTGTAATGGATCGGGGCCAAAGCCTCCCCTGCCCCCACTGCCCCTGCCGCCTAGATTTACTGTCTATATATAGGCACAAAACGCAGAGTATAGGTTGTGCCATGCAGCACGTACGCACGCGCACAAATTCAGGGAATCCAGACTGAATTTATCTGTCAATCCATTTATAAATGAAAGGCTCCAAGTACGTACAGTGTTAATATCCGCACATATTAGATGTCATGGCTCCAGCCCTAGATAAGGTCACACACAGAGCCAAACTCACCCCTGCAGCGTAAGCCAGGCAAGGTTTACTAGGAATGAATTTGGCTTAATGTGCCTGCCTGTAGTTATGTTTGTTTTTACAAATCCTGCTTATCCCTCGTGTAAGCATATTCCTCCTCGTAAGAAGACTTCTACCAGGCACGTGCAATTCCACCTTCAGCCCACGAACTGGGATGTCTTTACTTCAGCTTCCCTCAGGGGTCTTTCAAGCTCCCTGGTTCATGCTGGAGGGCACTTGCTCCTCAGGCATCAACCCCCTTCTCACCGTGCAGGGCTGGTGACGGCCCCCCCTCAGCCCTGTCAGTGCTAAACAGGAGAGAGGCAGTCATAACAAATTAATGCAAGGAAAATTAGCCTTTGCCTTTTGTATACACTGTCATCTGACAATAGCTGCAAGTGATTTTTAGTTGAAATTTTCCAATTGCAGTTTTTCAATTTTTAGTTGAAGTGATTTTTAGTTGAAATTTTCCATTGCTGTTGAAATCCTTGAGTTGAAATTGGCCTTTTTTGCCCCAGATTCCCTCTTTTCCATGCTGAGGAGTACTCTGTTTAACATGTAGGTGAGCGAGTTTGATGTCAAAGATTATTTCTATTCCTGTAGGTCACCTAGTCAGACTTCTTGTGTAAGTATTCAGAAAAACAGTTATCTGTCTTATCTAGTAGTTATCTAACTTCTAGTAGTTATCTAACTTCAAGTTATCTTCTAGCTATCTGCTTTTCATGAACAGTCAAATACAAGGGCTTCAAATTTATCTTTTGTAAACTTTTGTACTAGTAGAAATTCACTATACAAGTGGATCAGCATGGCTGGATTATGTTTATTTTGGCATTTGAACACATTAAATATATGCAGGATCTTTTGTAGGATGCTTCTAAACCTGGGACACCCCGGAGAAAACACTAGACTTCATTGGAAAATTTCTAAAAGAAGATGGAGGTGGGATGCAACAGCTGCTGTCAGACTGTTTAAGCTTAGAAACTCCCACATCCTGCTGGAATTTAGGCAGCGCTTCTATTTGCATAAAGACTTTACAGGTTGAGGAGAGACAGTATTTTGTGAAATGGATAAACTGAGACTGTAGACATTATTATGGCATGGAACTTATTGATAAAACCTAAGTCCATCACTTCCATTCTTTGCTAAGCATAGCTTAATATTAAATTCACTTAAGCTAGTAGTGTTACGTGGGCATAAAACTGGGGTAAACATGCATATAATCTAGAGCTCAATTTCAAATTGAGAAGTTATCTTTCCCATAATATAGTAATAACATTTTTCACTTCTTTAACGTGTTTTCTCTTCAGATCTCAAAGAGTTACAAAGGCGATGCATAAAATTATATCTTTATTTTAGCAACAGAAACTCTGAGTCCTGAACCAGACAAGGTGATTTGCCTAAGATCCCCTACACATTCATTTCAAGCCATCTTTCATTCCTTTGTTCTGCCTTCTGCTCATGCCAGACCTAATTTGACTTTCACTGAACCACTGAATTTACTGGTAATTCTTCAGAAAAACTTCCCAAGTGCTGTAAAACATGAAAAAATAATAAGGACTGGATCTTGCATACAGAAATCAGCTGATTCCAGTAGAAGTTTGGGGACAGGGGTTGGGAACTCTCAGCGAATCACCAAACACAGGGCTATAGCAGAAAGCTCGGGTGTGCATGTGGAGGCAAAGACTCTTTCAAAAATTGCTACCGCAGCACGGCGATACACAAAAAGGCACGAGACGTAACCTTTCTCCTATATTGTAATCCAGCCTTTCCCTGAGTGGCTGCAGTGAATTGAAAGGAAATATCGAAGCAAGCTGCTCATTCTTCTGGCGTGGGGCTGTGTGGGCTTCCTCGAGCCCCGCGCCACACAAAGGCGAGCGCCGCTCTGCAGGGACCTGGCCGTCCCAGGGGGGCCCCCGCGCGGGACCTGCCATATCCCTCCATTGTGATTTCCCTTCGAAAATAGTCTCATGCTTTACAAAAAGCCCAAAACACAATAGCGTGACTCAGCAGTTTGGATCTGCAGGCTACCAAGCCAGCTCTGTGAAGGTGCCGTTTCTTGTGGCCGAAAGAGGGGCAATTCCTCTGCCATCTGCTTTTGAACCTCGCTTCACGGCCAGCCGTTGGCAAAGGATTCCAACCATCTCATGTCAGTGCTGCCGCCGAGCTGCTGGATGTCCTTCTATCAGCTAGTGTGAGATGCTGAAATAGCAGGCCTTGAAGGGAAGTATACATAGAAATAACATCGTTGTCAAACCTGCCTTGTGATTTTGGGAGGCCAGCTAGCATCTTGGTCACCAAAAATCATTAGGCAGGCAGATGAGGTAGCTCTCTCAGCTTCCCTGTGAATGGATCAGGTCGGACACTGGTTTGTCTGCCTCGCTCGGTTACCATAACAATACTATTTGTAAAGTGCTTTGACAACAGAAAGCACCAACTACAGCCAGTAATGCTGGGCAGCAGTGCCAGAGTCACTGGTGCCCTGCCTTGGCAGGACAGAATAAGAGAAAGACAACTGGAGGAAAAATGAGACTGAGTGGTAGAAAGGAAGGGGACTCACGGAGCAGCAAAGGAGACGGGAGGAAGAAAAGGCAAGAGAGGAGACCGCGTTAGGGAAGAGAAGCAGAGATGTGAGAAAGAAAAAGTAGCAGGAAACTGTAACGAAAGAGAAGGAAAGGAGAAAAAGAATATGAAAGCTGATTTAACCAGAAAGCTGATGTAACCAGAAAGAGTCTTTCTTGTTATTGCTACGGGAAGGGTAGCGATGAGTCAGGTCAGGCGTGCGGCTGCGCAGCGGCAGGGGACGGCAGGGTGCTTCCCCAGGGGGAAACCAACCAGCCCTGAGTCATAATACAGAGAGGGAGGGCACTGCCTCCCCATCGCCCCACAGCTCCCCGTACCCCACAGTGACGGCCACCCAGAGGTGGGACCCACAGCTCTCAGCTAGCCGCCTGGCTCTGCTGATCCCGGCTTCTCCCCCTTTCTCCGCCCTCTCCTCCTGCCACTCCTGGAAAACCAGCAGTTAGCCCGCTCTCTGTGTGAAACCCTTCCGAAGGCTTTCATTGCCTTGTGTTCGTGGGTACCCGACTGGCTTTCAACCTTCCCCACTTTTGGTTTCCCCACTTTGATTTTCCCCTAAATTCTCCTCAAGCCTGAAATTAAGATTTTAAAATCTGTGGCAACGCTCAGGTGTGACTTCTGTACCCGAGGTACACAGGGACATTTGAAAAGACAGCCATTTGGAGTTTGATACTTTGCAACAAAGCATCTCTTTGAAATGAAGTGTGCCATTTATTCAACTGCAAACTGCTTTTTCCATGGAATTTTTTGAAGCCATCATGTTAATGTCTCCCTTTAAAGAGGAGACAACTCTTGTGCTTCCCTGGGTTTTTTTTTTTTTTTGTTCCAGACTGCTCCATTTTCAGTGAGCAACCCCCCAATTTCTCTTTTCTTTTGCGAAAATAGATCATTTAAAAAATTGGAAGCAAATAATGAAAATTGGTCCAGAGAGTTTCATGTTCTGTTATGAGTTTTCCACATGTGTCAGTCTGCTCTGCCTCTGCACACCCTCAGCTCCGGGCAGGGAGGGAGGACAGGCATTTGAAGGAAGATGACCTCCCTTTAGAAGAATGGACAAAAATACGACTTGCCACCTGCTGGCACCTTCTGAAGGAGCTCAGTATGTTAAAATCATAGAATCATGGAATTGATGAGGTTGGAAGAGACCTTTAAGATCATCAAGTCCAACCATTAACCTACCCTGACAAAAACCCCTTCTAAACCATGTCCCTCAGTACCACATCTACCCTTTTCTTAAACACCTCCAGGGATGGTGAATCCACCACCTCCCTGGGCAGCCCATTCCAATGTTTAATAACCCTTTCAGTGAAAGTTTCAGTGTTTTCCTCCATGATATTCTCCATACCATACACCTGTAGAACACAGACCAAGGGAGTTGATCCCACTGTGCCTTTGGCAGAGCAGGTGTCACCTCCTGATTTCCCTCTGCAGCTCTTCCTGCCCTGTCAGTCCTGGCAGCAGGTGACCTGCTGGGCTTTGGTGAGGTCACCATAAAAATGAAACAAAGACGGTAAGAAAGAGCGAGCGAACATCTCTCCAGATTTAAGGAGAGACTTTACTGTAGTTTTGTAAGAGGATCTCTTCTATCTCTTTAATAAGTAAAGAATTTGGGTGACACAGGACCTTCTTGTCTCCAGTGGAGGACATTTTTTCCCCGGGGAACCTGAAGCTCAGTTATTAAAAATGAAAATCTGTCTCAGTCTTTCAACTCAGTTCTTGGAAACACCAGCTCTTAAAAAGGGGAGTTAACAAGGAGCCAAACCGAGGGACCCTTTTCAGACAAAGCTCTCCTGCGATCCCGGTACCAGGACGGCTGCTCCCGACTGCGCGGAGGAGAAGAGGTGAGCTGTGATGCTTGTTACATGTCACACGGCACATGCTGCCTTTTCCTCTCAGCTGCTGCCTGCCCCGAGCACTGAGACGCACGTTCACAGCTCAAACCCAAAGAAATCCCTATTCCCAAAACTGCCCGGTGCAGCTCCCCAGGCTGGTGTGGGAAATGGGTTTGCAGGAGCATTAGAGGTACTGGGATGAACTGGTGAACTCTCAGTTGCAAACATTCTTTCAGGAAAATTGTAAGGCGTCCTGTTCTGCTGAGTTATTTTCAGACTGGTTTTCCAGGTTTTGAGATTTTTTCAGAAAGTCGTTTGGTTTTTCCTACCCAAGCTGTAAATATCTGTCCTGGATAGATATCCTATCACCTCCAAACTACTGGAATTTGCCACTGGATTCACTGGGAGAAGAGTAAGGTCCTCAGTCTTCTGTTAGTTCTCATGAATATACATTTAAAAACACTACATTTACAATGACTACAGTGAAAACAAAACATCAAGGAAGTAAAAGGAAATTTTTTTACAAAAAGTAGATTTATTTTGCCTTCATAGCAATTTTTAACTAATGTTTTTTAAAGAAGATTGCAATACAAGGAGAGTTTAGTAATATAATTAGCTGAAGATAAGAAAGACAAGCACCAAAAAGTACTTTCAGAATATTCTGTGGGTGGTGAAACAGAGGATGTAGATTTACATACAAAAACGGAGGGCCTGGATTTACAAACAAAAGCCAGAGACTCTGGTCAAAGGTATTCTGAATATTGAATGTTCAACATTCTGTAAGCTCTTTATGAAACTGACAGGAAAACCTGCAACTGGAGCAACAAAATTGATTTCTTTTTATATTTTTCTATCCTATACTTGCAATAATTTTTAATATATTTTAAAATAAATTAATAAAAATGTGAAGCACTCGGCAGCTTCCAGCACTAGATGTTCCTTTTGAACTATTGGCAGAATTAGGCAATTCTGCTTTTATTCCTACTTTTACTTTCTATCTTCAGTTTAAATTTTATTGCGCCTGGGACTTAACGCTCCACTGTGCTGAACACCCTCAACGGTCCCATATTGCAACGGAAAATATAAACACTCAGAGCCAGGGGTCAAGTTTCTTTGCTTTATCTTCACATTCAGGATAGTCGAGCTCTATCTTTCCACCATTTTCCCCCAATACGAATGTTTTTGAGGTCAAACCTCAAGACGTAACACTGAGCATTTACCAAAATAAATGCAATACTCTCTGCTGGTTCCAGCCCAAGGTCCACACAGCCCAATGTGCAGTCTTTGGCAATTCTTTGCCAAAACACATGACGCACTAATGCGATGTTCCTCTTCTGTAAAATGGGAACGGTAATACATCTGTATTCTGCCGGGAGCACATGCAATGTACTTTTTTAGGACCTGATTCTGCAAGGACTTCTCTGTTTTGTATCCTCTGAGCAGCACTGAGAAGAATAAAAGATTGGGGAATTTAGAATCTGTGTATGTGCCTCGAGATAGGGTGGATTATTGTCATTAGTTAAAAAAAGAAAGGGGAAAAATAGACTGGGGAATTTTTCAAAAATGTAGTAAAAAGGCATCTCTCTGATTTTTTGAACTTGTTATTTCAAAACAATTTTCCACCCAAGCTGTTTCGCACTGGCACAGGTTGCCCAGGCGGGTTGTGGAGTCTCCATCCTTGGAGATATTCAAAAGTCATCTGGACACGGTCCAGGGCAACCAGCTCTAGGTGGCCCTGCTTGAGCAGGGGGGGTGGACAAGATGACCTCCAGAGCTCCCCTCCAGCCTCAGCCACCCGGTGATTCTGTGATAACAGAGTTCCAGAAGCAAACAGTGTTGTACGGGCAGGGAGCCCTTGCAGGCAGCGAGGAGCATGGTGACAAGCCCCGAGGTTACACATTAGCCAGCTGTGACATTTAACAGCACCATTAACTTTTCCTGCAGTGATACAGGGGACAGCCCTAATTCTGCCCGGCATTGAGTACATCTGGCGAGTCCTGAGGATCTTCCGTGTCCGTTACCAGTCACACTCAAAAAAATGTTCTTGGTATTTTGGAGTCAGATCTCACCCCTCTGAAGCCAGTTTTCCTTTGCCTTTGGCAAGGAGTGGATTGGGCCTTTACAGAATGAGACTGCAACTCTGTAAACATTACGTACAGATTTTTCTGTAATACCTAGCATAGTCCCCTTACGAAATCCCAGTAGCAGAGTCAAACATCTGAGGGAGTTTATGCTGCAGGAGTTGGTCCAGAATACAAGAGGGAAACAGATGACAAAGGAAGGAGAAGCGAACTTGTAAGAATGAGATGGGAAAAGCCAGAAGAGACAGGGTAGGAGTATAGAATCAGGAGGAAAACCCAGGCAATGGAAGAAATCCAGAGATAAGAAAAAAAAAAATCAAGTTAATTTAACATTACCATGAAATGCATGAGAACATTTTTTTTAATCTCTTCCTTTTTTTTTTTTTTAATAGAAGGGAAGAGAAATCTTCATGGGAGCTTTCCCCTAAATCATTTGCATGCTGTAGAAATTCTGTTCTGTGCAAAGTCTCTGTAGAACCAGACAATTCCTTAGAGAAAGTGAAACTGAATAGGAAGCCTTTGTGAGAGGAGGGGACAGAAAGAAAGGAAAGGCAGGGAGGAAAAATCCAGTATGACCCCAGCACACAAGAGCACGTCCAGTGATGTGCAGAAATGTGCACACCTTGAGCTCAGCTGTCAGTGTTCCCTTCAGCTCGTTGCCTCTAAGGGAATTTGCAGGGCTGACAGTAGAAACACCGAGTGGAAAATGCTAACCCCTCTCCAGCCTTTGCAGTAGGTGTCAAGTGCAGCACCCTGAGAGAGGAGGAAGCATTTCCCAAGGTGGTGCCATTATCTGGGGAGAAAAAAGTGTCCCCATTTTGGGTTCAGAAAAGTGAAAAGGAGCAACCCCAGTGAGCCTTCTTAAAATTTGCTGCTCCTTTCAGAAGAAAACCCCAATAGCAATATCCTCTCACTACCATTTATGGTCAGAAAGTGATCCTGCTCCCAAATACACCTTTTAAAACATGCAACGCCTTCTGGTACCAGCACTGGGTGCTGACCCCGGCGAGCCCTTCGGTCAGGACGGAGGCCAGCCTTCTCCATGAGGACTGCTCGCATGAGCAATGCTCAAGGGTGCTCAAAACCTCACGTTCAAGCTGGGCTTTTTCTGCCTCACACCACAACAGCAAAATGTGGCACAACACAGTTAGCAGGTCTGTTGATATGCGTCAGGGCAGAAGGCAAGTGCCTTCCACTCCTCAGCACCCAGATTGAGCCCAAAAAATCATCAAATTGACCAAATGTCCTTAGGAGAACAAAATAAACAGAATCAGCCCTGAGCGTTTCTCGTTTGTCCTTTGCTCTGTGATCCAGGAGGCTACCCTTAGCTTCCCTATCCCAACCATGAGAGCTAGAAAAATAGGAAAATAGAAATGAAAACTGAGCTCATGAGACAGGACTACCCCCACCAAAGTCAAGTTGGCCCTGTGTGGGTTTCGGAGCCCACCCAGGCAGAGCAGCTCGCAAGACCCGTGCCTGAGATCACAATGCACTCTGCAATTACAGCACAATGCTGACAATAGCATTTTGTCAGTAAAATAAGAAGAAATAGTTCTGAAGACACATCGGGGATATGGCGGCGGGGGGGCGAACTAAATAAAGAAGCAATTTTGTTTGCTAGTTTTTTGAGCGGTAGAGGAGGCTGACAGAAGGGTTATGGGATGGCACGGTATTTCCCTCCCCAGATGTCACCAGGACACTACTGCACGTGATTTAAGATTAATCTCTTGAATCAAAATGCCACCATGTACACTAATGAGCAAAAACTCTCTGGCAGAGTATCTGTCCCTGGGGCTCCCGCTCCCAGGTAAGAAGCTTGTCTCCATGCTATTGTAGAAACTCTCTCAGCAGAGTGCGGTGAGGTTGGTGGTATAACTTGCCCCCAGTTCACAATTTTCCATTTCAGACTCGCTGTCTCTGTCTTGGTTTCGGTCTATTTACTCGGAGCCATTTCTTAACAATGTCTAATTTCCTCAAGGAATCCCTCTGAGTCCCCTCTCTTAGAAAGGCTGCCATATCTTTTTTTTTAATCACTGAAAGGCACAAATATCCTTCCTGAGCTCCCTCACCATCCAGCCTGATTATATACATAGATTTCAGTTTCCATACATTTTCTACACAGTAGGAGTTCCCAAAACACAGCCTCTGGGGATATAAAGTGTGGCCCCAACTGCAGCTCAACGAGATGAAAACAAAGCCGATCAGGTACTGTTTTTACTGTTAATGAGCCTAACCAGCAGGCAGTTATTACTCAGTCTGGAAGACATAAGTGGCTGGAATTGTAGTGCATTCATTTTTTATTTATAGCGATGCACGTTCAAATTAGAAGTAGCCCTCCAGCAGCTGGCATTTTGCCAGGGCCTGACCATCAGTGTGATAAAATTTGAACATCTTGAAGATATAGAATGCTTTTTGTTGCCTTTTTTTTTTTTAATAGTCTTCTCCTCCCCTCCTACTTGCAACTCCCTTGACTATTAAAAATGGACAATGAGGCTTAATTAATTTAGGATCCTGGCCCTTACTGAAAATGAAAGAAATTAGTCCTTTTTCACTTAGCGGTGAGGTACAAGTCAGACATGCACTGATCTTCTCTCAACAAAGCAAAGGCTCAACCCTTCTGGCAAATAAGAGAGTATAAACGAACCCTTGGACATGAACCATAAAGAAACAGGCTCTTGGAAAGGATGCACATTATTAGCCTGTTGATCTATTAATGGCAACGGTAAATACCTCACCCAAAATCACAGTGACTCTGAAGCATTTAACTGCAATGGCTTACAGAGCCTGGCCGGGAGAATGTGATATGAGGAACTCGGTAATTCGCCTCACCTTGCTAGTCATCGGCTCCCAATCTAACCCCTCCCCTGAGTTTAAGTTACAAACCTCAATAACTGTGTGGCAGACTTGACAGCAATTAACATTACTCACTCAGCTGCCAGCTGGATTTTAAAATCTCCCTTCCAAGTGCTCTTGTTACGTAGGTTTGAAAAACAGCCTGACAGGGCGCTGCTCTGTGCTGAGGAGCTGGGTCCTGCCACTCAACTTGACTGGATTTTGCGACTGATTTCAGGGGGAGCTGATAAATCAGCGAGAGAGTAAGCACAAACAGCACTGAGCTGTTTTTTGGAGTGTTTTTTGGGCTTGTTTTTTCTTAATCTTCTCAGTGAGGGGGCTTCACAGAAAGCACTATTGAGAATTTATCCCTGTTAGTTTAGTTCTTTAGTCCTGCATATTACTTATATACAGGAGCGAGCACGACATGCTGCAAAACGCTCCTTGACCCTCACACCTCAGCATTCAGGCTTCAGAAGCCAATGAGAACTTTTAAAGTCATTTGAAGCCAAAGAATAAGAGTTTCGTTGGAAAATAACTAGCTGGAGTGAAACTCCCATCATTTTTACACCTAGCCCAGCTGCCTGGATAGCTCTGCTGTTGGCTTGGGATGTTGGCTGTGGCGGCAGGAGCACGGCTCCGGGGGGGGCTGGTCCCAGCCGTGAGCCCCGCTGAAGGCTGACAGACAAAGGCGCTAATTGCCTCCTTGCTCCCACACGAAAAGGCACGGAGCTACTTATTTTCCCGCAAAGACCAGGGATGGATTAGCAATTTTTAAGGGAAGGCCGCTCTCCTCGTTACGCAGCCCTGTCTCAGGGCTGAGCTCTCTCCTCCTCCTCCTCCTTCCCACACTCGCCGCCAATGATGAGGAGAGTGGCCGGGCGGGCCGGG
>VXBO01001714.1:109786-126612 GCA_013400135.1 Rhinoptilus africanus | reverse complement strand
GGGCGGGCGCGGGGGAGGCGAGGGCGCCGCGGGCCGGGGGGGGGGGCGCCTGGCAGAGCCCCCCGAGCCCGAGCTGCTCTGCCGTGGAGGCTGTGGAAGGAACTTCAGCGCCTCTGTAGGGCGAGTTACCCTTCACGCCGCTTCGGCCTCCTCTCTCCAGCGATTCCCGAGAGCTCTGCAAAAAAAAAAAAAGCCGGGCCGTGTGGCGGGAGGTCGAGTAAAACTTCTTGCTTTCTAAACCCTCTTTGGCTCAGGGTTTGGTCTGCCGGCGAGCTTGTGCCTTTGTTGCACTTCCTTGCGCTGAATGCCCGCGTCCCAGCGGGACTCTGGCGGATGGGATCTGGCAAACCTTGCTGCACAGACAAAATGTGTTATCGCCCTGCCTTGCTGTCAGGTGATGGCGATCCAGCAGCAGGGCTGGCAGGAGACCGTCTGTGCTGGCATCTCAGGACCTGTAACTCCTGTCGGTGTGCTACGTTAAGCCATGGACGAGAACGTTACGAGTGCTGTGCCAAAACAGCACTGCTGTCATCCGGAGGAGCTGTGGGGCTGGTACCTGTTCTGCTCTTCACACTCTTCTCTGGGAGTTGTGGCTGGGCTGAGTGAGTCGCTGTGATGCAACAGCTTAAATAACTGTGGTGGCCCTGAGTTAGAGCCCTGCACAAACAGTTGTTGCACTGCTCCATCCCTTTGTCTCCTCTAGCGTGTTGGTGTTGTGAGCGCTGCTCACCTGGGGGGAGATGGGAGCACCAAGGGGAGCGCTGGACACATCCTTATGAAATTATTGTTAATGTCTCCTTCAGGCCTGAAATTCCTCTTGCTAGTCTTCCGTTCTGTTAAATGCTTCGCAAACCAGAGCAAAGGAAGAGACATGAAGAGTTGAATTTCACTGCCTTGTTTGGAACTGGGTGGAAATCCTGGAGATGGATCTCTTAGGAGACTGTCTTCCAATTGGGTTAGATGCACAGGTAACAGTAAAGGGACTTGGGGCTTTTTTGGGTAAATCTGCTGCTAATTACTATATGTTTGCAAAGAGCTCTGAAATGGTGATTTAGGGTTTATTGGGTGTTTTTTTTTCCTCCACCATCTTTGTCCAGCTTTGTGCTGCAGCAGAGCTCATGAATGTTTACTACGGCAGCTACAGAAGCCCTGCTTTAAACACTGACACCAGCAATGTTTTTTCTTTAGTAGCAGGATGAACTAATGCACTGATAGTGCATGTAGGCTTTAGGGCAAAAGGGATAATGAAGTGACTACATTGCCAAGTTTGGGACATGTCTTAGGT
Source organism: Rhinoptilus africanus (assembly GCA_013400135.1). NCBI lineage: Eukaryota > Metazoa > Chordata > Aves > Charadriiformes > Glareolidae > Rhinoptilus > Rhinoptilus africanus. Next base: position 125,327 of record VXBO01001714.1, on the reverse strand, counting down.
TAAGCTGAGGGAAGAAATGAGAAGTTGAAAGGAAAGTTGTCCCTTATAGGGAGAAGTATGGAAAGCTTCACAGAAATGGCTTTGCCAGCTCTTGGGTTTTGCAATACTGGGATTTCTTAAAAGTCCAGCCTTGCAGCCTTGTGATTACAAGAGCTTTTATTCATCAATAAGTAATAGATGGGAAAAAGTGAGTGGGGCATACCATAAAGTTCAAATATGTCAGGCCAAAGCAAAGCAGACCCCCAAAGAAGCTGGCTGGCCACGGGGCAATTTGAAGGATCGGGGTTGCTTTTTAAAAAGATGTGTTTTCAGTTTCTGTGTGCTGAGGTTGGGGGTTGGCTCCCTCCTTGTGACCAGTTGTGGAATTGGAGCCATGGGTGGACTTTTAGACACACACAACTTTGTCTCCCTCTGGCCCAGCACTCGAGGACTTTCCGCAGAGCCTGGACCTTCACCACTGAGTCACTCGCCTCTCCTGTCCGTGCAGATGGGCAGCATCGCCCGGGAGGGAGGCAGGCAGGCAGGCATGGAAGAAAAGGGCTGTGTTTTATTGTTGGAGCAGGAGGCATTCTCTCCTGGACAATGTTCTTGTGTCTCAGCTGTTTCCTCAAATGTCCCTTTATTGCAGGAGCAATGGATCGCCCCAGCTACCTGGAAGAGGACTATTCTAGCCTGGATGGGCTGGACGATGACGTGTTTCACTCTGATGACTTTGGACTTGCAGGTCAGCCTGGTGAGATGACTGCAACTGGCATTTTCACACAGAACCAGTCCTACAGCTGCCTTCTGGGGAGGTTTCAACTATTCCCCCTCACACACTGCTGTGGTCCCGGTATCAGGCATCCTGAGCAGCAGGACAAGGCAACTCAAACACTCAGCCCGTCCTCTTCCAGTCAGGATGTTATGTTGCCTTGTGGAGTCACTGAAGAGCCCCGGAGACTCTTCTATGGTAAGAGCACTCCAGTGTCACCAGCTTTGCAGCAAGGGAACTGTCCCTTTAGCACTTCCCCAGTCAAGCAAGGTTTCTTTCATTAAGGCGTTTTATTAAAGGACTGAAAATTATTTTGCTTTGGTCCTGGTCCCTCAGGAAAGACAGCTTGTGTTTTCTTACCCTTGCTTGTCCCCTGCAGGAACCAGGCACTTGCTCATTGCTTCCACTGTCCTTGATATTCCCACTCTTTTTCTTTTTAGCTTTATTCTGTCACATTTTGTTTTACTGCTAGGTGTTTAAGTGCTCACTGTACCTCGTATTCTACGATTTGCCTACATTTTTGTAACTTCTAGTGCTGTCTCACGAACATAGGAAGACTCCTAGAAGTTTTCAGTGTAGAGAGGGAAATGCAAAAAATTGCACTGGGTGGGACAGCTCTTAGACTCTTTATTGGAGTTAAAGCTGTTGAATAAGTAGCACGTCCATCCAGTATTTTACTAGTAACTGATGGGACACCGCTCAGCTTTGTGTATCTGATTCAGCTTTAATTCAAATCAGTCCCACTAAATGCCAGAGAACTGAGAAGTCTGACTGAAAAGATACAGCAACATTTAATGGCAGACAACTTGAGGCGCAGATCTTGTAAAACTGCAAAATTGTTATTGAAAAAAAAATCAGCACTTGGTTGAACTGCAGACAAGCAAAAACAACCAAGTGTAAGATCCTGACAGTCATTTGATTATGGGAAGCGACACGATGCTCTCCTTAATCAATATAAATCTACTTAAAAGCTGAGCAAATGTTGTACTGCATGCTTATGGTACACTGTCATTGTTTGCATTTCAGGAACTGGACTTTAACATGAGTCAAAAATTGAAGATTTTGTGCAGCTCTTTTCTCTCTAAAGTGTACTGAGTAGAAGAGCTATTCTTTGCGCCAGAAGAATGACTCTTCTGATGTCTGTTTTGTAGGGAATGCTGGTTACCGTTTACACGTCCCTCCAGTTGGCTTTGCGTTGGATCCGCACCTCCAAGAGGAACCTCAGGAAGGTCAGCGGGAAGCGCGTGCCGAGGTGCAGATTGCACGGAAGTTGCAGTGCATTGCCGACCAGTTCCACCGGCTCCACATACAGAGGGTAGGGTGCCTCTGCGGGGGGAAGGTGGGGGTTTAGCTGTCCAAGAGTGGTGCTCTAGAAGACTGGCTCTGGGCATCAGCTAAGCGGGCTGTTGTCTAAGGCAGCAGACTAACATCAGCGATAAAATGGCTGGGGTATCCTGATGAATTTTGCTTGTGCTAGATTGCTGGTTTTTCCTAAAGATTGGCAGGTAGAGGGAAGAGAATGTGTGGGATTGCCTTTACTGCCTGGGAAGGTCGCTGTTCTGCGTTAGCTGCTGCTATTCCAGCTCTTCCTGTTCATCAGCAACAGGGTCACTGAGGCTTTCTCTAGGGATCGCCCCCTTGCTTTTTATTACAGCTTTTACTCTTCTCTCCTCACCACTGTCTTCTCTTCTGTGGCACAAAGTGGCCATCTGTGGCTTATATCAGCTCCTCATGTTGGAGATGACAAGAAGTCTGGAGTCTGTTCTGACACTCCTTTTAGTCTAAGGGTAGTTGTCTGAAACCTTGTGTAGTATATTTAGATCATGCTAGATTTGCTAGCAACTCTGTCAGACAGTCCTAGCTAGTGTCTCAGACTTGTGACTAACTTCCTCACAACAAAAGACAGCTGGTAGATGCCATCAGGTCTGAAAACCACACTCCAGAATCTTGATTTTGTTTTCTTTAAAAAAAAATAAAAGAGAAGAAGAAACCCTGCTCTTCAAGGAAACAAAATAAACTCTAGCACCCCTAAACGCCCTGATTTTTTCTTCCTTGCCCTTCTTCCCCTGTTGAGGAGGGGTGAAATGGAACTCCCAGCCCATGCAGATTTTGTCAGAGGTGGCAGAGGTTTGGCAATAGGCAGCACTTTGCCACTTCTGTGGAAGCCCAACAAGGAGAGTGGGTATCTGCTTGCATGTGAAGAAGCTGACACTCTTGCTGCCTTCAGGGTGGGACAGAAAGCTTCTCTCACTGCAAGTGAGTTGGTGCTCTGTTAACTGTGGGATCCGTGGCAATTCTTCTCAAAGGTAAGTGAGGATCTCTGCCCTAGTCAGAGAATGTGGCTTGTGGCTGGGCAAAAGTTTGGTCCCATCTGTGTCATGAGATGGATGAGGGAATTCTGGGACTCTTCATCTCCAGATAGCAGGAGGATTAAAGAAGCAGTAAGAGGAAGATTAGCGTGTAGAAATGTAGATGGGGCTATGAATGCCATGTAGCAAATTGCAGGAATAACGAGCTACCGAAAGGTTTTTAACATGCATTGTGTGTGGTTGAATGGGGTTTTCCCCAGTGCCACCTTTTCACCAGGGATAGCTGAGGACCGCACTCTCTCTAGCCAGATTCTCACAGGGAAGGGAAGGTTAACCATCTTGGTGGAGAAGCCCTGGCGTGAAGTGGTGGAACTGGTTGTAACTTGACCCCTTTCATCTCCAGACCGTACCTATCTGATGTCTGTGCCTTGGAAACCCATCCAGGAATGCCCACCCAAGCCGGCCGCTAAAGCTGCCCTACGTTGGGCTCTCTGCTGCCCTGTGGCTCAGGGCGACCTGCCAGCCTTGGGGGCTCCTGGTGCCACGCACAGGACGGCAGCCAGGGCTGCCGGCCCGGGCGAGCTGCCTGTCAGCCAAGCATGTGGGAGAGTTAGTAAACAAAAGCGTCCGCCTGCGCTCCCCGACAGCGCAGCCAGCAGAGGAGGAGCTCTGCTGTCTTTGTTTGAACTGGAAGAGCAACAAGTTGTAAAAGTGGGGGGGGGAAGAGCTGTTGAGCCATTTAAATTTGAAAACAAAACAGAAGGGAAAAAAAAAAAAAACAACCCGAAAACTTAACCCAAGAATGGAGTAGTTTAGCCAGTGGTTCTCCACAGCCTGACCCTGGGACAGGCCTTGGCATTTGGATCTGCTAAGGGATTCTTTCTTGTTTGTCAGGAAAACTGAGTACTGAGCTACATATTAGTGTCCAAGGCACTGTTCCCCGTGGAGTGTTTTGTTGTCATGCCCAATCCCCTCCCTCCCAGCCCTGCATGGAGGATTTCCTTTGGCTTTTGGCACAGATCTGTGCAGAAGCCCCTCTGTCCTGTGTGTGCAATGACTCTTCCCAGCCTGTTGCTGAAGAAGCAAGCAGTCTGCCCCTGGAGACACGTGAACTGGTTCACAATGTGTTGTGGTTTGGAAGGGGCAGTCTCTGAGACATGGAAAACTGGGCTGTCGTTTATCTTGCTGTGAAACTAATCCCTGATTTGGATGCCCCATTCCAGCTTGTCTCAAACATTTGGTCAAAACCAACTTTCCAGAGTGGTGTCTTGAATCAGATTTAGAATACCACAAACTTAGTCACACCAGTGTGGTCTTGTGAAGTCCTGAGAGAGAGCAAGCCTGGTTTTCAACAAGCTGTGCCTCTTTTTGGAGCATACAAAACATGTTACCTGTGAACCTGTGAAAAGAAAACATGTGCCCTTTCAGTGGAAGTTAGGACTAAGGCTTTCAGCATTGGAGTAGCACATCTAGCTAGCTCAAGAGTTGCCCTTTCGTGGCTCTTGAGTTCTGCGAGACTCTCCAGCAGTTCAGGTACGGCTCTCATTCTGCTGCTGCAGCAGCAAGGCTGTGTTGACACAAAGGCCGCTGGTTAATGTACATCCCTGGCTGAGGGAGGAACTGAGCAGGCAATAGCTGCTGAGGTTGACGTCACTGAGTTGTCATTGGACTCAGCTGCACGCACGGTCTAACCCCATCCCACGCTGGGAACCCTGGAAAGTCACTGTTATCTCTTCCCTGGGCTCCCAGAGCTATGTGGTATTTATTTTGTGGTTCTTGGCTACACAAAAGATTTTTGGGTATGCATCTCGTAAGAATAAGAAAGTTGGCCGCACCTATGCTTGCTTTTGGCATGTACACCATTTTCAGGGTTTCGTTTCCTATTAATATATTAAACAGAATACAGTAGTTTAAAACCTGGCTTTTTCATCCTTCGAACAGTGCTAGAGCAATAACGCAACATTCCCTAGAACTCTGTGGCTTTCATCTCCTTAAGATGCTGAATTTATTATAGGAAGGACTTGAGCAACACTCTGTGTTCCTAAGTAGCAGGGCCTGCTACAGGTTGATCCAGTTTGCAAAGGGCTCTGCAGAATGACATGCGAGACCTGTCTATGTTTTCTGGAGCTCTTTAGTACCTCTTACCTGTCTGAGGCTGTGTAGCTTCTGGTAACATTCCCTCTGCTGTGCTTTTTTCACCCTGCCCCTGGAAAACAAAGGTAGAGCCAAGCCATGCTTTCTGCAGGAGAACCCAGTACCTACCACCTCATTCTTGGTTTGGAGCAAGTGTGCCTTTGCCATGGGATCTGTGAAACCGCTTACTGTAGCCCAGCCTGTGGCTGAGCTTAAAGAGCGCGCTCTGAGGTTATGGAGAACAGAGCTGAGCTTAGGGGATCTGCTGGTAGGTCATCTGGGATGTGCTCCCTGCACCTCACATGTCCAGGCCATGGCAACAAATGCTTGGGCTCTGCTTCAGGTCGTGAGTGCACTTTAGTTCCCTCACCTTAAGTCGCTTCAACTTGTGCTGAACCAACAGTGTACTTCATGACGTGCCGTGCTGCTAGATGGGGTGGGAGTAGACAACCAGAGGTGTCGGCAGCAGCAGCACAGGGCCGCCCCTATAGGAGCCTGGGGTTATACAGAAGTGGGGTGGATGACACTGTGTATCAGTATCACACCCCTTTGGTTTGACTTGCTCCATTGAGACACTGGAACGCTATGGCTTTTTCCAAATAAAATAACTCTTTCTAAGCAGGCTGCAGCTTTGAGGGGCCTGTTTTTATCACGTCTCTTCTTCATGGTGATAAGATCACTTCACAGGGGATAAAATTGTCTCTTTAAGAGCCAAGGAGTGGTAGCCTTGAACAGTTCTGGGCTCGGGTCCAAGCAGAGCCACTGACTTGCTGTATGACCTCAGACAAGTCTCTTGACCTCCTTGTGCTTCAGTCAACCCATCTGGAAAGCTCAGTTTAAAAAAAGCTGAGCCTCAATGAGAACCAGATGCTGAATCAGAGCTGAGCTTTCTTGAGTAAATAAGTGCATTACAAACAACAACAAAGCCCCTTTCCAACACATCAGGAATCCTGCAGTTGATTTAGATATGCTGACCATGCTCAAAAAGCCTCCGTAGTTCTAACTACAGAAAACTTTGTTTCTCTAAATTCTCTACTTGGTTCAGCAAGTAACGCCCTCGCCATCACTGCCATGGGCTCGAGCAGCCTGTGGAGCCCAAAAGCCTGTATCCATGCCGACTGCGGACAGATGGCTGGGCAGGTACCTGTTTGCCTCAAGTTAATGACACTGAAAATGTCCAGGAGGAAATGTTGTTTTCCTTTGAAAGTGAAACTTGTTACATTTTGCATATTTTTTCCCCTCTGTCTCTCATGAGAGTTATTGAGGCCTCCTCTGAGACACTTCTGCTTATGCAACAGGGAGCCCACGTCTCTTGTCGGAAACTTATCAGCATGAGAGAGTGGGCACACAGCGCTACGTGTGCATCATTTATCCCAAACGCCGTCAGGCTTGGTGGACACTCAGGGAATTTTTAACGGTTGCTTTTTTTAAACTGGAATTGTTTGCAGGAAACTGTCCTTTATGATGATTTTACATTCTAGGAAAAATGATCAGAAAAGTTTCCTAATACTGTAATGCAGAGACTCTCAAACTGACCTGCAGCTGAGCCTGTAGCACCGTCAGCTCCTTGCTTTACTTGTACCTGCAGTTTCTTTGAGGCTTGGGGTAAGTTCTTTCATTCATTTGTTTCCTGAGTAGGTCAGTACATTTCAGGATCTTCTCTGCTGGCTAGTGCTTGCTGGTCCCTGCTGCTGCTGCTGTGCAAAACGCTGGGTCTCCTCTCCAGCTCTGCTGTCTGTGGGATGCCCATCAGTGCAGGACTTGAATTTCCAGCTGAGGATGCAGGAGCGTGGCAAGGGAGAGTACCAGGTGGAGCACTCCTGAAGTGGGTGAGCCCGGTTTAGAGGGCTGGGGATAGGGTGGGTGTGAGGTTGGGAAGACTGAGATGTACAGCAAAGTTCTTGCAGGGCTATGGAATGGGGGTCCTAGGCTTGAGGGATGGGGGGTGCCACAGGGGGAAGAGGAGTTCACACAGTTAGTGGAGTCAGAAACTTGACATGAAAAAGTGGAGACAGATTTTTTGCTTAAAGTTAGATTTTTTTCCATTTTGACAAATGACAATGAAGGAAAAGGTGAGCTTGGAAGCGCACCTTTCCCTATGCATACAAACGACACAGCAACCTGTTGCCCCTTGCCTAGCAGCTGTTCTGAAATCCTGCCCCTTGTGGAGCTGATTACTTGACATTTAGGTTAACAGAAACCTGCTGGACCCTTTCACATCTGGTCTGAAATTATATTCTTTGGTATGTTAAGAAAATAAACTGAGAAGAACATAGTTATGCCACTGTGTAAATTCATGTTTCTCCCATATCGTGAATGTTACCTACAGGTCTGATTTCCTTCTTCCAAAAATGATGCAGCAGAACTGGAAAAGGTTCATAGAAACGCAAGAAGGATGATGAAACATCCATATGAAAAAAAAAAAAAAAAAAGGCTGGGACTGCTAAGCCTGAAAAAGACACAAAGCAAGGGGGTAGCAATATTAAACAGAAATCAAAAGTGACAGAAAGGAGATGGATAGCCTAATTTCTCCCAGTACAAGAACTAGTTAAAATCAAGTCAAGCTAGCAGGAGACAGCTCAAAGTAAATGAGGTAGTTTTTCATGTAATAGGTAGCTCTGTGGAACTCCTTGTCATGACATATTGTGCAACCCAGCGCTTTGCCTGGGTTCAAGTGGAATCAGGACAAGTTTATGGCCATTGAAGGAGACATTAAATAAACAAAAAACAGATATGACTTGGGTAGTCCTAAGCTCAAACTGGTTAGATGCTGGAAGAGTATTAGGGGGAGCTATTGCATATAGTTGCCCTCTGCTTTTCCTCAGGCAGCCACATAAAGCTGCTGTTGGAGGCTGGGCTGTACAAGCTCTTGATGCAACAGTCACATGCAACCATTGTATAACAGTTTAATAAAAAACACAGAACTTTTGCATCAGCCTAGTCTGTCCTTCTTCTCCACTCTTTCAGCTGACAAAAGATTTAAATATATTATGGTTTTGTTCCTGCTTAAAATAGGGGATAATGTTAAAACCCAAAACTTCCTGCCTAGCTCTGGTAGAGGAAGTGGGCAGAGGATAAGAGAGCCTGGTGGCAGGAGAGCGATGTGAGCTCTGTGCAACAGCCTGCCCCGAGTCCTTCACCCCGCCGGACACAGGACTGCAAGTGTCATAAGGCAGTAGGGCCACAACCTCAAAACACCAAGATTGGCCACATTAAAGAACACAAAATAATTCGTTCGGATGGTACACGTTTTACAGTATTTCTAACATCACCTTGCAGTATTGGTGTGTGATTTAAATAGCATACAGGGCTGCTGCTTCTCCAGTACAGCCCCAGTGGTCTCTGCAAGCTCTTCTGCATTGCCTTGGCTCTCTCAGCAATGTGCCGGCTGTGACAGTGGCAACGTGCTTTCTGCTTGTAGCAATGTGACAGCCGAGAAATTATTTTTCAATTAAGAAGTAATTGCGGTGATATCTCACTTCTGTTTTAGTGTGGGAGACTAGGAAATGCAGGTTGTAACTTGTCTGAGATCATGCAGGGATCGCTGATTGGAACCCAGTTGTTCTGCCTCCAGTCCTCCGCTTAGGCTGGTTGATCTTATTAAGATACTGCCATCTCTGAGGGGAATGATGAGTTGTTTGGATTGAATATTTATGGCGGGGAGTGTGCGCGTTTGTATTTTACTCAATTAAATGTTATGATGGAAAGGCAGAAAAGCAAGTGCCCTACTGCAGAGTCCTCCTTTGTTTCAAGCCATTGAGGAGCAATGTCCTGCTAGCCTTTTATANGCCCGCTCCCCTGCCAGCGGGGCAGCCATCCGCAAACCCCCCCCCAGCCCCCACAAATAATCGTTTCCTGCAAAAACTTGCAAAATGGTATTTTAACCGAAAACCCCGAGGTACGCTTTAATCACTAGGGGGTGTCTCCCCTGCAGTTTCGGGAGCGCCTCCCTTCTTCTGGTTGGGGAGGGAATCCATGCGAAGTAAAGGTGGGTCCGTCCCACGGCCTGTGCGGGTTCGGTGATAAAAGAGGGTAAAGTTGTGAAACGGGGCTGTCGGTTCCGCTCGGGGCCTGAGTGACTGAACCTGCCCCCGGCTGTGGCTGTGGGAGGGGTGGGGGTCTGCTCCTGGGCGCCGAGGAGGTCTGGTGTCCTGATTTGTGCCAGACTGGCCACTGGAACTCCATCGCTTCCTGCCCCCTCGTCCCTCCTTCCAGCATGGGGGCAAATCGCCCCCCCGAGCCCGTGCCGCGGGAAGAGAGCAGCAGTATCAGGTGCAGCTCTNACTTCTGTTTTAGTGTGGGAGACTAGGAAATGCAGGTTGTAACTTGTCTGAGATCATGCAGGGATCGCTGATTGGAACCCAGTTGTTCTGCCTCCAGTCCTCCGCTTAGGCTGGTTGATCTTATTAAGATACTGCCATCTCTGAGGGGAATGATGAGTTGTTTGGATTGAATATTTATGGCGGGGAGTGTGCGCGTTTGTATTTTACTCAATTAAATGTTATGATGGAAAGGCAGAAAAGCAAGTGCCCTACTGCAGAGTCCTCCTTTGTTTCAAGCCATTGAGGAGCAATGTCCTGCTAGCCTTTTATAGTCTCTGTTTTAGGGGTTTTTTTGTTTCTCCGTGGTAGCTACCCTTGCCAATGGCAAAGGAATCTTTCTGAGGACCGTGCTGCAGCAGAAAGAATAGCCATCTAAAAATAAAAGCAGTGAGGCAACTTCTGTTAACCCCAATTAGGTTTTCCTGAGGTGACGCCTGACGAGGCGCTGGCCATGGGGGACTGCGGCCGCTTGCCCAGGAGCCCCCGGCGGGCCCGCGAACCCCCTGCGACTGGCCAGGGAGGAGGAGCGGGCCCTGCGTGAGAGCGGCTGTGCCGGGCAGCCTTTGCTCTGCGGCTGCCGTGTTTATATCCCTCTCTAAATTTAGCCTCTGAGTCACCAGAACTGCTGAGGNTGATTTGTGCCAGACTGGCCACTGGAACTCCATCGCTTCCTGCACCCTCGTCCCTCCTTCCAACACGGGGGCAAATCGCCCCCCCCCGAGCCCGTGCCGCAGGAAGAGAGCAGCAGTATCAGGTGCACCTCTATGGAAATGCAAGACCCTTATTTACTGTATTTACGGAAAATAAGCCGGCGTGCCCCCCAGGGGTGCAGGAGGGGAAGGCTGGGGGCCTGGGAACGCGCTGGCCGGTGGTTGCCCTTCCCAGGTTGCCGTCAGCTGGCTGTTGCCATGGCGTCTGTCTGCTTCCCCTTCCTGCCCGCTTCAGAGAGGAAGGCGCGAGTGGCTGCATGTTTGTTTTTGAGCTACAAGAAAGTTGAGAAAGGGCTCACCTGTGCAGCTGTTCCTGCAGCAGGTCTGGGGCAATGAACATCGCTGTTCGCTGCTGGGGCCGGTGCCTCGGCAGGGGCCAGTGCCGCCCCCCTTGCTCGGGCTGGGCTGCCCGTAAATGGGTTTTGGGGGTCTCCTGCACCCCACACCCCTCCTGCTGCGCCCACTTCTGTATATCCTCTCTCCATAAATACGTGTTGCCCGTCTCACTTGGCAAGGCCTGACGGAGCTTTGAGAAAGCAAGCAGTACTTGAAAGGTACTCTTTCTAACCACAAGTTTAGTCCCATGTAGTCTGCAAGCCAGAAGGATGCAGATCCCCAAGGAAGGTCCTCGTCCTCATCTCTGTGTTGCCATAAGAAATCGTGCCGCTAAGCTCCTCTTTCGTTTTTTGTCAGTTACTATCTCCTTTTTTTTCCCTGCTGCTTTTACACATGCATTATTCTTTGGTCATTAGGAATCACAGCTGGAAAGATTTGTATTTGACTTCCATTGGCCTGCATTTCTCTCTCCAGCGGGGGACACCTTCTGTAACCTCTGTTGCCTTGGGGACTGTGACTTTCTAGTCTTTCTAAGCTAAAGCATATTTTGTGGTAGCACAATATGCCTCCGGCCACCTGGCAGCCAAAACAGCCTTCAGCGATGAGTCAGCAACTGCTCCCGGTGTGCAAGTATTTTTGTTTTCAGTGAATAAATAAAATCCCAACAACTTATTGCTAATACTTGTATTAGTCATTAAGGAAGAATGATGTTTTTATGTGCACATATGCCATTATTCTTCGTTTTCTATAATAGTGCCATTTATGGCTGTATTTTAATGCCTCTAGTTAAGATGGGATCAGAATTTGACCCTTAACCATCTGGAAGCCATGAAGCAAAGTCAGAAGTTGCCCATGAGATAAAGAGGGTAGGCAGGTGTACCCTTCTGTATATGTGATAGGAATGTACCAGACCCGCATATGACATGTGATGAATGTATTCTTTATTTTTTTAAGGAGGGATATTAATGGCACGTATGTATCAGGTGAAAAAGTGATTCCTACTCATCTGTTAAAAAATTTATGCTCAGGGATTCAAGAAACTGTGTCAGAGGGCCAGCATTTTCTTTAAGGTGTATTACCTGTACTAATCTTCCCTTGGTCACCCCCAGCCAAGGGCTTGGTAGAAGTAAAAAGCTTGTGACGTCTGAGGTGCTCTTTGACAGATACAAAGCTGTATACTTATGGTGTGAAACATGCATTAGGAATATTAATTATGGGGAGGGCATAAACCTCGGGTCAATCCCGTCCTTCTTTCATTTGCTTCCAGTAAAAGTCTTTCTGGGTTTTTTGTGTTTGTTTACCAGTATTCTGGCTTTTAGTTCAGTAGTACAGTTCATGGAATAGGCTTCACTAATGTACTGTTGCTGCAGAGGACAGTTTTCCTGTAAAATGGCCTTTCCTTGTGACTCATTGAAGCATTCATGCTAACGCCTCAGCCAGACAGTCTCTTAAGGATATCCCCTTTAAAAAGCAGCAGCTGCAATAGGAAATGGTTTTATGTGTTTCCAACTTTGTGTTGACTTTCTGTGTTCACAAGTCTCGTCGTCTTTAGTTGCAGTTAGTGTAGAGGGCAAAAGAGGCTTCTTTCCATCTTGGGAAGGGAGCTTCAAAATGTTCATTGTGTTGCTACTGCATGGAGGTGACAAAGTGTTCATCCTTGATACTTTTGTCCAGTAGTGACTCTGAGGATTGCATTGTTTTGGTGAGGGACAAATGGGCTTAGGAAAAGTTATAAACCTGTGCCACAATAGTTACGAGTCTTAAAAGACTGTAAGAATTTACTTGAAACGCGTCACATCTTAAAAAATTTGATGCCAAATTCATGGAGTCACTCTCCTGGGTTTTCTGTCCTTCCTGGCAGCTAAATAATACCACACCAAAAAACCCTCAGTCCTGAAATATTTGAGTATTTTGGTCTCAGCAGAGACATATCTAGGGAAAAGCTACTGAAAGTTGTGAAAAGGACATTTTTTTAGGCTGGGACAGTCCTTTCCATAAATTGTTTACTCTATCTCTACTGCAAAGAAGATCTGCTGTTTCCATTCTGTGGCTCTTGTCCCGTGCTGAATTAGTACCGCAGAAAGCAGCCCAGAAGTGAAGCCATAACTCCGTAAACCCCGTTAGCTAGGCTTGCCCCTGAAGGAGCCAGTCCCAGCTTGCTCCTCTTCTCAAGTCGCCTTTCTGTTGTGGTGGCACAAGCATCAGCTTGACTACCCAGTGCCAGGGATCAGATGGATTAGGATGCCCTGATCAATACTAAAGGCAACTTCTTTGCCAGATTAGTTCTGGCCTTGATCATTGTCCTACTCTAGTTCACTTTCCTGCACTAGTGTGAGGAGAGGACAGTGCGAGCCGGCTGCTTAGGTACGCAAGCCAGTGAGTGAAGGTGTGTGGGACGACACCACCGTGGAAGGAAATGCTGGCTGAATATGGACCCAGGGAAATGGAAGTCCTAGGTCTGGGAATAAAACCTGGTAAGCTGCCCTCGGCCTAGTGCTCTATTTTTTGCACTTCTAAACAAAATGTCAACAACCTTCATAAAGTGATGTGAGATCTTATGCTTCTCATAAGCAGAGGACACAAAGGTAAAATAATTCCTATTCTTTTCTTGCATGGAAATCTCCTTGAGTGTCTCAGGCAAATAAAAGTGGCTTCAAGAGGCAGTGAAATAAACACAAAGAATATAAACTAAAAAGAGTATTGGAGAGTATTACGAGTTCTTCTTAGTATTTGTGACACCACATCCCACTGGTTCTCTTGCAGATCTGTAAGTAACCCTTCTGAAAGTAGAGGTCTAAAACTCTTATTTACCAAATAAAAACAAACACCAATACCTTCCACAAAAAGCTCCTCCCCTTCAAAAAAAAAGGGAGGAGGATGAGGTCAGTCCTTCCACTGTTTTTCCCTGAACGTGGCCTCCTTTACCTATCGCTGCAAAGAACAAGTAATCCTTTTCTTCTGAGGTGACATGCAAAACTTAAGGAGGAGACAGAATATTTAGAAACCTATTATGGTGTGTGAAAAGTGCAAAGCAGCCTCCTGCGTGAAGCAGGACACTAATACGGGGATTCTTATATGTGTTTGTCATCTTGACAGTGTGGAATAGTTGAAATTGCACATGCCAGATCAGCACATCTCCTCTTGTCTGGCCCCAAATCAACCTGCTTTATAAAATTTTATGAGAGCTTCCACTAAAGAGGGTCCACTCGTTAAGCTGAGATATATTTCAAGTTTAGGATTTTGATACCAATTCTTAAACATCCTTTTGCATTTCCCATACTTAGTTCCTGTAAGACACTTTTTTTACCCTCTTGGCTGCCAGTAGAACAAAATAATCTGCCAAAGCAGATTGTCCAGATTGTCTTCTGAGCATCTGTACTTTGTCTACCGTGCTCTCCTAGCATAGCTTTCTACTTGTGGAAACTGCAGAAGGCGGCATTGTGCTTGCATGCCACTTCATTGGCACGCTACCTGAAGGTCTCTGTTTAAGGAGCAGTCCACTTAAGCTGTAATAGCTTGATATGGTATCTAGATGTCATCGGGACATTGCGGTTCAATGCGCGTGTTTGAGCAGGTCTGGGAGTGTGGCTCTATGGAGGAGGGTGAGAAGAATCTCTGATCAGGAAGGACAAGCCTGGTCAAACTGAGAGACAAGTAACAAAACAAAAAGCATCTCGCTTTTTGAGACCAAATTATGTTTTTGTAACCCAGCCCTCGGGGTTAGTTTATAAAAGATTGTTTTCACCTGTAAACCTGGCAATGCCTGATCAGTATGGCCTGAACCCAGGGCTGGTTACTTGGAAATAAACGATACCAGGCTCCTAGAGTCCCTGTCTGTGGGTTATGCTCCAAACACAATGTTGTTGAAATGTGCGATGGGATCTGTGTGAATTCTTCTAAATCCAGGAGACAACTGTTAAGTCTTGAGAGTAAGATGAATGACCCACTGCTCAGGTGCAAGATGAACACAGGTTTTCTGAAGCCTGTTTTGTGTGTACTTGTGATTCAGATGGCACAAATCTACTCACGATGAAATATGAACATAATTTAATGACTATCTGGGAGGACTTTGAAGAGCTGCCTATTGACACATCTCCAATACACCAACTCCGGTTGCAGCTCTCTCTTAATTGTGATTATGTAAAGAATCCCTTCCAACCGTGTTGTTCTGCCCTGTTGGGCTAATCTGAGTTGAAACATCTTGTTCATATAATGTGCTTCAGTGCTCTTTTATGAACTCCTGTGTACCGAGGCAAAGTTGTTGGAAGCCAGTCTTCTGTTTCCTCGTCTGCTGGGGGTTGGGGGGGCGGGGGGNCTGCTTAGCAAATATGGAATTCTGGATGAGAAAACAAAGACTGACTTCTAATAGAGGGTCGGTTATTGAGGTGAAATAGTATCCCAGGCTGGGCAATGTAAAGAGAAACCCACCTGTTTGTATGAGATGCCATTAAAGTGCGGGAAGGTGGGGGTATAATCGGAGCCACTTTTGCAGGGTGATTACATATAACAAAAGAAGGAACGGTGTCCCTGCCCCAAAGCTGCATTATGTAGTCTGGTGTCCCCCTGAAACTCAACTCCCATGTTTCTTCCTTGACAATGGGACCTGAAATAACCTCTTGGTTTTGGTTTTTTGTGTGTTTTCAAGTATGTTCTTGCTTAAGGTTTAATTGGCTCCAGTCAGTAGGAAAGGGCTCCAAGGCTGATTATTTATGGCTTACTGTCAAAAGTGGCTATAAAAAGGGCAGTATTATCTTGGAGATGCTGGGAAGGAAAATGTGGTGGGGGGAGGGTGGGGGAGTGTGTGTGTGCACGAATGTGTTTTCTTGTACTAGATGAAATCAGAGTTTTGCTGTCTCAGCAGTGTGGTTTAAATTGAAGATTAACCCTTTGACCTTCACGGTGTCAAATCACTTACAGATGGATCACCAGTTATATTTTTTTCTTTTTTTTTGCTTTTGGGGTGAAGGGGGGCCTTTTTTT
>VXBO01001714.1:49690-107408 GCA_013400135.1 Rhinoptilus africanus | reverse complement strand
ATGAAGAGGGAGGGCGGGTGGGCTTTTTTTAGGAGGGGGGGTTGTTTTGGTTTTGTGTTGTTTCTTTAAGCATGTGCACTACAGAGTTACCCAGAGGGATACAAGCGATAGCTGTTGCTGACCATGCTGCAGCAGTTATGGGAAGCCACTCGCTGCCCACGTTGACAGGGATGAGGCTTTCCATGCCTTGCTCCGCACAGTCTGCTTGGAGTAAACGCTGGTCATTGGAGAATGAGGACTTAAATGGGGGGGGAAAGCCTGAGGGGTAGTGCAAGCACAGACTGAATTGAGGACCCCTGAGAATCTGGACGTTAAGGAGAAGACTCTTCAATCAGAAGCTCTTAAAAGAGGCAGGAGTGGAAGCGTGGAGGCTCAGGAAGCAATGCAGCAATGCTGCCTGACTGCACCGCATGCTCTAAGATGTGACGCTTGCATTTTCCCACCGTCAGGAACATTCAAAGCTACGCCATAACAGCCCTGCAAACTACAAAAAATGCATCAAGTGCACCTGATGCTTAAAAACTGTCGTGAGCTTTCCCCTTCCTCTCTGCCTTGACTTGGCTGCCAAACAGGCCAATAAGGCCTGTTCTCTGGATGCGTAAGCTGGAAAGATAGGTCTGGTACTGGTGCTTTTTGGTGTTGCGACCCAGCCAGTTTTACCAACCAGGGTAAGATTCTTCTTAACATGGAGAAACAAGTACCTGAAACCCTTCCTCAGTCAGGCTGTCTGCCTCAATAGAGTCATTTGGCTCAGGGAAAGACACATATTTGCCAGTCTGTATTTCCCGCTGTAACAACAGACTTATCAAAATTGGTCATGCCAGGGTCTCAAGTTAAAATCTCCTTAAACAACAATACTTCATTGGAGACGTAGAGCTAATGCTAGACAAAGGCCGACTTCCTGCAATATGTGTGGTGGTTACTGGTGCCAGAGATTTACAACCACTGATAATATATTTTAATTATATTCCATATCTGCATATCTTGGAGAAAGGAAATATGCTCTGTCAACCCAAAAGTCTTATTTTGCTTCATGTAGATTTGGAGGGGCAGGCTGGTTATTCACTTAGGGAAAAGCAGCCACTTCATACTTACAGTCTCATCTACTCGGGGAAATGGCGGGAAGATTTCACACGTTTGTCAACCAATACACGGATGCACAGCACCCATGTATTTGTCACCCATTCCACATAAGTAGGGCACCTTAAGCACCCACTGAGGACATCTTCCCAGCAGAGTAGCTGTTTCAGCGTGGCCATGGACATACGTCGATTGTTTGGGGAATCCAAAACAATTGTATTGTTTCCAGTTCCAAGGAACATGGTTTAAGTCCTGTTGGTGAAGGAGTATGCTTGGGTTTTTAGATATTAGTTTGTCGTGGTGAAAGGAATGGGACACTGTTTCTCTCTGTGTTGTAAAAACTACAGTATAACAATTTAGAAAGAACACTTGGATCTTTCTCCTGAAACAAATTCCTGGTTTTAATGAGCAGTTCTTAAGAAGAGCTTGAGCTGCTGCCGATGGTAGCAGCAGCCTTGAAGTATCTTACTTGCCTTCCCCAGTTCTCCAAAACGGCTTCAGACCTCAGCTCTCTTTCCTTGATGGACAGAGTTCTTCCTATCCTTTCCCAACTTCCCACCCTTTCAAATATCTTGTAACTTTCCCATCCCTGGATCCAGCAAGCCTGGTGCTAGTAGGGAATAGTTAGGTTTACTTTTGTTTCCTGCAGTTCTTGAAAGCTGAGCCAGTAATCACAAAGTGACTGCCCAGGGATAGCTGCAAACTGCCGTAAATAGGATACAACAAAGGCGGGGGAGAGGATGAATTTGCATGGAAAGGGTTGCTGTTGGATGTGTGTGTGGGACTGCAGCCT
Source organism: Rhinoptilus africanus (assembly GCA_013400135.1). Lineage (NCBI taxonomy): Eukaryota > Metazoa > Chordata > Aves > Charadriiformes > Glareolidae > Rhinoptilus > Rhinoptilus africanus. The sequence goes on along the minus strand of VXBO01001714.1, from coordinate 105,535 downwards.
TCTCCCAAGGTGCTGATAATCCCTGGTAGCACTGTACTCCTGCATAACTGATCACATATCCCAGTTTAAATAGCTGGTTGTTATTAAATGATTGTTGGCTAAACTCTCATTAGAGTGAGTCCTGAAGGAAACTTCCTCATCAGCCTTTGCTTTGGAGCTGTGTATCAACAAGGGAATAGAGGCAAGGAACCCAGTCCTTCTTGGTGCAGAAAGGGTGATTGCAAAGAAATCTTTCTTTCTACTGGCCGTTTACTTTGTCCCCTCAAGCCTGGATTAAAGGTACAGGCGAAGCGTGCACATGAGCTTACTACAGTCCTGGAGCTGCTCCGCAGCAGTCACTGGAGCTGTACCCAAGTTGACCTTCATTCAGTGTGGGGCTTGGCACTCTTCTGGGAAACTGCAGATTCTGCTCATTAGTAGACTAGGGTGAAGGGTTGGGGTTTTTTAAGAAAAAGCAAAATTACTTGAGGCAGTTGTTGCAATGTCACCCCGTCAACTCCACAGTGAATTTCACCCTTCCGCTACTGGTCCTGACCCATATGTCTGCTGAAGCTGTGGGAGTGGTGAGACTGACATGCTGAATGGTGTGCTATTGAGGCTATTTTTAAAGGGAAAAATGGCATATGTGCTAGGATCAAACGAGAATGCAGATATGTGGAAGTCTTGCCTTGTTTTACCAGCAATATTTAATGCGGGATTACAAGTAGAAGGACCACGGAATGCCTGTTCATATTCATGGGAGCTCTGCACATGGACCAAGCACTATCGAGTATTAGCATAATTTGACAACAGAGGTTTTTAATAATGTCCTTCAAAAGAGTCTGTTTTTCAAACTGGCATTTGTGATCATTTGCAAAAAATGCCTACCTTTTGCCTTTGATTGTTTTAGCAAGAAGAAATACCTCAAGGAATTGATAAAAGATCCTAGGACAATCTTTTACAGTTCCTAAAGACTTCAGTGGTCTCTGTTTCTTTGGTTTGCATGTGTTCACGCAGGTGTTACACAGCTCAGTTCTTCTCCACCAGGAAAAGCAGAAAAGACCAAACACATCAAATGCACTGGAATGTAATTGTGTGTGTGTGTGTGTGTGTGTGTGTGTGCGTGCGCATGTGTGTTCTTAAACTGAGTGCAGTCTGACATCCCCTACCCCTTCTTTCTTCCACGTGCCTCACCTTCCCCCTTAGCCACAGAAAGGAGGGTCTCTTCCTGCGAATCCCATGCTGGAAGTTGGTTTCTGGGAAGCGAAACCTGATGTCTGTGGGCTGTTTTTTAAAGCCATGTTTCAGTTCTGTCTTCAGATTCTTTGCTGCCTTTGGGGAATGGAGGGGTGGGAAGGGTAGATTCTTAAACTGTTTTTAAAATCTATTATGGAAATTTTGCATGTATAAAGTTATTCTTAAACCTAAAGGAGTCTCCCCGATTTGTGGACATAGCTCCAGGAGAGCATCGTCACAGATTCCTCAACTCCGGTTTTCATCAGACTATTCTGAAAGGAAAATTTGATGAGAGAGTGGTGTGATGGAAAGACAACACTGTCAGTACCTCCTTAAATAAATGACAGAAATCAGGCTTCTAAAAGGGAAATTTCAAACCAGCCCAAGGGATTTGTACGTCCATTTCCACTGGCTGCATTTGAAAAACCTGCCACTAAATTTGAGTTTGGGTATCTAGACTGTTGGGGTTTTTTTGGTAAAACTAATCATGTATCTCCTCTTCTGTTCTCTTCAACGGTATGTAGCACAGTCTCCCAAGTTTCCAGGTGAAATTCACTGATGAGTGAAATGTGGATTCACATTTTCTCTCTCCCTTCCTGCCTGACTTTTCTACTTTGGTGGGATACTTTTTCTTTTTTTTCCTCTTTAAAACTTCTGAGTCTTTCATCTGGAAAACAAAAAAGCGTGCGGTGAACTAGAATTTGCAATGTACTTAATAAACTTTCCCTCAACAAAGGGTTTCCCCGTGAGTTCTGATATTCACCAGAATCTGATACTGTCCTGCTGCAGAAGTAAACCCGATGCTCTCCTGTGAGATTTCTGTCTGGATTAGTCCTGAAGTGCACACACCTTCTTCGCCATGGACTGAGACCCAGTGAGAATGTAGCATTTTGTTTATCCTGGTTGTGTGCCTCCAGGACTCCTGCCTGTACCAATGGTGACTGGGCAGAGCTCCTTTTTTTTGTATCTGTGCAGTATATTTGCTTTGTGCTTTCTTTCTTTGGTGCTTTTTAATACTTTAATACTTGGATATTTTTTTTTCTAATAACTGGTACAATTTTTAATAAAATTGTTAAATTCTTTGTCTGTGTTCTTCGTTTTATTTTTTAAGGAATGGAGGGCATTTACACAGCTGGCCTGTTCTGGAGTTACCCAAATCAGTGATACAATTTCCATTGTTCAACTTCCAAAATATCTGGTAGATCCTTTTATGTGCACCCTAATACCAGGCCCTGCAACAGACCAGATTTTCTTTCCAGATTGGACTGCTGTCCTTGGGCATGATTTAATTTATGAAATAGTCTTTCAAGGAGGTATATACCCCTGCTTGGATAGAGAACTGCTGCGACTTGGAGTTGCACAGTTAACTTGCTGCTTCAAATCAGGAAGATCTCTTAAGACATATGTGGGATGCATCCTTCAAATGTGCAAAATGTAACCTTTGATTGATGGTTGCTTACCTACAGCCTACGCAAGCACACTTAAAGGCATTCAGGCCTTGAGGATACATCCTTATTGCTTGGTAGTCCTACCAGGGAAACATGAGTCTCGCTGGTCTTCTGACATAAAGGCAGCGGAGGAAGGTGGCTGTGCCTTTCAGAGGGCTTGTAAAGTGGTGACAACTCCTCAGACACAGACATGAGAATGTTTTGGCCATCCCAAGTGACAGCAAGACACGTGTTTTGATGATCATCAGGCCTGTCCTTAAGTTTTACTCTGTTCCTGTAGGGAAAAACTACCTCCATTAAGTAATGATAGTTAACATGGCTGGAGCAGAAATGGTGATGTGTGTATCGCAAATTATTTATAATATAGCTGGTCCCATTCCTTCAACCACATTCCTCCTCCAGTGCGATGCTGCTCGTACAGTGTTCATGGGAGGCTTAGGGAACCCAGTTAACAATCCCACCCGATGTTAAGTTGCCTCGGCTGGTGTGTGCATGTTACAAAAGGGCCTTTCATTCCAAGAACACATGATGTGTGTGGTATGAAAAGCCACATGTGCATCTAAGACCACAGGGGGAAAAAGACAGTTTTTCTTTTCATTGTATTACATCTAGTGAGAAGTGTGTCCCCTGGCCAGCCTCATGTGACCGTGAAAGACCCTGTTGTAACACACTGATACGAGGCGACAGAAGTGAGATTGACTAAGATGGAAGGGTTGGCTCTAAATTTCCTCATTCTCGTGTGGTTAAATTCTCACCGTTAATTAAATTCTCACTCTGACAAGCTTTAATAATTCTTGTATCAAAGAGAAGAATGGCTTTTACAAATGAACGGTTTGTGATGGTACCCCAGAAGCATTTGCCAAAGCAGCAGGATGCACTGCACCTTGCTCAAAGCAAAAGCACAGATGTATGGACGGCCTCCCTTCCTCTGAGATCTCCTGGATTAATCTTGGCTCTTTGGTTTGGCTCTGTCATGACCTGCTATCTGTCACCTTGCCATGGCAAAGTAGACTCAGGGAGCATGGAAACATTGGCAAGGGTAGGCATCAGGACCAAACACTACAGGCTGAAACATTCCTATTACAACAGATATTAATACTTTTTTTTTTTTTTAGTTTGAAAGAAACTGGATATCCCAGAAAATGTACTTCAGAAAAGCTTTCTTCTTAAAATCCTGAGCCTATATACTAACAGGGCACTTTCAGTCTGTTTCCAGCCATGGCCCCTTTCACGGCAATCACGACATGTCCCTCACTTTCTGTACTAGCATGCCTAGCACTTTAAGGGAAAATGTGTTTCGTTATTAAGTTCCTAGCGGTATGCTGTAGGGACAAGGTAAAAAGTTTAAGTAGGATTACTTCTTCAAGGAAAAAATGTTTATCAAGAAGTGCTCAGCCTGTCTCGTTAAAAATAATAAAGCACTCTGAGGACGAGAAAGTTCTTTGGTTGCGCAAGCTACTGCACAAAGCACTCTATTTTCATGGCTCTGGCTGCTGAAGTTTAGAAGCCACTATAGTATATGGATTGGGGAATATTTTTCATGCACTCATAACATTGCTTTACAGTGCAGTAAATGTGCCGGTCCTTAGTCTCTGCAGTGCATCTGCAAGCTTGAAAGCAGCTCTACTAACCAGCTTTCTCCGTGTGCTCTCATACCTGAGTAATCCAGAAATAATTCAGCCCCGTTTCCTCCTTTTGCCTCCCTCCTCCCCCTCTTTCTATTTATGGAGAGATGGAGTTTTGGTAGGAAAAAGCATCCTGAAAGCAGTTTTTAACAGTTTTGGGAGATTGTTGTTAAAATGCAAGAGCTGCAGTTCCTTCATTGTGCTTATCACTAGTTCCTATGGAAAGGCTTGAGCTGAAAGAAACCTGTTTCCAACAGGAATCTAACAAAGAGTGGATGACAATTTCTGGCAGCGAGTTGTCTTCCACCTGACATGATGCGTGGTACCCTAACACACACGTACAGAGTCCAACAACAAACCACCAGGCGTGACGCACTGACGTCAGTATTCATATTCCCCTCTATGAGTCCTTTAAATCTTGATTTCTCTTAAATGAATTACGTTCTCTGTTACGTTCATAATGGACTCTTTTCTTTCTCCATTAAAGTCTGTGTCAGCATTCTCCTTCTCTGTGTTTTGCCTCAGGGCTCTTGATGTATACAAAGGCTCCTCTGTTTTCTGCTCTTAGTCACACGCTTTCACTCTTAACCTCAGCGCTATAAACTAAACATCCACCCACTATGGCTGGAGATGACCCTGTTTACGTCTGCTGCTCAAATCACGACAGCAACAGTCATGAAACTGTGTTTTCATGGAGACAGTTAGCTCTTAATAAGAGGACAATGAAGCTTGACTTCTTACAACATTTTAAGTTTTTGCAAAAATGTCAACAGAAATAAATAGCTGGGGAAAGTTAATGGAATCGGTAAAGAAATGGCTTGTTTCAATCATTTTACTTCACCACCTTTTTAAATTACAGTAGATGTTTTGTTGTAGCAGTCCACTGTGGTACTGGGACATGCCAACTCAACCCAAGACACCAAGGGCACAGGTAGGGGAGTGAGGCTTATGTTAACATTCCAGTGCTGGTCGTGGGGATCAGTCTGGAGCACGACTCTTTGCTATGCCACCAGCAGATGTAGACATCTCTGAGACATTCCCATTTTTGAATGCCTCACTGCCACAACTTCTAAGTCGGGGGCTGGTTGAGATGATGGCTCTTCCTAAGGAGACCACCAGCCCGTAGGAAGCAGGGTGAGCAGCGACGGGCTTGGGAACACGAGGGAAAGGGGCAGGAACACTGTTAACAACTCACAGTGTGGGACAACTTGTTTTGTTGGCAGTTGAAACAGGCTGGAGCCTGGTTTATTTCTCTGCAAGCATGGCCAGCTGAAGGGTGTGCCGGGAGCAGGGAGCATTTCTCCAGGAGGGGCTCCTGCTCTCCTGGCCGGGTCTCAGCAGGTGCCGCTGGAGGCAGGGCAGCCCTGGAGGACCAGCCTGTTGCTCTGATCCCCTGCCTCCCCCACGGTCACCTACTGTGCTCCCCCTTCCTTTTCATCCTTTGGCAAGAAGGTGCTGAGATGCTGATTTCAGTGTCCTCTTGACGGGTCTCCCCTGTGACCTTGCCCATCGTGCCCAGCACTGGGGCAGCAGCTTGCCGGCGCCCCTCACACCGCTCCCCTTCACACAGGGAAGCGCACAGCTCTGCAGCCGTCAGACAGCTCGCTCGGTCTCCTTGGCGCTCACACACAGCCCTCCTCCGGCAGGACGGGGTCGCAGAGCTCATTTTGCCTGTCAGTGCAAGCACGCTCCCCATAGAATATTTCCTGGCACTTTCATTAGTCTAATTTTAAATATCCCAAGTGAATGCCTTTCCACTACTTCCCTCGGGAGACTGCTGTACCTACTAATAAATCTCACTGACAAAAGGTTTTCCCCTATATCCATCCTAACTTCTTTCTCTCTTAATTATATTCCAATACCCTAGTTGTATGTCCTTGTGTCACTTTGCAAGGAAACCTTACCAAAGTCATTTCTATAACTAATGCACCCCACAGCTCACTGAGCTCCTTCACAAAAGCTCCTGCTGACTTCAGTGTACTTGCAACTGGCTTTTGGGGAAAGATCTGCCTTCCCCCTCACTGCAAGCCTCTATCCCTGGAGCCAGTGTGGTGCGGCAGGGCATGGCAAAGCTTGGCCAGTGTTGCCACCCAGACCTTCCACTGCTGCCCTCAACCCCTTTCTGCCTGGGACCACCAAAGACTTCAGAGAGCATCTCAAAATGGAAAACAAGATATTTTTCAGACTTTTGGAAGTTCCCAGAACCCCTGCCTGCTGGCATTGTCTCCCCCAGCAGGGCTGGCAGCCTGTGGGATTTGGGGCCAAAGCTTCAGCAGGATGGTTTGGCACATACATCTTGGGAGCAGCAACCTGGCTCTACCGTCCATGTACCACTCGTCTGGCAGCCATGGCTGCGTCCCTGCATGGCAATATCCCTGCCTGGGGTTACACTAGTAACAGTAACATGACATTTGTTGATGAAAAGTTGCATGTAGTAAGGCATTTCCCTTCATTTCCTTCCCTGTACAATCGTGAGTCATACTTCCTGGGAGAAGATAACTGGGGAAACCAGACAATGCCTCGAGTTGTGCCCAAACATGAACAAATACTTAAGTGATCAGGGATTTATCAGAAAAAGAAATGTTTAATGATGTAAACTGTTATTTGGAGTTGACATTATGTGGTCCTTATGCCTCCACCTGAACTAGGCACTTTTCCTGCAGGTAGCCTCACCCACAGAAACAAAACCATCCTCACTCCCACTGCAGTAGTTCACTTGCCCCTTTGGAAAAGAAGAACCAAAGCAGAGCACCTGGCTTTGCAACAACCGCCCGTGAAGTTGCCTTGGGTGAGTCTCGCTTGCTGGAAGGGGTTCACCACAGCCCACATCTACAGCAGGTCTCTCCTTGACGTGGTAGATGTGGCTTGCATTTCCTAATATCTCACTGTGTTGTGATCTTTAAACGTGCTTAGAGTCAGTCAACCAATTTGGCACTTTGTCAGAGTGAATAAACTCTCCTTATTTCCTTTGTGCCTCAGTGACCCTCCCGGCTGTCTCCCCACTGAGGACACCAGCCGGAGTGGCCTCCACTCCTAGACATCTACTGCTTCTTAGGGTGCCTGAGGGGCAGCTCGGGTGCCTGGTTCAGAGTGGTGGAGCTGGTGGAGTGGCTAGGCACCCAAAAGTTGGGTGCTGCAGAGTTCAAAGCTAAGATGTTAACTTCCCTTTGTCTTTGGGCTTCTACTTGCTCATCACTGTAAAAGAGGGTAGTGCATTTTGTTAATCTCAGAATAGACACAGTTCTATAATGGGACATTACTTCTGTGCACTGCACTTCTTTGTCTGCGATAAGATACGGTTTCTAATGTCTCTTTTTTTTTTTTTTTTTGAGTTGGTACTTGTCCAGAGCACTTCTTCATCTTGCCAACTAGTGATTAATTGGCTGTACTGAAAGGTTCAACACTTTTCTGTACGTTTACCAGAGGAGGTAGAGGAATGTGTGCTCTATATAGAGTAAAAGCATGCCCTAAGTGGGTTTAAAAATGGGTCATCACTTGCTCATTTTAGAATCTGTGCCCTTAAAACACAGAAGAAAAGGTGCCCTACCTTTTAAAAATGGTACTATTTTTAAAAATCTAATGATGTGTGTGAATCTCAGTGGAAAGTTCGGAAGCTTTTGTTTTTCTTCAGGTAAACAGCACAGACGGCTCAAGCACAAACCTCCTTGTCCTACCCCAATGTTGTCAGCTGCCATAAAGAATGTGCTTTTGTGCCCTGCTGCAGGAATTTCCATGATGATACAATTTTTACCTCCTGACAGTTCAGGGGTGAAAAAATTATTGAAAGAGGTTGGCCCAGGCAGAGCCTTGTCATCCGTAGTTTCAATTACAGTACCTATGCTGACCGAGGTGTCTTTCAGCATGCCGAGCCATGTATTAAGGCTTTGGAGGGTTAACGGTCCTCTTCACAGCTAGGAGACTCAACAACACTTTGAGCAAAGCTTGGAACGGGACCCAGCTCTCTAATTCACAGAACTGCGTCTCAGCTACTTGCTACATAGCCTTTTAAAAGGAAATGCCAAATTAGGACCTTCTACAATCCTTGTTGACACCCTTCTGCAAGAGAAGTTCATGAAGCAATTTGACCTTGTTCCTACTTCTGTGTTAGCGTCCTATTCGTTAGCCCTAAGGTTGGAAATTCATGCTCTTGCAACCAGACATCCATGGTTCATGTCTTGCAGATGACCCAAACATGGGTGTGTTTCAGCTGGCCACGACGCTTGTAACCACTAGACCACAATCTGCTCCCAGAGCCAAGAATAGCAGGAAGATTTCTGATGTTCGACTTTCAACAAAGCTGTCTCACTTGCAAGACATTTTGGAGCGTTGGCAATGTTAGTAAACCGACAGGGACCCTAGGAGTGGGCAGGTAGAATTGGAAAAGGAAAGGCAGGACAAAGAATAAAACGGATTTTTAAAAGCATTTTCTAGTCTTGGAGTTTTTTGTGTAGGTTTTGTTTGGGTTTTTGTTTTTTTTTGAGTCTGACTCACAATTTTTAAATTTGTGGTAGGTTATAGAGTTGCCAGACCTAATATATCTTATCCTTCATCTAATCCCGTCTCCAAAGTTTTCATGCTTATTCAGTCCTTGATCTGTCTTTTGGGATGGCTTCTAAGGATACCAACCAGTAGCAGATGTGATACAGGTTTTTTTGTATTGTGGACATCTCCTGAAAAATTTGCACCAAAATAACAAAACAGCAACAGCTTTTGGGAGCCACTAAACACCCTCCAGACAGTTGCTACTTTTGGTCATTGCCAGCCTAAGTTGATTTGAACAGGGAACTGATAAAGAAATGCTGTCAAGCCCAGGCAAGTTATGTTTCTGCTTCTCCATCTGAATCATTTCTTGACTGCTTGTTGAATGCTTGAGAGCGAGTTGGGTGCCTTCCAAAACAAAGCAAAGATAGCCTCCCTGTCCCAGAGAGGTTACAGTGCAAACAGAGACTACCCAGCATGGAATCGCAATCTGTGCGTATGGGAAGCAACGGAGGCAGTTGATCATATGGATTGTATAGCCAGGACATAAAGATGGATGTGAGGCCATGTTAGTTGCTTGTCTGTGTTATTGTCCTGTTCCCTGGTGTCCCCAGGCGAGGGGAGGTGAGTCTTGGAGGATGTGCTGGCCAGCCCTGGGGCCAGCCCGGTGGCTTTGCTGCCTGCAGCTCCCTGCCTGCCCTCCTGCAGGGGACGTGGGGCAGAAAAGAGCATAAGGGTCCTTTGCCTGCACTGCTTGGCCCAAGGGCAGGGAGTTTTAGGCAGCACAAGCCTGGGTTGAATTGAAGCTATCTATCTTGCACACTAGGTAGCGTGGGGAGGAACCTGGGAGCACTTCGTGTCAGGGACAGGAGGGACGCGGCCCAGGGCAGGTCACTGAGCCAAGACATGTCCCGCTGGTTGCACTATACACATACGTAATGTTTTAAACAGAGCTTAGTAAAAGGATTTGCATGGATATCCCACAGGATCCAAGTTACCAAGGTTTAGTTACCAAGCTTTTCAACGGGAAAGGAGGCTTCTGGATCAGAAATTATAATGTTTCAGCACACATAAATTACAGGTTCATCTCCCTATGTACTGACAGTTATAAACAACTCTTTCTTGGCCCTAGGTCAGATGTATGGCTTTGACCATAATTACGTTCTTCATAGATAACTTATTTTTGGTTTGGGTACCAGAGTTTTTGTAATGGACCTGGCCTTTGCATTGCTCTTTGTGTCTCCTGTTCCCTTTTTCTGCCACAATTGCCACCTCCTGCCGCCAGCAGCATCTGGGTACTCAGCACAAGGGACGTGCAGCATGGGGTCACCGGCAAAGGGGAGCGGAGCCCAGCCAGGAAAAGCTCTGAGTTTTGAGCAGGACCTGTGATGGCAGCCTAGAGAGAAGCCCTGGCATGGTGCTGTGCGATGAAGGGGGCTTTGCCCTGCCTGCCTTCCTGCCTGCCGGAGGAGGAAGCAGTGTTCTTTATCACTCTTGTTTCCCTCTGTCCTGCAGTCAGGTTTTCTGCTTGTTTTTCATTGTGCCCTTCATGTGTTTTCCATCTCTCCAGAAATCACTGGCTTTGTTTAAAATAGACTGGGAGTGGCTGCCAAGACTTTATCCAGAGAGAGAGAGAGAAAAACGCACGGACGCCAAGTTCCTATAGAGTTATCAAAAGCTTTCACTCCCCATCAAGATCTCTGAGTATACCAGAAACCTGGTCTTCTCAGGAAGAGCTCTGCATAGTCACTGTACCTCTTCCTGCAAGAGCCACCAAAGCATTTCTGCCCAAAGCTCCCTGTGGTGTCTCCTGAGGTCTGCTTGTAAGTGCCCTCACAAGTCTCTGGGATTTGGGTCTTCCTTTGCAGTGCACTGAATGCATACAGAAAAATCACAAAGTTAGAGGAAAACGGCTTAAGGATGTTTGACTCAGAACAATTAAAAGGTACTATGCTCATAAAGTAGTAGATTTCACTGGAGCGCAGCTTTGTCTTGTGGGCTTGTAGCCAAGGAGGGTTCACCTTGGGGGTCTTTGCTGTCTGTGTTTGCCTTCTCTTTATGCTTCACCACCTTTTTCTAACCCAACCCTAAAAGGCTTTCTTGCTTCGTCTCCAAAAGGAGATGCTATTGCTAAGTAATTCCCATCTGGGAGCTCAGCATCTCCTTCCCTCTGCAACACTTCATGTCAGCAAGATGATAAGTACATGTAAAATTGAAAACAGAATCAGCTCTTTCATCACAAGAGCAAAAGATAATAAAATGGAGACAAAAAGGAATGTCCTTTGCTTTTAGGTAGAGCAGTTTGATTTACCTCTGGCTTTTGGACCTGTTTTCTAATATTTCTTGATCAGAAAAGCTTACTGGAAATACTTGAGATTGCTGATGGGGAGACACTTTCCTAACAGGAGCAGGTCTTTCCAATATAAAGTAAACAAGCCTGGAGCAGGCTTTATGAGCACCACTCCTCCCCCCGTGAGTGAAAACGCAACCGGAGAAAGCCAGCAGCTCTGAAGTTCCAGTTGCTGTGACGTACATCCAAAAGACACCAGGAGCAAAGGGGTGTTCCTTGCTCGCTTTGGTTCCAAAGGGGCAGCCAGGTCTCATTTTGACTGGGGCCGTCTCTTGCCACCTGCCCTTTCACTCCCAGTACAGCATCGGGGAGGGAAAGCTGCCCTCTCCAAAGGGAGCATGTGGTGGATGCCAGACTTTTTTTGATGTTTAATGGAGGGGGAAAGTTTCAATTTTAGACAATGTGTAAAAGTTATAATCTCCTGTTTCTCTTCCTATTGCTTATCTCCCTGCTTCCCTTAAAAGGTGCCCTTCTCTTCTCTTGGCTCTGTCACAGGCAATCTTTGTTTGGTGCAGCTGGTTTTGTTACCTTCCACCTCTTACTTTTCCTAGGAAAACAACATCGTCTTGCCACTATTTTTCCCTGCACGCTGAAAGAGACTGATACAAGCAAAGTCTTCTACAAGTCCTGGCTGCAGATTACATTAGTGAAGGAGGGCAGGTCTTCTGTGAGGCCTGGGAGAGCTGGATGTCAAGGTCCTTCCCAGCTCCGCCACTGGCACGGGTGCAGGGAAATGGGGATGTCTCTGACTATGCCTCCCGTATATGTGTGTGTACCCTTACTGTGATTAAGTCTGCAATTATGGTAAGCATATGGAGAGCTCGATGCACAAAGTATGAACCCGTTGTTTTGAAAGTCTGTGCAATAACATCTTGATGACTCACTCTATCTCTGTAAATAATGGCTGAAAAATACTTATTTTTTCATAGTATTGTGAAGATTCAGAACACTTCAGAAAGTGTTCTGGGGGAAATTGCTGCTCCTAGTACTGTTATAAATTAATCTTTGGTCATTCACCTCATTCATGGTGTTAACGCTGCATAAGAAAGGAGTGCTACTTTCATTGCTTTTTTCTCCAATAGTGTTTTTCTGCCATTTCCTGCATAAGCAGGGAATAGTCATTTAGCCCCAAAAAATCTTGAGTCACAAAACATCTTTCTATTGAACCTGATGCATAGAATACCCAATTCAGCACTGAGCTAGGTGGTGATCGGTTCTCCCAGAAATCTTGGCATCTGTTGCAGAAATTAGCTTTAAGTGTTGATGAGAGACACACAGACAGACAGACACACACACACACACTTATATTGGGGAGGGGGAAGGAAGTTAAGAGACAGAGTAATACAAAAACACTGGTGCTGTGAAAACAGAATGAGGCGTAAGAGGGAAGAGATGCGACACCCTGAGTAACCAGCAAGAACAAAGCAGAAATTAAGCCTTTGCACAGCAAACAGAAATGTATAAAAGGCGTCAAACCAGGATGCTGCTTTTTTAGCTCTTTCTGAACATTTGGACGGTTCTGAAAATGGAGAGAATTAATAGTTTCCAAACCTAGCAGGTAAATTTGCAGCAAGCAGAAACATGAGAATAAAGAGGGTAGTAAAGCAATATTAAAAAAGAAGATTACAGACTGGAAATTGGGCTCAGTGCAAAATCTTTTTTTTCTGTCCTTTTTTTTTTTTTAGTTACTGTAAGTATAAGCAAGAAATGCGTGCCAGAGGAAATGAGAATTTAAGAAAATATAGACAGCTTGGCAGGGCCACAAAATGAAAGCTTTAAGGGAAGAAAATTTAGAGAACAGAAGGAAATATTAGTTGGAGAAATGATAGCAGCATAGAAACATCGACTTTTCAAAGAAATAATCTTGCACCCAACTTTTTAACATCAAAGTTCTTTACTGCATGAAAATGACAAGTTTTGTCATACTGATCCTGGGTGGGGGGGAAATTGCATGCATGCTGCTTTTTGATTTTAACCTGTCGGGAGAAAAAAATGCGTACACAAAGGCAGAGAAAGAGGAAACCGATTCCAGCAATTGAATAGTTAAGCTGTTGGAATAGTTACCAGACACTGTTTCTGTAGGAATGATGAAGCTGAGATTTAGAAGACGTTGAAAGAATTGTGATTCCGAATGGCCAAATACACATTAGTGCCCCCACCTTGACACAAATAAACCACAGCTGCCTGGACAGCATAATTCCCTTTTGGCTTGAAACTGTATATGTTATTTAGAAGGCTCTTTGAGAATAGAAGTAGCCCAGTGAGAGATTCATAGAGAAGCCAGGGATCTAAAGCTGACCCAGCAAATAACTGCTTCTCACTGCCTGTGCAAGAAAACTGAAGCAGTTGGATCCTCAGCAAAGGTGTCTGGAGACACAGAAAAATAAGCCCCTCTCCTTTCCTCTAAGAAGATAACAAAGCAACAGCAGGTGCTCAGAGGCTGCTGTGAAAGGCCTGGTGTTGCATCCCTACTCGCACGGAGCTCGCACTGCCATGTTGGCCTTCGGTTGGTTGTTAGCAAGACGCGGTATCTGGCTCCTCCTCATCCTGTAATGTGTAGTTTTTAGTCTCTCCAATATATGAAGTCACCGAACCTCCTGACCTGTTTACTCAGTGCTTCCAGAGGCCACTCGTTTCCAAACATTATCGTGTTACAGGTACTTGGAGTCCCCAGCTCAACCTTTTATAGTAGTTATTTATTACTTTGGTTTGGTCTGTGAGTGCTGAAGCAGCAGATTTTTCCTCACCAACTGTGCCACTGAAGAGCTGCACCCTCTGCCTTTGCTACCCGCATCGCCCTGGTCCTTGTGCAAGAGCCGCTTTGGCAACTCCTGCCGCCAGACAGTGCTGGGTCCACAACCCTTAGCCTGCACCTACATCTGCAAACAACACACTGGCCATGCATGCAGAGCCCGTGCAAGGCAACAGATGCGTCACGCCGGAGGCAGAGACATCAAATGATCCACAAGGCCAAGGATGGACAGGGCAGCCTGCCCGTGGTTGCCTTTCATGAAACTTCATCCAAGGCTCTTACGGAGTATACTCAGGAAAAAAAAAGGGATAATGGGAAGAGCTTGGTGGGATGGTGTGGCTTTTGGATCGCTTTGTACCTGTTACCACTGTATGCCAGCTTCCAATCGTTGATCGAGAAGTGAAAGGCTGAGCAGCCTTTCTGGTTCAGGAAGATGGTGGAGTACAGCTTGTTTAGGCAGGGTCTGCCAGGACTAACAGTCTACCCATAGCCATGTGAGACTCGGCCTAGGATGGAAAACTGCCCTGAGAAAACTAAATATTTGAGCAGCTAATCTCTGCTACATTATCAGTACCTGCGCTAGGTAATTAAAGCTAGCTCTTGCACAGCTACGAATTCTTTGGTCATGTCCTTATGTTGCAGGGTAGGCATACCTCTGGTGTCTGAGAACATCTGCTTCAAGCCTCCCTTTGTAATTATTTAATGTGCTAACGTGCATTGTATGGTGAGGTTCAGGGATATCTGGTCAGATATAAATATCCCAGAGGGAGACCATTCCTTGATGCAAATCGCTGCTGTTCATGTTTTGGGATGTTCTGCTCCAAGATGCTGCACTGTGCTGGGACAGGCAGGTCACAGCTTCCCAGAAGGAAGCAACCACAAATACACTGTACACACTGTTTCTCCCTTTCTTTTGCCCTTCAGCCTGCCAAGTGCTTTGGTAGCCTCACAACTGCAGCCATCACGTCAGCAAATCTTCGGGTGTTTGCTCCTATCAGTTCTGTTGGTTAAACATTTGGGAAAGCTGGCTATACCATGCAGCTCACTGAAATGCAGGAGGGGTCCCAAAGTGTTTTACAAATGGTATTTGACACACGATTTATCCCATCTAATTTAAGAAGTTCTGCTGGAATACTTAAATTGAAGCTTTGGCACTTGGGTTTAGTTCCTATCATCCAGAGCAAGCCGTCTAGCTCCTAGTGGTCCCTTACCCACTACAGAAGTGCTGCTTCCCCAGCCTGAAACACCACCTCCATCCAGTGCAAAGATGCTGATGACCTGGAAACATCTGTCTTTGTCCCACTGGGAATTCCCCTGCTTGCAGTGGGGTGGGTGGCGGTGGGACTGTTGTCTCATGGAGTGCCTGGGATATGGGCAGACCCCTCTGCTGGCGCTGACTGCTTCACATCCCTGTCAGGTGTGATCTGACACACAACAGTGTGTGTCCCCCTGAAATGGCCATTCTTATAGCTGGAAACACCCTGGGATGTTGGTTTGCTTCGCCAAAGCTGGGAGAAGCACGTTGCCCCTTCGCAGGAAGCTGGGGAAAGCCCTGACTGCAGAGGGAAGGCTCAGAGGTGCTGCCGGTGGGAGGCACGGAGATGAGCCTGGGCCAGGTAAACCCACTGGCCCATGCAGTAAGGTTAGCAAAATGAGCCAGGAAGAGAGGAACATGCTTCAGAGCACGTGTATCTGCGGGACCAGTGTACAGAAAGGCTCTGTGATTCACAGGACAAGCTGTGAACCGCTGGAAAAGTGTCCTGGGCCCCCTCCTTCTTCCTGAGCAAAGCTCGGAGCTTGTTCTGCACTGCAGAGGAGCCAAGGTGGGGGAATGCCGGTGATGCTCACTGCTCTCACCAAGGTCTACATATTGTGCTATTGAGGGGGAGGATTGCTTGTTTTAGGGTCCTGGGGAAAGTCTGCATGTTATGTGCTGTACCCATTGTGTGCCCTGTGAAGATTTAAACTGTTCCCTGATGTGAGCCTGGGGCTTTGGGGCAGGGTGTGCTGGACCTGCTGTGGGTCTCTCAAGAGCTGGACACATCCTTGGAGCTTAGCACAGCTGGATGTGTCAGCTTTTCTGCCTGTGAGAGGGGAAGAGATGGAAAACTGAAGGAAGACACAGTGCTGTAGCCCATTTAAATCACAGGATTAATAAATTTAGTGGATTATGGACCAATACAGCCACCAGGCTCCCTTCTGGTCTTACTGCAGCAGCTGAGCACGTCTTGCTCAAGAAGAGAAGCGAGTCCTCTGTGCACTTTTACGAGGAGCTTGACGGATGCTTTGAAAATACCAGCCCTGGTGGGGACGTGAGGGATGCCCCATGCTTTCTGACCCAGCTGGCCTAGCAAAATGCGTGTGCCTTGGCATTGCGAGTGTATGCCTCTCAGGAGGGATGGTGGTGACTTGTCTCCCTTCAATGCTGTGGTGGCAGTCCATTTTCACCACTCTGCTGCTGGTGCAGTGGCATGCTGGGCCATCTAAACACTGCCTTTATTTTTCAGATGCAGTACGTAACTCATCAGTGGGACTCACTGCCACATCACTGCATCCAAGTGTGACTAAATGAAGCTAGATGGTTCTGTGCAAGATCGTTGACTTTCAATGTTAAATTAAAGAAGAGATGTGATATGAAAAACATAAATCAAACTCTTGCTATTGGCAACAGAGAAACAGTTTTCCCCAGGACAGATTACTGCAGAAGATTTCTTGCATCTTCTGGAAAGAGAAATGTTGGCTGCTGCCAGAGAGATGACACCAGAATAAACAGACTGCGTGTAGGTATGACATTTCACGTCCACGAGTGAATGGGCCGCAGCGGCAACAAATGACTATCACCCACTGCACCAGCTAAACCTGCTTCCTTAAGGGAGAACAAAATATTGTTGCCTGTGTCCAAAATATTGTTGCCTGTGTCCCCACACTTGGGAGTAATGAAGATCAGCTGGCCATATGAAAAGCTGCCCTTGCTTTGTCCCTCCCCTATCTGCCGCAAACATCCTGGGCTACTCGCACAGGAGGGTGGTGGGCCACCCTGCTCCCCTCCATGGCTGCCCCAGGTCGCCTTCCACCCCCACGGCGGGGCTGCCTCCACCACCCCGGCAGGGAGGGTGAAGCTCAGCTGCCTGTAATCTTTAATGTGATATGTGTACAGGCTCTTCTTGTTACACTCGGGCTCAGTTAGCAGGTACAAGCAGCGAAGGTGAACATTAAAAGCTGCTTAGAGGATTGATTTTTCATTAAGATGAATCTGTTGTTATTAAGCCTAACAGAGATGTTCGTGCTAATGCTGCGTTATTTATTACCTGAATGCAATCCTTCTTTTTTTCTTCTTTTTTTTTTTTTTTTAAAGCATGTGAAGTTTCTTTACCTTTCTTTCTTTTCCTTTCAGTCTTGTACTATTCCCGCTTCTCCCTCTAGAATATATGTTGGTGTGCCTTTTCTTCTTTCAGTGTCTGTTTTCTCTCAAGACCAATTTTTTTCTGTTGTATTTAATTGTTTTTCTCCTGATTTATTGTTCCAAGCCCATGCTAGGCAGTCTGTTTATTTATAATTTGGACTATTTTAAAATGGATCCAGAGCTCTAGGTCAGTGTTTAAAAATTAACTAATAAAATACACAAATGAGGCCCAACGGTCAACATAAGATTACACATCCTCTAGGATTCGCATGCTACTCCAAATAAACCACTGGGGAATACCAGCCCCAGGCCCCGAAAGAATGGAAAATTCACGAATCTGGACTGAAAGTGGCTGATATGGAAAATATATATGGGGACCCTTCACTGATAGCACCGGGCCAGACTTCTGGTTGAGCCAGCAGGTGTTGTTACGAGTGCTCGGGAGGAGCGAGGGTGATGGTGGGGTATGGCAGGGAAATGCTGGGCTCTGCCCAGCCCAGGTGTCCACCTCCCCAAAACTGACCCTCTCACTTCTACGTGTTCTGGGAGAAGGCAGCTTCCCCCTTCCACCATGGAGGCTACTGGTTCCCATTGAAAAGGAGAACGAGTGGGAGGCAATGTGTGACGTTCTGCATGGAGACACAAACCCACCCATCACCTCACCTCCACTGTTTTGGCACTACCCCACGCCTGGTACCCTGACAGTTGTATCCCTCTCTTCACACTCCACTGCAAAACTTCCCCAGTAAACAAACGAGTGGTATCAGCCACTGTGCATATTTGGAGAGGCAGCTTTGGCTCGTGGAGGAGGCCGGGTGGGAGCCGCGGACCCGGGGAGGGAGCGGGGTGTGGGAGCAGCCCGGCTGGCAGCAGGCTACGGGGGCGGCCGAGCCACAGCCCGTCTCAGCCGCTTGTGGTGTGTCAGGGCAATGGGACCAAGCCAGCCCATCACCGAAGCCAAGCCATCGTGGTGGTCAGCTGGCAGCCGCAGACATCCCCCCACGCACCCGCCGGCAAGCGCGGTGTCCCGCGGCAGAGCCATCAACGCTGTGAGGTCGGTCGTCCCTGCGTGCAGGGTGCGCGCCGGCTGGGGGCTGGCGGGAGGCAGCGGGGAGGAGGCCGTGTCCTTGTCCATGCTCACAGACACCCTGCTGGACAGGCCAAAGAGAAAAGCACACGGGCTTTGACGTGCTGCCTTGACAATTGGGCACATTGAGTGGATCTGCATGGACCCATGAAGCAGTGGCAGGGGGTGGCCAGTGCGGCGTGTCCCGCTCACCTCCCTGCAGAGATGGGGGCATGTCCAGCAAAGGTAAGAAAACTTCTGGAGCTGCAGGAACTAAATCCACCTGTTCCATCTGTCCCAGCCTGGTTTGCTGCTGCCCTGAAGACATACAGGTCTTTCATACTGGTGCAAAGGGGGAGAAAAACCTCCCCCCAGGGGGTTGGGTGGATGGTGTCCCCAGACAGAGGTAGGCACAGCACGCGGAGATGCGGATGCTGGACGCGGGAACCAGCGCCACTCCCACTGGGAACAGAAGGGTGTTTTAGCAGTTGCCCCAGTGAAAACAAGACCAGGCTTTTTAGTGCGGTGTTAACAGCTATGTTAAAATCCTCACACTTTCCAACAAAAGAAAGGCCCTCAGAGAAACCCAAACAAACACTCACACAAGCAACACTGGAAGTTGGCTTGAGTTACAAACACAGGAAATTAAATACAAAACCATGTTACAATAGCATTGAGGATCTGACTTAAAACAAGCCAGACAAGAGCATGCACTGTTCAGATTGCTGTGTTTTTCCCTACCCCCACTCCCAGGGGGATCGTCTCTATAAATACACACGTGCATGTAAGTGGTGTATGTTTGTATACACACATACATGCATGCCCAATTTTTACCACATTAAATAAACCAGTAGAATTAAAACAATACAGTAGCCTTTCTCTGGACTGAGCTTACCCAATATACATGTACATGAAGGTGCTTTAGCCAGGACCGCAAATGTCCTATGTCATGGGGGAAAAGTTTGTTGTTTTCAAAAGTTTTCTTCTTTCCTACACTGAGATCCTTGCAAAGATTCAGTCTACAGCACAATTTCACAACAAATGAAGGTGCAACTGAGAACAGCGCAAAGGTGAGAGCAAGGACAAGAAGGCAGGAGCTCCTTAAATAGGTCTTAGTCCTGAAGAAAACACAATATTTAATATTCATCTTCAACTGCATTAGCAGAAGACACCTTGACTCCAAGCGAAACGCACACCAAGGGCTGTACCAGCACAGCGGCATTGCCTGGAAGAAAACCCCCTCTCCTGATGGGCAAAGCTTGACTGGGCTTTCCAGTTGGTCTCCTTGTGTGCCCTTTCACACCACAGCCATCGTCCTGCCATCAGGCGACATGACGTGCCCTCTGCAGGAGCCCCTTCCCGCCTCCCGTCGCAGCCGCAAGCTGCTGCCGGAGGTGGGTGGAAAGGGGAGGGTGGCCGCAGGGTAACAAGTCTTGACTTGTCCCTTTCCCTAGGCAAAGCCCTTTCCCTTTGCTGCAAATCCCTCTCTCCTGGCCTCAGTCCTGGGGTAGGCGCTTGTTTTTCTCCTTTTATCTTCAAAACACTCACAAATGTATTTCAAATGAGAACTCTATTATGTTTTCCTTTCCTTTATTACACTTTGCTAGGGTTTGTCAATACTGGCTACCGGTGTTATTTGAGGCCACACTTTAAAAAAAAAAAAAAAAAAAAGGTCCTTCCCGAGCTCTGAACATTTATCTGAAGTTCTGCATAAGGTCACATGTCTCCTCCAGCAGAAGGTCTTGCAAAGTTAAACAAAGTCCCCTCGCTTGCTCTGTCTGAGTAAATACAGACCATATTGGAGTAAATAAACAGCCAGGCAGTGTCCCAGACAATGGGCCTTGGCGATGAATTAATAAACTCTGCCTCTCGCATTAGCAGAGTGTGACTGGAACTGGCAGGAGGCCCTGGCGGGACTCCAGAAACGATTATTACTAGACAGAGCCAAAGGAGACTTGGCACGGCGCGGAGCCCACAGCTGGAGATTAGGTAACAGAGCCGGAGCGCTCGCCGAGCTGCCAGGGCGTTGGTTCCCCTGCCTGAGGAGAGGGTCAGGACTCTGTTTTTGTAGCTCGTATTCACGTCGGGTGCCTATCTCCACAACTCACGCTGCTCCAGTTTGTAATCCATATATTTATATTCCGCAGGATCAAATTGCCATCCCAAACTGAGGCAGTCGACCAAAACGCCTGTCTGGGTGAAACTACAGAGGACAAGCGTGCACCATTCCTGTCTTCTCCACTCTGGTCTCCTTGGGTGGAATGGGGCTTGGTGATGGAAAGGGGACAGCAAGGCCATGCAGCGGGGCAGTGCGATTTTGGGTGGGGGAGAAAGATTTGCTTCCGTAAAGAAAGGCTTTATCTGGGCTTGTCTTCTGAGCAGGGAGTGGAATCCAGAGGTCTGCTGAGGAAGGAAAGCCCTCCAAACGGCTTGCACTGGGGGTCGGCTGACACCTGTGGGGAGCTACTAAGCCAGCCTCTTCACGAGCTGGATAAAAGTTGTCACTCAAACACACTAATGAAGGAGATGTCAAGAGGAAGGGACTGTGGACAGCTGGTATAAGTCATCCCCCAAGTTCCCACATCAAAAGAAATGGTGTCTGCGTTTCTTCATGGACTGTGGTGCAGCAGCCCCTGAGCTCCCTCCCAAACCAGGAGAACCACCACCTTGGAGTCTGGAAGCCCAGCAGCTATGCTGGATGAGCGCTGCAGCAACTTCAGGTAGCAGGTTTATCAGCTGGGCTACCTCCAGCATGAATAGATCCTCTGCTGGCACGGCTGTCCTGCTTCCAAGAGCTGAGCTATTTTCTTCACCCGGTGTTGTACTGGTTTATTCAGCCCTGCTTCTTGGATCCCTGACATGGGTCTGCTCATTGCCATGCACAGACATGCCTGTTTGCAGCCCACATCCCCACAATAAGCTATAAACCTGTTCGCAACACCAGGTGGGCTTGGCACTTGTGTGCTAGAGTATGGGTGGAGGGGGAAGTGATACCTACTCCTGCTCTGCAGCGTTTTGAGAATTATGAATGAAAAACTCAAGCTTTTTCAGGGTCTGCTGAAGAAGGGAGGCTGTGTGCTAAACGTCTCTCTTCTCATTCATACATGGTGAGAAAACTGGGGGCTGAGCTCCATCCCTGAGGGGCCCCCACACCATTTTGATGGCCGTAACTGCAGGAACATCTCTCTTTGGAGCCCATGTATTTTACATCTCAAAGACTGCAACCCTGGAAATGAAAAAGAGGAAGAAATCAGTCTTTCTTAGTGCCATTACCGTGAATGGAACTACCTGGACTGCTTCAAAACCACACGTCACCAAATATACAGTGGTCACTAAAGTTACCGAAATGAAGGGGAAGAAGTCTTTTATTTCACGTATATGCTATAGTAAATGGCATTTCTTATCCTCATTTACTGCTGAATCCCCAACCTGTCCCGGACTGAATGCCCCCAAAGAAAAACAATAATAGTTTCCAGCTCTGAATACTGCCTTTTGTCATCAGGTTTGAAAGCCCTTCACAAAGGAGAGGAATCTCATTTTCTTTGTTTTTTCCACAGGGAGAAAGGGGGTCACGCGGGCGTAGCCCGAGCCCCCCGGAGCCCCGCTCTGCTCAGTGCCAGCCACCGGCTCCTCGGACCCCGCTGCGCCCTGGCCAGCCCACCCCGCTCCACAGAGGCCCAAATGCCGAATGCAACTAGCGTGGACTTGTCCTGTAAAGGTTGGTTATCTATGCATGGGGCAGCAAAGGCTCCGGGTGTGGGGAGCTGATGGTTGGGTCAAGGGGAGGACTCTTCCAGTTAATGCTGACCAGGGCTAAGGTAAAACTGACTCCGCAGCCCTTTTGCTCACTCCCCGAGCTCCTTCTTCCTCAGCAATCAACTGGGTTTTCTTCTTTCATAACAAAGTTTGAAGCAAAGAATTGCTTTCCATTAGCCAAGGCGCAGATTTTGTTCTTCTCCTTAAATCACCTTCAGCGTGATGAGCGTGGGCACTCCTTGCTGGTGCCTCCAAACATTGCCTGGAGAGAAAACCTCTGCGGAAAGTGAAATTCAGAAGAGCTAATAAAACATTTTCTGAAGGGTTTGAATCTCTCATTCCAAAGAAAACAAAGAGGTCGGCTGACCTTTCAACCTGACCCTTTTCTTTTTTTTCTAAGGCATTAAGAAAAACATTCTGCAAACAATGAGTGCTCGTGGTAATTGTCCCTCCCCTGTGCCCCAGTTCTTGCCAAAAGCAACATTTCAATGGCTATGGGGGGTGGAGGTTGAAAGCAAATGAGTGAGCAAGCAAATGCTGGCTTTCACACATCAGTGGCTGGCTACGCCCCGTCCGCATCCAAGGAGGTTCAAGGTGAGGGAGTCAAGCTCTCAGGCTGTTCCTCAGCGAGTTTTACAGTTGCAGGTACCTGAAATATTGTGGTCCAAGTATGGAAATCTGTGTCGGAAGCATTCAGAAAGCCCAGTCAAAGGGTAAGGAAAAGGGTCACACAGTGGTATAGTGAGGTATGATTTAGATCAACATCTCTCCAATCGACTGCTGAATTCCACCTTCACATCACCTGCCACATCTGCTCATCCCTCAGCCTGTCGCAGTCCTTCTCCTAGTGTCAGGGAGAGGCCTGGTGTGAAAACAACTTCACGTCAGAAAAAAAAAAGAAGGGTGCTGGTTTTAGATGAGAAAAACCTTCTTGTACCGTTTATGTCCATTGTTTTCCAGCACTAGGACCTGCAGAGGATCCTGCTGTGACATGTTTCCAGCTGCAAAAGGAATCAAAAGATTTAGGGTTGAGTTCCCTCCTGATTCTGGAACATGTTCCACTGTGCAATCTTTTGTAATATCTCTCTGCAATAAAAGCACTAATGCTCTCCAAGAGGCCTCCCCCTTTCACTTTCCTCATAAGAGGTGATGACAAGCTCCCAGCCCAATTGTCTACACACATCCTTAACTGTAGGGAGCCGGAGATTTAGCTACCTTTCCTGGTTCTGACACTAACCTGTACGCTGGTCGTGGGCAAATCGCTTCAGCTTTACCACATCCAGACAAATTTTTCATAGAAATCCCATCTTGCTAATACTGTTAGCGCTGCTGGGAGATGGCTGTAGACAGGGGAGCTTTCAGCAGTCTTTGTGACTCTGCTGCCAGAAAAGGAGACCTGCCCAGGCCAGGTCTCATCTTTGTTAACACTGGGGCAGCTGAATCAGTTTTGCAGAAGCACACTGGTACTGTCAAGGTCCTGCCTTTGAACGTGTTTCTCCAGCTGTAAAATGTGGATAGAAACACCGAGCCAGCTCTGTAAAGGTCTGCTGAGATTTAAGCTATGTTGGCATCCTCCTCCTCAGTGTCAGTAGAGCTGGCAGACACAAGGAGAGCGCAGGACGGTTTCTACTTTTCTTTGAATCATACTGTAAAACCCGGCAGCCCTGAGAACAGACCTCGTAATTCCCAACAAGCACACAAGTGGGTTTAGGTGCTTGTGTGGGAGGGAAAGAAGAGGTTCAGGGGGGTTAAGTAAACAGTGCATCCAGAATCTTTTTGCTACCCTCCAGATTTACTTCTCCTCTTCAGCAGGAGTTTGTACAGCAAAGTACAATTTTGTGGCTCTTCTTCAAGACCATTAACTCAATATAAAAATATCAGCACTGTTTTCATTATCTGGAAAAAAAAAAAAGAGCTTGGAGCTGAGTTTTTGTGAGCAATGCTCGGTTCATTAAACAATGACTCAGAGTAGGTTTTGTGGTGGAGGATTCAGCTTTTCCTTAGTGGTGGGATCAAGATGTCCTGTTTCCACGATAATCTACCTTTCATCTCTCTCACGTTGCAAAATTCATTTTTACCTTGATCCCACACGAACCTCTTAGTTTCTTGCTTTTGTTATTGTAAATTATTTACTTTAGAAATGCTGAATCATGACATTGAGGTTAGAGAAAATTGCTCTTGTATTTAAAGTAAGGATTGTTCCCACAACTTCTGAAGTTTCCTGGACTTTTATTTTTGTGCGTCCTTACGTTTTATGGTTTAAAAAAGTTCAAGTGGTGCTTGGTTTGGCCCTCCTCGGAGAGGTCTGAACCTGGACCTTTTACTCTGGAGGTATTTAATTCTCGCAAACGATGCCTGCTGACACTCCGTGGGAGGAACTGTGCCTAGACAACGGAGAGCTGCATGGGCAGTCACGGTGCTGGCTTCCCTCAGACCGCCCCACAGTGTGTCCGCCTGCGCCGCTGCCAGCTGACCTCCTGGAAGCCTGGGGAGGCAGAGAGCCGGTGGGTCCCCGGCTGCAGCCGCGTGGGCTCGTGCTGCCGGTGCGCGGCGTGGCACGCATCGCCAGAGAAGCAGGCTGCAGTTCAGAGAAGTGCTCCAGAGTTTCTGTGAGCACTTGAAGCTTGCGTTAACACCCTGGGCTTGCAAAACCTGGGCTAGAAATCGCCTGAAAAGCTATTTGTAGTTCCCAGTTCTGATTTGAGCAGAAACACTAGGAGAGGGAGCCAGAGCCCCAGCCCCAGGTGTGCACCGCAGCTGCCAAGCGGCCTGGGAACTTCGGTAAACCACAGTCTAGGCCCACAGTTTGGCTATTACCCAGCTCCAACACCGGCCCACAGGTGTAAGGGCTACCTCCTGCCCACGCTCCTCACCACAAGCTGTCCCCTGGCAGCTCAATCGCATCTCCTGCAACTGAAGACACGTGCTGGTTACCCATCACCTACCGACAGGCAGTTACCAAGGCTCCCTCCATATGCAGTCACAAATTAAACTAATAACTTATTTGTGTGTCAGATGGCTAAAGAGAATGCAAAAGCTGAGACAGGGTGACCTGCAAGATGGTGTGTGCAGCACAGCAGCGAGTGGCTAATACAGATAAAAACGCATCTGAGCCTGGTATTATTTTTTTTTTGAAGGTTCTTACAAATGCAAAGATGAGATGCAGTAGGGCAGCTATAAGCATGCATCTGAAAAAGACATAATTTACACTTTCCTGTGATATATCCACTTACAAGTGCCTGTTTTACCACCCTGCACCCTGCCTATGGGATTACTGCAAAACCAGCACTACTGTGAGAGTGAAGCGGATCAGGAGATGACCAGCAGGTTGGTGTGCAGGGCTCCTGTGGCCTCTTCGGTAAGGCAGGCAGTAGCCCACCATGTCTTAACAGCGGCGGCCGCTCGCCTGCTGCATCTCTGCTCCACTGAGCAACGTCTGACACGCAGAGAGGCAGACAGGGGCCACCTTGTTAGTCATTTAATGAGTAAACAAACCATTTCTTCAGCATTATCCAGGATCACTCAGCCTGAGCCGGGATGCCAGCCTGGCAGAAAAGGGGCTCTTGGCCTGGCCCCCCCCCTCCACAGCAGCCAGTGAGGGGTTCGTCCCTCGAAGAAGAAAAGGGCTGCCATCGTCTACAAAGCCTGTGTGACAACCTGTGCCAACGATGTTTTCCAGAGGCCACCTCAACCCCCATCAGTCAGTCCATGTTTTCTGTGCATTAGACACCAAGTTCTTTTGTATTACCACTGATAGTTGAATTTTCCATTTTAGTGGCTCTCGTCTTCTGGAGATGTCAGCAGTGCTCTGTAATTGAGGATTATTTAAGCCTCAGCACATCTTTTAGGCAGGTTTTATACCCCCCATTTACAGAAGCGCTGGGCGAGGCCAGGCAGCCGTCGGAGGGCATGTGCCAAGCTGCATCACGGCCAGGGATAAAGCCTCATTTTCCTCTGTTTGTTTCTGCAATGAGACATTGTCTGCTTAACCCAGGCAACTGCCGAGGGATGGGGTTTCCCAGCAGGACGGCGTGATGGTTTGTGTGCGTGTGAGAGCCCAAGCAGAAGCCCAAACAAGTGCTGAAGTGCTGCTGGCTTCTCCAGTGGCAAAGTAGCTATTTTACCTGTTAGTCGCCCAGCATTCGACAGCCCTTCCCATCCTGCCATGACCTCACTCCTTCATGGATGGGCTCTCAGGTAGTGTTAGTCCACTTACAGCTCCAGGGCAGCCACTACTTTAACTCAGGCTGTGAGGAGAGATGTTGGCGTGCAGAGCTGTGAGGAGGTATAGGAGAGCGGTGACGCCGCTCCCAGGGTTTATCTTGTCTCCCAGGCTTTATCAGGACACCGTGCGCGCGTTTGATGCTGGCTCCTGCTGTGTGTGTGAGTCCCTGCCAGCCTGTGAAGGGGCTTCAGGCGTGCTGTGGCTGCCAGCTGGGAGGCAGGGCTGCGGGCAGGCAGTCCGCCATCCCCTCGCTGCCTGCGCCCGGCGGCGGGGCGAGGGGAGAAGGGTGGGCTGGGGCATCTCGAAGCAAGGCAGGACCAGGCGGGGAGAGCACGGGACCCACAACGCAGGAACGTTTGGGTCGCGTGTTAGCGCTAGGAACCTGCCAGAAACGGGACAAATGCAGGAGTGCAATTAGCCAACCGTATTCCCGGCTGTTTCCAGGGAGCGTGCGTTCCCCCTTCCCAGCTGTGCTGGGGTGGAGGTGAATTTCCAGTGCAGCGGGAGCACTAACAAGTTAATGTTTAACATTATTATTACCTCATCTTCCAGAGGCTCCTTCTAAACATAACAATTGACGACAGGCTCCTGATAGTTTGGAGGAGACCGACCTCAGCCCGAAGACTATGATGAATATGATTTCCCTTCCCCCTCTGTTTTGATTTTCTGCTCTGTTACTCCAGAGCATTGGCTGGCCATGACCCCTGGCTGCTTTTTCTGTAATTACCAGCTCCTGCCAGATTTACTGTGGAAGTTAATGTCTGTTCCAGCCAAGTCAGCCCCACTGTTATATCGTAGGAGACAGTAACCCCTTCAGCACGGGCAGAGCTTTAGCGAAACAAAACAAAGAGGCAGGGAAGGGGCTTCTCAAGGCCCCGGGGGAAGCCTCACGCGCTCGCCGAGGGTGCCGCGTTGACACTAGCGCTTTCGTTACACAGAGGCAGGCCACAAAAAAACCCCTTCCTCGGGGTCTTCCAAATGCTGCAGAGCACGCGGGGTGCGCGGTGAGGACGGAGCAAGAAAGCAGCTCTTAGAAGAGCTCCGACAGACCCTCAGGCTTTGCTCTCAGTCCACTCTGCTCCTCTGGGCCTTCTCTTCAGGGCCCGTCCGTGGTCTGGCGGGACTTTCTTTAATAAATTAACATTCTGGACGGTTACCCTTAAAAGTGGAAGGATTTTTTTTTTTTTTTCAGATGTTTTTGCAAGCAGATTTTTACGTGCTCAAAGGAAGCTTGCTGAAAAGGGGGAGGTTCAGGCTCAGACGGCCCGTGCCTCAGCTCCAGCCCCGCCGTCGGACGCTCCTCGCCTTGCACCCCCCCCCGCCCGCCTGCTCGCAGCCCTCCCGGGCCGCACTCCCTGCGACAGCGCGCAAGCACGGGAGCATTTCAAAGGTCTGTAGAAGATGGAACATACTTGAAACACAGTCAAGGGCTAAGTGCAGTTAAAATAAAGGCCAGATTCTGATGAAAATTATACTCAGCTATGGCTGGAATAATGCCATCTAAAGCAGTGGAGCTGTGGGGTGCAAGTTCTGTGCTGAGGGGTCGTGGGGAAATTAGACGAGTAGCCTTAGTCTGGTGCGCTCCGCATGAGCAGAAGTGGCCACAATAGCAACAAGCAATGACAGAAACTTTTGCTCTAGACACAGCGTGAGATGATCCTGAGGAATCCAAGAGATCACACAAGTACCAGCCCGTTAATGGGATCTGTTACTGCGGATGGGCAGACAGTAAGAATAGATGAAATAGGCTTGAGTAAAGCATTTGCATCAAATTCTCCTCTAGGGCTCCCATATTTCTGTTTGAGTTTTTGCAGACAGATGCCCAGTCAGTGCGCGGTGGAAGTGAGTCTGGTGCTTCCAGGAAGTATCGCCAGATGCGCTGTGTCTTCCCTGCACGGTTATCCTTTGCATTTTAGATGGAGGTTTAGATATACCAGGCGGTGACACACACGTGGTAGCCTGTGCATGGGACTCCGTTCATGCGGCTGGTTTGGCACAGTGCACAGCAGGGTGAAGGGGAGGGCTGCCTGTCCCAGGCACCCCAGGGTGGCTCCTGGGCACCTTTCTGAGCCTCCGAGACATGCTGCAGTGTAGCAAGGGGCTTCGGACCTGATGGACCAACCAGACATTCAGAAAACTATGAGAAATCTATACAGCTTAAGCAAAACGAAACAAAAAAATCCAAAAAAGATCCAACTGGAGATATTTATGTGTGGAAAATGAGGACATATCTGAAAATGTAGATGTATGGGCAG
Organism: Rhinoptilus africanus; assembly: GCA_013400135.1. Lineage (NCBI taxonomy): Eukaryota > Metazoa > Chordata > Aves > Charadriiformes > Glareolidae > Rhinoptilus > Rhinoptilus africanus. Next base: position 76,961 of record VXBO01001714.1, on the reverse strand, counting down.
CCCTAGCCTTCACCACAACTTGAATCCGTGGTTCATGGCAGATATCCCACTCTTGAGGAAAAAACAGCACTCTCTTCTTCACCAAGGCCATCAGAGCCAACTTTCGGGTTTGTGGGGCTGCGAGTGGGACTGGGCGCCGGAGCCACTTGGAAGGAGAGGCTCTGTGCTTATTCCCACTGTGGAAGCTGGGACTGGAGACGCGCCAGGACAGTGGGGCTGGCAAGCAGCAGTTTGACATGTGAGGGCTCCCACACAACCCGGCTTTTGGGTAAAAGACTTTTGGACCAGCCAGTGACTACAGACACCCCTCGGGTGTGAAGAACTGCTGGCTTTTTGCATCCACATTTGGTTGGAGCTCACCTGTGCTGATGTCCCTGTGGGTGGGTCGGTGTGGGCCTGGGGCTCTCTTGGGCTCCATGCCTTTTGGCACCGACAGGGAACAGGGAGGGAACACCTCTGCCCTGGCAACGTTGGCAGTGGACTGCAAAACACAAACAAGAGTAAACACAGAGTACCCGCATCAGAAAGAAGGGGAGGTGAAGAGCTGAAGTCATCTGCAGTGCTCTGGGCACCGATTCTGGACCCAAAGCAGGAGGAAGCTCCCCTGCCAGCCCCTCGAAGCCCCGGGCTGGCTGAGGGCAGCAGAGGGGACCCTGCATGGGCCCCCCAGTGATGAGGCAGACCCCGCAACTCTCTTCTAGCGCGGAGAGAGCCCCGGGGCCGGCCACGCGGCGGGGGGACATGTCTGGCAGGCTGCCACTGCGGGAGGCAGGGGCTGTGGCAGGAGGTCACGGCCGCCCGGCTGCCCGTGGGGTTCACCTCCTCCAGCAACCTGCCAGTCTGCCGCCCCTGGAGGTGCCGTCGGGGAGCGGGAGAGTGGCCCGGCCCCGCGCTGCGCTCCGGCGGCAGGTATTTATCATCCCTGCAGCGGCGAGGCGTGAGGTGGAAGTGGGATCTATCTGCCAGGAAGGCAAGGGGCTGGCTCTGCCCTCAGGGACGCCGTGAGCCAGGGTGGCAGGAGGGTGCCACGTGGTGTTGCAGGTGGAGATCTCCGTCTCCTCGCGGTGCGCCAGGGTGCCACGGGCGCCTGTTGTTGGAAGTCGCGAAAATAATCCCCTCTCCCTGCCCTCTCCCTGCGCTGCTTGGGAGGACACCTCAGCCCCCTCCTCAGGAGATCTCCCCACAGCTCCCGCCCTCTTCCCCCAGGCTGGCAGGGTCTGCTGGCAATATGCCATACGGAGCATGCCGGGCACACTCGGACATGCTCGCCTGTCCTCTGGGTGCCACCACAGGTTTTTGGGAGCACCGCAGGCTGCCGCTGTGGGAGGCGGTGGCAGGCATGGAGAGATGCCGACCCATGAGTGTCCCAGGGTGAATGGCGAGTGGGATGGTGCTCCCCCTCACCCCCCCGTGCGTGCTGAAGCCCCTCATAAAAGCTGTTGCATAGGCTGAGTTGTTTTAAGGCACAGTGTGGAGCCCCCCACAGGGTGCTGGGGACTGCCATTGGGGGCAGACTGCTGGTCTGGTTCAGTTATCCAGGTGCCTGCCTCTGGCTATGGCTGGTAGCCACGCTGCGGAGTGGAAGGATGCCCATTCCCGCATCTGGGCAGCGAGGCCATGCTGGACTCATGGCAGGAGCTCCCCAGCCCACACCCCGGGGTGCCATCCACCTCACGGGTGCACAGAGTGATTGCATCCCTCCTTCATCCCTTCTCCCTTCGGTACGGGGTATGTTCGTGGGTGTGTGGGAAGCCGCCAGGTATTTTCAGGTTAGGACTCACACAGGATAGATACACATGTGTTAGAGGCCATGTGCGACGTCTTTCCCTTGCTGAAGTTGCAAACACTTTCTAACAGTTGCAGTGTGGCATCATCTTGGGTACTCAAAAAAATTCAAACCTTGAGTTTCACAATATTGAAAGAGTTGGACTGGTGAAAAGTGAGACCTAGGCTTTCATAATTTTTATTTCGCTCATTGTCTGTTTTTGAAAAGGTATTTCCAACCTATATTGAAAGGCAAAATATATTGTCAGCATCTTCTAAAGTGCCTTCAGGTGCAAGTAGATGTGATGGGAAGCCCTTGAACCAGGGCAGGAGTGGGAGGTAGCCCTGTCGGCCCCATTTACGATGCAGAGTGGGATTTGCTGCTGAATTTGAGTTTGCAGTTTTCTTTTGATTTTTGGGGTGGGTATGTGTGGTGTTTGAGTATCTATTTTAATAGTTAAATATTTACAGGGAAGACCATTTTGTGTCTGTAAATCCGATAGTAAGGATGTGGAATTTGTCAGTTTGAAAACAGAAGGATTACACCTATACGGGTGTGTTGATCAACAATTACCTATAAGCAGACTGTTTGTTACTGGCAATTACGGGTACTGGGAAGCCTGTGTAGTGAAATGCTCCCTATCATAAACATGCTCAGCTAACTGGTCATCAGCCTGCGGGCTTTTTCTTGCGGGGATGGAGGCTGACACCGAACCCAGCAACAGAACAAAAGCCTGGTCAGAGGGAAGGGGGTTTGCGGCGCGTGGAGTGAGTTTTGATTCATTCTCGGGCTCAGAAGTTGCTTTGGGAAATGTATTCTCTTCAGGTCTCTCGCTGTGACTCTATAAACAGAGGCAGCGACTTGCATTTGGAGGCACTAAAAGTGATTTAAATGATTCAGCCTGGGATTTTTGCCAAGCAGCACCTCCTTCTGTTTGCTGCGGGGGCTTTTCTGCCCTCCCCCTTGCCGGTGGGTTGGTTGTTGTTTGTTTTTTTTCCTCCTTCCATGCAAAATTTTTTGAGGCTGTCCTTTGAGACAGTCTCTTTCTCCTAAAATAAGGAGAAGGGGAAAAAAAAAAAAAAAAAGTTTGGTTCTGCAGATGGACAGCTGCTCCCTGCTCCTTTTGATGTTGCTTTTATCTGCCAGGCCAGTGCTCTCTCACCCTCTCCCCTCCCCCGGAGGCATTTCCATGGGGGTCTCGGGGGAGCTTTGTCTCTCACATGTGTTTAAAGAGAAATGTGGAGCTGACACAAAGGCTCCACGGCTCGACCTTTCGCCCTCCGCAGTTACGAGGGCCATAAAGCTGGAGTCCCTGGTAACAGCGCCGATGACCAGGGCAGTTCTGGACACAGACAGAGCCTTTTTGGCAGAAAATTGTTTAACTAAAAATAGTTCTAGGGAGGAAAATAAAAGGTTGTGCAAACTAAGCAAGGTCTTTCACTGCCTTATTTGGTGTTACTGGTAGTAGTATAAATTTCTTCAGCATGGCCAGAGGCAGATGGCTTCGTTGCATTTAATATCAGCTTTGAAATGCATCAGGCGCAGATAAAATGTGACACCGGCCGAGGTGAAAGGGAGCGAACAGGTGATGGCCGGGCTGCAGACGCAAAGGATGAAGGCTGCTCTGCTGCAGCACCTCATCTCCATCCAGGCGGAGCTCAGCGGCGGCCCGGGGTGAGGCAGAACCTTCAGGCGCCGAGGCTCTCCTCACCCGGCAGTGGGAGAGCTGCTTCTCCTTGCTAGAGAGGAGGAACCAGCATCCAGCAAAGGCCTGGGGAGCCACCAAGCAGCCTTCAGCCTCAAATCTTGCAAAAGCATTCAAGTGCCTTAGCTCCAGAGCAGAGGAAGGGTTTGCTGCTCCCTTACCGCTCCTGTGAGGCTCTCCTTAAGAGAGATGTCCCAGCTGGGTGTCTCCCACCACCATTGGAGTCATTAGTAGGGCAATCTTTCTCTTATTTTAACACCTATTCAGCCTGGTTAGGAACAGATATTGGATCCAGGTGCTCCACAGTTGAGGCAAAAGGTTCACTAGCATTTGCCTTCCTCCTGAAGCTCTTGCCCTTGGCCTAAAATGGGCCAGACATAGAATGAAAGGGGAGAAAAAAACCCTGATTCTCTTGCCTCCAACAGAAGGTATTTATTTGCAGGAGAGTTGCAAGAGTGTTCAGTCCCTATGCATAAGTTATAACAAGTGGAAAAGTTTCCTTGCCCAGGATGTTTATTAGCCTAAATAGAGACCAAGCTGCTCTGCTCAGAGGTGCCAGATACCAGAACAGAAATTCGGAGGTGGATCCTTCATTTCCTTAAGGGAAGCTCTGGTGTTTGAACGCTGGGTGTGATAAAGGGCAGGTGACCATGAAGCCTTGCCTTACAGTTTTCTTTCCAAGCTAAACTTGCTGCAGTGTGGCCTGGTCGCTCAGGCAGCACGGCGGGGGCAGGCAGGGACGGATGGGGGGGCAGCTGCTCTTCAGCTGGGGTTTAACTGTGTACATGAAGAGTCTGAGCAAGAGTTTCAAAACCTTCACAGTACCTAAATATTGTGAGAAAATGCCTCATTTTCTTCGGGAGCAGGTTGTTTGGGAGCAGGGGCCACCTGTTACATATGTATGTGTGGGTATATCAGCCTGATGGGGTTCTTACCAAGGCTTAGAGCTATGGCAGTAATAAGACATTTCCCAGGAATCTTTTCTTAAACTTTTGTTCTTCTAAACCAGATAAAGCGAGGGTCACTTGCTGTGCAACAGAGGGACAGGTTTTTCCTACTCACAAAAAAAATTCAGGCGACTTTTATTTAGGTTAAATAAAACAAAGGCAAGAAGCAGAGGGGGAGGGGGGAAAATCAAGTCTCCAGAAGAAAGAAAAACCTCAGTGATTTACGCTGAGGCATTTCGTGTTTTTAACCTAATTTGAGCTACTGTGAGATCAGACAGGGAGAACTTTTACACCAAAAGGTGCACACAGAAAACACAGCCAGCACCTCTTTCCACTTACATGATCTCTCACCCCGGTAGTCTTTTTCCTTGAAATGAGCAGCTTTGTGCGTGAACACGAAGTAAAACTCCCTGTGTAACCGTGCACCAACAACCGCATGCAGTAATTCTTCGTGCAGCTACGTTTGTCTGCCTGTCTTGCATGATAAGGTGCACATATGCACTCTCATTTTCTTCCTATAAATCTCCTTTTCTTTTCAGAAAGTTGTAAACCTAAAGATAACAGCACACACTCTCTTAAAAGCAAAGTTGACACCGAAATCCTTGGCTTAAAAAATGTTGCCTGGAGGAGAAAAATCTCCATCAGCCCAAAAGCAGCAGATTTGGCTCATCTGCCAATTGTCACTCTCCCACCACACCATGGGGAGCACGCCGGGGGAAGGGACGGTGCAGAAAAGGAGTGCAAAGGGCAAGCAGTCCTTTGGCTCTGGCGATCCTTCAGTGGTATATGAGCCTTAAGGGGATCACATGGTGGGAACAGAGTAAAACAACCGTCCAGCTCCTCTAAATCACATCACCTTGTAGAATCAGCGAACACAATCTCTTCCCTCCCATATATCACCCTCACACTAGACAGGTCCTGAATGCAGAAGAGAACTGACTGTTTCTGCTCCAGAGCATGCGTCTGCGGTTAATAACAGATGATCCTAATCACCGCTCCTGGAGCCCAGGGCTAGCTGATAACTCTTCTGACTACTGACCCCCATAATCTTCTCATTCCTGAGAAGGAGCAGATATTGTGAACGATGGGTTTTAGCGATTGGGACAAAAATAGTCCTCCTTTTGCTCAAGGAATTCAGGTAGCAAACTAAGGGAGCTGCAGAGTGGCTGAGCAGCCAAACTACAGGGCTGGGAAAGATCTGCATCGCGTATCTGTCTCTGCCGCAGGCTTGCTCTCAGTGACCTTAGGGAAACTAGCTAAGGTCTCACTGTCTCATTTTCTTCCTCTGGAAAAGTCACGATAGTAAGAGACAGCCACTCCAGAATGGCATTGCGAGGATACATCACTAACTGGTATTTATAATACGCGTTGAATGTTCCAGAGTAAGATGGGACATAAGCTGAGAAACAGGCTTTGCTGAAACTGCTGCTTTACTCAGGGTGGTTTCACTGCTTCTGCAGCAGCCCTTGAGGCTGCATTACCACTGAAGGGTCGCCTCACCAACTCTCCACTTACACTTTAAAACCTCTACACAGGCAGCAGCAGAGTCACAGATGCAGCTGCAAGAAGAAACCACACACCACAGTTGTGCAGGTGCATGTGGGCCCCAGTGGGAAAGTATATTAACTATTTCCTGGTAATAGGGACACGGAGGTCCTTCACGCAGATAAAATAATCTCAGCACCGTCACAGGACACAGCCTGTGTGGGAAGCTACTATCCAAGTGAATACAAAACTGTGCTTAACAGATCCAAGCTTAAAAGGCTACAACCTAAATATTCTGAATTCTCTTTCAAATTCAGCTATGTTCGTGCATTGTGTGCCCCATGTTTTCGGTGTGTCAGGGAAAGCTTTCATCCTATGACTTCCATTAGTGTTAGTTTAAAGCTTTGTGTCTGGAAGGCATAGTTGATATTTCCCCCAGTATTTCAGGATTGGATCCATTATTTTAACAAGCTAATCATGTTATTTGCATCTCTCCTTGACAAAAAGTTGCAGCAGGATCATTCTTTGTGCCCATAAGGTGCCTGGGAATTAGAAGAATAAATCACAATTGATACTTTTTTAGAAGAGTTTTCTTGTTGCAAGGAAATTGTCTGCTTTGAATCTTCTAATATATTCTATAATTACAATTATTGTCTGAAATGGAAACTGCATGACTATTTGCAAAAGTAACAAGGCATGTTTCCCTTCTCTGAAAAGACTGAAGTGAGAATCAGGCGTCCAGTACAAATGTATACATAACTACATTTTAAAATCATTTTCTATGAAATTGCTTCCAGTTATCTGGTTTCCTAGAATATTAAGATGCAAATCTAGGCAAAGTAGATTTTTTTTTATCCATTTAATATGTGTGGACCCAGTGGGATTGGCTGATCTGAAGCTGCTGCAGGAGATAACGTCCTGCTGAAACACAGCAACGCTTCAATAAACCCTGACGATGATAATGCACTGAAATAACAACATGTGGCATTGCAATCCACCCACACATCATCGTGCATCACACCGAAAATGTCACGATGTGCTGATGGTTAAGTTTCTCTTCTAAAATCACAAAGCTGGCAGTTCTAGCTGCAACTCTCACAACAAGCTCTGCTTTTTCATTTCATGTCTTTGGTCGGTTTCAGTCGTACCCAGGACCTTTCTTACTTCAGATGGTGACGGTGGATGCTCATTAAGCATTTAAAAATGGCATTCAGAAAAATACTTAGCCATCCAAGTTTCTGCTCTTACAGAGCCCCACCTCAACAGTAGGAAGCTGTACAACTAGGCAGAAAATCTACTAAGAAAGAAGTCTGGCACCAGATTTCCATGCCTTCTTGCTTTCAAGCAGAGCAGAAAGTAGCCTCTGTCTTTCGATTCTACTTGAAATAAAACTTCTGCAGGTTTTCCAAATGCCTGTGCTCTTACAAGCATTTGAAAGCTTAGATTTGGCACAAGTTTCAGCAAAGGTTTAGGGTGGCAGCTAGTTGGAATGATGGCAGAAGTGGAATTTTATCTTCCCTCTGTGTCATGATAACAAAATAGTTATGAAGATTTCTTTTTATATTTGCCTTCTTTTCTGTTTGATAAATAAGACAACACAATCACAATCACTTACCCTCAAAAGCTTACACTTTTCCTACTGCTGGTGAAGCTAAAGTAAAGATGAAAAATTTTAGGAAAAATTGCTTGAATGGATCAGGCTAAGTCGAAAGAAGGTCTGCCTGTATTTAGGTTGTGGCCTGGATGGAGTTTTGGTGTGTATACCCTAAATTTTAACTTTGATAACCTCAGCTACTGCTTAACTCTGCAAATACCTACTTTCAATAGGTGCTTCAGCTCTTAGTATCAAAAAATCCTATCTAAGCACTCTTAAAGTTCTGTACCTACACGTGCTGACTAGCACTTCACTGTTGATAGGTCAGAGAAGCACAACTCCCCACATCAAAGGTTAGTGGAGATCCAGACACAAAACATTTCTTCTCTCCAGCCTTCCCTCATTTTTCCTGTTGGGCTGGGTGATGATGCCTGCTGCTTTTCTTTATTTTGCCTCAAAGCAATGGTGATGATGATGATGACCCTTTGTTTTCACACAAGAGCTTGGCAGTTGCGTCAGCCTTCCCAGGATATACATTAGATACCACAAAGTCAGTGACAGTCTTAAGCATGGTTAAAAGTCCATTAGGACTTCTTCCATTCTAACCAAGGGGAGTGCTCTCCTGCTCTTATTTCCAAATTACTGGGAGGATGGACATAATTCCCTTCTGAAGGGCTTGAAATCCACATTTCCTGCTTCCCTAGAAAGTGTTATAATGATCAGGAGTGAGACTGCAGTGGGACATTTCTTCTCTTGTAGGTGTTCCAGCAGGGAAGAAAAAGAAAATTGGATTCACCATGTCAGAGAGAGGAAGAGGGTCATCGCTGTGATGCCTACTGGCTGGAGCACTTGCCTAGCCACAGCCTTGGCTTCCTTGCCCAGCCTCGGGATTCCTTCTGCATTTTCCACTACACAGCTATTGCATGAAGTACCCAAACAGCACCGAGATCTGTATGAGGAGCCCAACGTGCCTCCTGCCAGGGGACCTGGTGGGGAGTGCAAACTACAGAGTTATGTACTTTCCTTCTGGTCCAACTTGTTTCTAATTCTTTCCGGAAGTTGCCTTTCCAACAAAGAGCTTGGGAGTACCCCTGAATCTCTTGTCTAGTGGCCAGTGTACTCCAAGAAGCTGTGGCTTTATGGGGCCAGAGGGGTAGGAAAGGGCAATAGCAGGACTCGGCTGCGTTTCACACTTTTGGCCGATTGCACCTGCTAAGATACCACACGCTCATGAATTACGTGATGCGGCAGTGGTCGTGCAACTGTGAGCTACGTATTTCCCTCTGCACTTAGATCAGGGCTGGGTCTGTCCCTGCCTCCTAGGAGGTGTGAACCTCCCCAGGCTCCTGGCTTCTGCTCCATGGGACTGAAAATTCAGTATCACAAAGCCTGGCCCTGCAGTGACAAAGTTCCTCTTTTGGACCCAGCAAGTGCAGTGTGGGAGTGAAACCTAATTATATTTTGGTACCATTCAGTCCTGCGTCTTTTAGGTGATACTACCAGTAATAACTGTCAGTGATGGGCATTTAGTTATGGCCCTATATGTGGACTATATATGGACTATATAAAATATAGTCGTATTTTATTATGAGAACTCCCACCCACTGCCCACTGAACTGAGCCCACGGGTGTCACATTGCAAAGGCAGCTCCTCAGCTGTAAGAGCTTTGGATGGCTCTTGTGCACAGACAGGTTTAAAAACAAGGAAAGGTCTTACAGACCCCATTACTGGTCAGCAGGGCCACTGATTCCTACAGCAGGGCCAGCACATAAATATAAAAATAACTGTGACGCAGTGCGTGGTGTTCTTAGGGAAGGGACTTTGGGAACTTCCCGTACAGACGTGGGCTACGTCTCCTCCTTGTACGTACCGCAGGGGAAATGGAAGACGAGAAACACCAAGGGTGGGAATTAAGACTGTGTTTTCATTTCCTCTTTCTTGTTTGTTACTTGGTCCTTCACTAGTAAAAGAAAAAAAAAATATACACGACAACAAAAACCCCAGCTGCACCTGTTTTTTTACATAAATGTTCTCTTGCGCTTAAACTCGTTCACCTCCCGGCAACACTGAACTCCAGAAAATACGGTGCGCTCTCTCTTTAAGAAAGGCTGCTCCTTGCCCAGCTGTTGACTTGCCTGAAGGTGAGACCTCTGCTTAAATTCATGGCTCCAGCTGTCAAAAGCAAAGAAAAGCAGCTTTTCCTTGGCGGCTCTCTGCTTTGGGTAGAATTTGACATCTTCCTCAGTCAGCAGAATTTAATCAGCATCAAGTGCCCACAGCCGCTCAGCTCCACCACCGCTGGGCTGGGGCTGGAGCTGGGGCTGGGGAGCCAGACCGGCCGGGGAGAAGAGGGGGAGAGTCCGCCACGCAGCAGGCACAAGCAGACACAGGCACAATCGCCCATTTCTATAAGAAATCCAAAGCTTGTCACCGTCTAGGGAGAGCCTCATTATACCCTTTGACTTCGGAATTGCTGTTATCACGCGGTAACCTTACCCCGCTTAGGCGCTGCTGTGTCCTCCTGAGCAGCTGAGAGCAGGTAAATGGAGTGAGTTATTGACAGCTGACAATGATACTGATTTCCAAAAGAAAGCTGGTGAAATGGGCTCAGGGATATGGTTTCCCAGACTTGAGCGGTGAATGGGTAAAGCCAAGGGAGTGACTCTTGGGATCGCCGTGCCCTGTTTGCCTCCCTCCTTGGGGAAAAGAGTGCCTTCGGCTATTTTCACATAGATGTCAACAAACTGAATGATCCAGCGTGTGTAGTAAACCAGTTAAGGTGAGTGCCTAACCCATAAAGCCCAGCATTTTGATGCATTCATGAACTTCAAATGGTCAGACTGGACCGGTGCGTGCAGACACAGGTACACGCAGACACAGGTACACGCAAACACAGGTACACGCAGACTTGCATAGGGATCCACCACCACGGCAGGAAGGCATTTGCTTTTCCCCAGTACTGCCACCGCCTCCTGCCACCAAGCCCCAAAATCTGTCAGAGAGCTCCGGCTAGGGTGGCAGGTGGGGAGGCGGTGGCGTGGCAGTTCCCGTGATGGGTTTTGGCCCTGTGAGGGAATCCAGGGGCCGTGGTGGCCGCTTCCCTCCTGCTGCCCTGTGCCATCCATCCCTGGGAGCCAGCCTGGCTTCCTCGAGACCCACGTTTTGGAGCCTCGGTCAGTGCGAGACGGCTGCTGGTACAGTAGGAGTGTGCATGGAGTGTTTTCTCAAGGAGACTTTATATTCATGCTTGCCCATTTAAAATAGCCTATTCACAGTAAATATCATCTGCCTATGTGTTTTCAACACCCACACTCCAGACGTTCCTATACATGTAGTTAATTTCTAGCACCTGCAGCTCTTACCCATTTCCTGACAATATCATCGTGCCCATTGAGGAGAGGAAGGACATGTTGGGTTGTTTGGTTTTTTTAATGTTTACCTCTTCCACCTGTTTGATATTAGCCTGCATAATGGCACAGAGCTGAAGCAAAGGAGGCAGCAAACAGGAAACGAAGCAATGCCCGAGGTGAGGGAGGCCACGGGCAGCAGGGCTGCCAAGAAACAAGCTGGGGGGGCGGCATTGACTTGCCTCCAAACTGGGGGTGACAACTTAGTTCTCCCCAGATCCAAGCTAGGTACCAGGGGACACTAAAGCACCGAATGCCCCCAGTTGGAAAGGGAAAGAGGTGAGAAAGAAGGAGATGCANCCTTCCTTTGTATTTGGGGAATGAACTTCATAAAACCTGCATTCATCGTTTCTGCTCAGCCACATGACAAACTTCTACTGAACTGTGTCCTGGAGGGGTGATGCAGCCACAATAACAAGATCCCTCCTGCTCCAGTCATTAAAAACACTGCATTTCTCATTTCACAGCGCTGGGGGAGGGGACCGAGAGCAGCAGAGGAAGCAAATCCCAGTGAGGGTACTGTTACAATATGAAAGAGACCATTAACCCAGCGCATTTACCTACAGAACTTATCAACAAACATCCTACCAAAAGACACACTTTTAATCTTATCCTAGTATTGCTCATCTTTCTCAACATTTACCTTCGAAAAAGCTGTCCCTGATAAGCAAAGTTACGATCTTGCTTCCCTTCTTAAACCTCTTTATTTAAAACTTCGCGGTGCTAAGAGGTACAATGCTGATCTTGTCTAGCGCCTGGAGTCTCCTCTTCTCAAATGATATCTCCCTTATATGAACAGCTAACTGAAGACATCTGTTGGATGCAATTATCTGAACGTTGCACATTTGTTTTATACATATTATTTTCTATATTACTCGGGGATAATGAATCTAATTCCGTTTTTCTGACAGTGATGTTATTTGTGAAGGCGGTTTTCCACTGTCAACCGAGTTCAGTGAGTAGTCAAATATTTCGTCAAATTTCTAGTAAAATTTTGTTCTCGATTAATGAAGTAGATGTGCACATTTAGTTATTTTAATAATTCTTCTCAGCCTCCTGTAACTAGGAGCGGTGAGGTGCACACTCAGGTGCAGAGCCTTAGCCTTCGTTCACTGTAACAGATTTTCGTGGCAGGAGGTAAACTCCCTTACAAGCTTTTGGGTTGCAGGATTACCTGCTGTACGGCGCTCTGCCTGCGGGAAACGGGCCAACTAATAACGTTGGATTAAAGAATAGATGGAAATGACTGAAACATATTTTCTTTTGGAGTCAGAAATATTTTGCTAGAACTTCCAAAATTTTAATTGGATTTTGTGACAGCAGCTCATGCTGATTATTTTACAAAGTACTAGGGAAAACGCTTTCAGCAAATGTCTACAGAAAGCTTTTCTTTACCAACTCCATTTTATCTGTCTTTTTTTTTTTAAAAAAAAGGCCCTCTAGGCTCTGACACAGCCAAGTTGCTGTGGCTTACTAAAATACCAGTGTTAGCTGAACCCTGGTAATTGTACGAACACGTGCTTTTAGCTGGGGCAAACACAAGATAAATGACATTAACTTTTCTCTCGGGTATAAACTAACATGTTTCACCTCGCAGCGGGAGACGTGACTGCGGGTCGGGCAGAGCAGCTCGGCGGATGGGCAGCGACTCACTGGACTGAGGTTAGCCTGAAGATGCGTCTCAGCATGGTGTGAAGCCCCGGTCCTTCCTAACAAGGACAACAAGGGTCCTTCCCTCGTTCCTGGCCTGATGAGCACAGAAGGAAAGCGTATTATTAGTGTTATTTAATTTGCATTACTGTGATACTTAAGAGCTCCGGTTTGGATTAGGACTCTCTTGTGCTAGGCGCTGTATAAACACACATGAAAGCGCGACACTGTCCTCAAGAGCTGCCTGCCTTGTACAAACACACACGAGAGTCGGGTACGGTTTCACGCTGGGGTTGGGCTTTGTCTTCCTCAGTGCCTTCTGCTGTGCCAAGCGTGTTGTCAGCTCTTGCAGATCCTCCGTATTTAACAGCCCGCACCTCAGCCTGCTCTTTGCTGAATCGGTAATTTGGCAAGTTCCCGTGTTTGTGTAGCGTGCAGTAGGTTACCCAGAAGGATACTTGAGGCCAAGCTGGGACAGACCATGTGAGTCTATTTTAAGAGCAGCTACAAAAAGTCCCCACGTATTGCTGAGTTCTGAGCGCAGAGAGCTTGAACTGTCTGAGGAAAACAAGGCAACGCGGGGGCCGGGAGGAGACGGAGCTGAGCTCGAAGGCTGGTTGGCTCTGCTGCCTGCGGGATCCGTGCAGGACGATGCGCGGCCTGAAGGGCTGCAGGGCCCACTCTCCCATGGGAAGCATCTGCCCTTCAATGTTGAAACAAGCTGCTAATAAACAATAACAAAATTGTCTTTATATATACCTCGTGACTAAAGCAGGAGCAGGCAGCAAGCAGTTAGTTTACTCTGTGAGAAATGTTTATCCATTTTCCCCATAGGCTGTTAATAGGACTTCTGGCTGTAGCAGAAGAAATCCCACCTTGTTCCCTGAAACTTGCTCAATAAAGATGAGTCATAAGTAATTTCCGTGTTTTGAAGCAGTGATCCTTTCTTCACCCTATGTAGGAATGGCGGGGTAACACCTGAAAAAGAGCTGGATAAAAACCTGTTTGGATGCTTCACTGTGTTCAGTGGCCTATAGTCATAGTCTGATAGTGGCGTGCATCCAAACACTGCTCGGGATTTCTCATTTTCTAAAAGTAAGTAAAGAGCAGTAATCTTCTCCTAATTCCCCCTCTTCCTCTCAACATTAAAGATCTGACTACACTACTCCTTCAAAACTCATTTAGAAAAGCTACGGCTGTTTTTATAGATAGCCTGCAAGTTCAGTTGCGTTGAAGACCTTCTCTGCAGAGTGTCCTTCAGGACAGACCTCACCCGTCTGGCTACAGCATCATTTACGGATACGTGGTGTGCTACTTGCAACTGCAGCATCCTGTGGGTTGAACAAGTGATGTGGGCAGATGGAGGCGGCAAAGTGTTTACGTATCAAAAGCTGTAAGAATTCTCCAAACCGGTATAAACCTAATAAACAAGTCCCATCAGGTGTTGTTCAAGGCGGTTTGGTTTTGTTCGGAAGTAAGAATGCAACGCAGTCAAGATGTTGTGATCTGACTGATAAACCAGTTCTGGTCAAGATGGGGCCCAAAGCCGACACCGTTCCGCCAGCCTCCCAGCACAGGTGAAGCGTCTTGCCTTTGTTTCACTGTATTGCACTCTGGCTCGCTCACGTGATCAGTCACTCTCTATTAAAAATACACATTTTTACTCTTGTAGACAAAATGCATAAACATTTGACCCCTGGAAATATGATATACAGCTAAAGACAGCCTTTGAAAAAACTGGAGTACGTATGTGCGTTATAAATTCCTCCTCTCTCACAGGACCAGCAGAGTAGGAAAAAAGATAATCGGTTGTGTCTCTTGGTCTCGCTCTCCACCCTGCTCCTTCACCTCCCTTGTGCTCCCCCTCCTTTTTGCTGTGGGATGTGCCAGCACTTGTCTTGGCAAAAGCCAGTCTTGGATCTTAAGACTGAAGGAAAGTCCAGTGAGTTTGTGCGCTCATAAATCAGGGCTTTGCAGTGCGTGTGCATGCACGCGGGAAATGCAGGTGTGCGAAGTGTGTGTAAATGCCCACAGGCAGACACCACCAGTGGTGGTACAACAACAGGGTATCGCCACACCACTCTGGTCTTGGTCTCTGTTTTCTGTGGGTAAGTCAAACGAACAAGTTTGCCGCCAGTCGTAGGGACCCTGATGAGGGTCTTTGTCTGTACTCAGGGCAGGTAACATCAGCCGACGGCCACCCAGCAGCCTCCACTACACCCCACCCAGCTACTGCCTCGTTCGCTCTCCCTCCCTGTCCAGGCAATCTTTGGCCTTTCTGGAAAACTGCCTGCAAGACTTCCCACCATCACCACTTTTGGCGGAGGTGGTTTCACGATGCAGAAAACTGCCTCTTAGGAGTTGCGCAGCAGCTCATTTTCCAAAGAAGCCACCAGCCAACAAGAGGTGACAAAGTGACAAAGCTCTAATTCTCCTCCAGCCACACGCAGCCCGGGCTGGATTTCAGTCAAGGACTGAGATATGACGGGTTTCAGTTCTTACCCCCAGTACCTAGTGGCATCTTGTCCTGATCTTTAAAAATTAAATAACCATGCGCGCAAACACCCGTGCTGTTCTGAATGCACATCCACATCGGGAATTTTGATGGGAAGGGACTGACTGGGCCTTCCACATCACAAAAAGTTGCTAATAATTTGTGACGCTCCATCCTAAGCTTGTTCTCTGTTTTCCCTTTGTTAAATTTAATGGATTTTTTAATACGAGCTTGTTCCCCATGTCATTATTTTATACCATCTTGTTCTGGTATTAAGGTCATGCTTTAGTTTAAATAATTAGTTTTCTCTTTCTGCTCTTTTCTCCTATGACATATTTAAAGGTTCTGTCCCTGCTTATCCATTCCTGTTGTTTTGTTGCTATATAAATCAGTATATTTTATGGACTTCTAAGACAGACTTCTCATTTCCCTCATCATCAGTTGCTCTGGTCTATCTTTTTTGTAAGTACGAGTGACAAGTGCTGTACATGTTGTTCTGGATGAGGTTTTCATACTGCCTTACACAATGGCGGTAATGCTTTTCTCATTAGCCTAAGTATCTTGTCTAATACATCCTGTAACTGCATTTACCTCTTCCATGGCTGTCATGCTGGTGGCTCAGTTACCCTGTAATGGATGACAAAACCTTGGTCTTTCTTCACCCCTGTTTCTTCCGAATGCTGTGTTCCTGCCTCTACAGCAGGAACTCCTGCTGCCTAGGTGTATGACCTTTTGTGCTGTGAATTTCTGAAGTCATCAGTTTTTTTCTTGATATTCTACTTGTCCTCTCTGTTGATGACACATCTCATCGTCAATAAATTTCATTAGCATATTATTACTACTACTAATATTAATAATAATAATATGCTGCCTCCATCAGACCTGCTTAAGACAAATGATAACAAAAGCTTCTGTTGCAACTCCTTTTCATCAGTGGCAGAAGCTATGCATCCACCTTTGCCTGTCTGTTTCTGCTGGATGTTTTTCTCCGTTGCAAGAACGGCAAGAGGAAAGCAGACTTCTTAACCACGCAGCAGAGAACAGGAGCACGCCGTGGTATGATCATACTTGAGAAGAGCCGAGGGCAGGATCCCTTGATGCACTTGGCAAAGCAGTTGGCATACCTATGGAGGGGGACAGCAAAGGGTTTCTGCTACTGGTACACTCTTCCCAAATGTGCTTTATCCCAGAGAAATCTGGGAGCCATTGTGCAGGCACATTTTACCAAGGTTCAGCAATACCTAGCTGTGCCCTTTCCTCCAAGCACAGAAGCAGCTAGAAAAGCCCCCAGTCTCGAGTTTGTGTGGCAGTTCATCGTCTTCGGTCTGGTCAGGGCTTTGTGTGCAGCGTTTCCAAACACTGAGAACAAACCCTAAGCATTTGTAAAAACCGCAGAGCGTACAGTTAATACACCCAGATGTGCTGTCAGCCCCACAGCACCACGCTGGAGTGGATGGAGAGCGTAAATCTTGGAAAGGTTAAAGCTGAGAGACCAGCGATACGCATAAAGACTCATGTTCCTTCCAGGAGGAGGAGGGGGGTGAGGTGTTATCATTCTCCATTAATCACTTACATCTCCAACCTGCCTAAATCCTCTGAAAAGAACCAGCAAAGAAAACACCAGCTGCTGTAGCTCCTACTTTTTCCTCCGTACCCTCCAGTCTCCCTCCCTCCTCCCTGCCTTCCCCAGACTGTGTTTATTTTTACTGCTCGTGAATCAGCCAGGAACTTGCTCCCTGCAACAGGATCAGCTGAGAACAAGCTGCAGATTGAATGTTCCCTGAAATCCTGGGTTTGTTTTGTAGCTTACGACCAGCAGCAAAACAGTGGAGAAAAGGAGAGAAAGTGATGCATGTTGTCTGTCTCACCCGGGAAGACGGGACTTTCATTCTGCAGAGAGCGGGACTTCCCCAACTTGCTCTTTGAATGCATGGCAGCTTTCACTAGAGATTTTGAGTTTATGAAAGTCACTTAAACTACGAGCACTTTGGGAAGGCAACCACTGTTTTATATAGGAGCTCCTAGCTCTTACAGTTACCCGGACCCCAACCACAACACCGCACCATAACCCGCATACCAGCTCTCCCTTCCGCAGCAGCTGCTTCTCCTCACGTCACTATGATGTAAGAACTGTCCTGTCTTGAAAAGAAAAAGGATTCACCCAGCAAGATCAGTTGTGCCACGGTTACCCCAGCTCTGGCATCAGTGCCATGGCTCGCACCGGGGAGAGGGCCCCCGTGCTGGCGCAGCCCCTGCCCTGCTGAGCAGAACCCATCCCGGGTGGCAACAGCCAGGTACAGGACAGGGGGCAGCGAAGGAGGGCAACTGGTGACAGAGAAGTGACTGATGGGGAGGAGAGAGACAAGAGGGAGGGGAACAAGAGGGAAAGGATGGAAAGGAAAAAAAGGAATTGAAACATAACCCCCAAAAAAGTGTATGTGGGGAAAAAAAGAAAAGGCAAAAATGTTCCTGGGAGAAGGAGCATCTTCCTCAGCCGGGGTAGGGGTGTCCCTCTGAACCCGCACCATCTCTAACCAGAGCACCCATGAGCACCAGGCCTGTTCCAGGATGCATTCTGCTGCCATGCTGCAGTCCCGGTCCCTAGCAGGATCACTCTATTGATCCCCAAGCAGTGAGGATCTCGGGAACCAGTTTTGGAGTCCTGCCCTCCACAGAGCAGGGAAATCCTTATTTAGAGAGACACCGAAATACCAGCTTTCTCCAGGCTCTTGTGTTCAATTAATGGAAAGGCCACCCCGACATGTGCCATCCAACAAATCATTTGTCATCTGATTTACATACAGCATTTCAACTCGTACGACTTTGAAAGGCATGAAGCGGTGCCCTCGTCACCAAGCCGAATGGAAAAGCACTTGAGCGGTGGAGAGGGCTGCGTCCCCTGCGCAGCGCTCCGCCACGGCACGCACCCACAGGCTGACTTGTCACTTCGGCACTGGCCCGGTGCAGAACTGCTAATCTCTTTCAGATTGAAGAGGCTGTTGGCTGCCAAGACTTCTCTGCCAAAAGATAACTTTATAATACTGATAATCAGGCGCCCCGTGACGATAAAATGCCTGTTGCTTGCCTCTGTATGAAGAGTTTCTTGCTGACAAGCTGCTTATTATGGCAAAGCATTTGTGTTATGGAAAAAGAAGAGCCTTTTACTGAAAAGTAGCAAAAAAATCTTATCTTAGCTGAGAAGTGGAGAAAGTGCAATTAATTAATTTGTTTCTGAGCCTGACCTCTCGACATAATAGATTTTATAGCACTGCTGTATATTGTAATTACAGGATAGAGCAAGCCTACACTGTAGTGTGTAGTTGAGTGCGTAATGAGGAGTGAAAGATTGATGTTCAGTGTGGTCAGATGACTAATACACTGGTAAAGGCTGAACTGGTCGAGCAAGAGTAACAGGCACCTGAGATAACATTTGATGTCTCGCTGAATAATGGTGGTGTTTCCTATGTTGATTATCTTCCTCTAACCTGGTAATTAACTTGTCCTGACAGCATTGAGTGCAATGCAACATTCAGGATGCTGCTGCTCCGTGCATAGCTGATGTCATGCCGCTGCTCATCCCTGTGCTCTTTGTCCTCCCTTAAGAGCACCATGGGATTTTCCCAGACCGCACACAGTAAGTATGGGCATATAAACACAAATGACACGTGAGAGATGTCTTCTGAGAAACTTGCTTTAATGATAATCTTCCGTCTTGTCTGGGAAAACAAAGAAAGAAAAGACAAACGTGAGAGAACATCATGCCTTGATTGCAAAATAATGTTACGTAAACCTTTAGCATAGATGAAGCCAGTTTCATCCGAGGGTATGTGGGAGAGTTTTTTGGTCTAGAACATAACCTTTTTGTGATGTTCTTCATAAAGACCCAGAGCACTCCTCCTCCAGTGGGGTTCAGTGGGGTTCTAGCTCTTCTGTGGTGTTTGGGTGATGATAAACCACCTGTGGGTCATTATAAGGTCTAAGCATGACAGATGCCCTACATTATTACGTCTCACCTATACAAAACTTCACTGTGTGCTTGGCAGTTTAAGTCCTGGGAATTTTTCTACTTTTTACTGTCACTATATCCCAATCACAACTTTTCTGAAAAAAAAACCCCAAACCCAAACCAACAGGTGGGATTCTTAGGTGAATTTTCCATTTAAAGAAAAAAAAAAACCAAAACAAACAAACCCAAACAAAAGAAATCCTTCAATGTGGAGGTTTCTGGCACACTATTCTGTATACCTAGTGCAATACTTGCAAGCCATATGTTCAAGCAATGCCACTCCTGAATTTTAAAAGCTGTAGGACTCAATTGTCACAGATTTTTTTTAAGGCTACAGGCAATAACAAAGGAGTTGCATTGGTAATACCTGCATTGCTTCTGAGAATTTCCTTGGCAGGGTTGTATTTAAGGCTCCCTGAGCTTGATTGGCAATGGCTGGGTTACCTGCTACTGCAAGCGGGGGTGACTCACCTGGGATTTCTATAGCCTGAGCACTAACAAAGAGCCTGTGACTTCCAATCTGCCTGGGGCTCCTGTCTGCTGCTCCCTGTGCCTCTGACAACAACACGTATTCAGAAACAGAGAGGGGGAGGCAGAAATAAAGGGACAGGGATAGCAACAAACTCAGATTACAGTTTGGGTACCTGCATTTCCCTTTTCTGAGTGACTCCAGTCGCAGTTACAATGCTTAGTTTCATCTGCTCTACCCTTGCAACCCTTAATCTCAGAAGATGCATTTGAAAAACAAGGGCAGTAAGTGAGGTAGGATTTGGATATGAACAGGGATCATGCAAGCCAGACTCCAGCACGATAGCAAGGGATGCTGCCTGAATGCATAGGTAGCAGGAGGCGAGAAGGAGAGTAAAGGCACTCTGTGAGCTGATAAGAGTGGATTAAGGATTTGGCACTGAGCAAACCATTAGAGAAGGAGGTTGTTAAGAAAGGCAGAGTGAGGAATCACTGTCAATGCCGTTCCTGCTCTAATGAACTGACCACGGCTGGAAATGGTTATCTCAGGATGGTGCTGAAAACCATCTACTAGGACAGATGAGATGTTTTAGGTGTTGTAAGAAGGCATGAGTGACTCCTGCTGACACTGATGCTCCAGAAGCGCTGCATGTGGATCTCATTTTCTCTCTCCTGGGAGGCAAGAGGAAAGACACAAACCAGTAATATTCAGCTGCTAATTCAGACCCGCTGCCAAGGGGTCCAGGCTACTTATATGGCAGAGATACCTACGAGCCCTCGTTACTGTGGTCTCAAGTGCCTCTGCCTCCTCTCCTGCGCTGCCGTCCACCAGCCGGGGTGGGTGCAGGCAGTGGGGGGCGGCCGGGGCAGAGCGGGGAGGCAGGAGGACAGCTCATGTAGAAAACAGTTCTGCTCTGCTTAGATCCTGCAGTTTTTTCTTTCCCCCTATTGTTAAGTGGCATTGAGCGCCAGCAAAACAGGAAGCCGCTTCCTCCCGTGGCTGACCCGGCCAACCCAGGGCAGCTGCTGGCTGCACAGAGAGGCCTCCCCACGCCATCCCGTTCCTAGAAAGTGTCTGGACATTTGGAGGAGCCTTAGGGAAGAGCAAGATATATCAGTAAAGCTTGAATAAGCAGGTACGCTTGGCAGCTCTTACAAGATGGGAGTCATACTGGAAATACCTGGTGGCAATGGTCAAAGCCGCCTCTGTTTTTCCAAATTTAAGGCTTATGGAAGTGACAGCAATCATGTCTAAGCCAATCTCGGTCACGTCACTCATCTGGTAACTAACTTAATTGTCTCTTCGTTGTGCCGTGCAGCTCTTGTATCAGACATCCTCACTTGGGCTGTGAAGAAACTATTGTTTTACAGGCACTGCAGCTTGTGTTGTGATCCTTAAATCCCAGAAGTCCAGCCAGGTCTCACTTCACTGGGCGGCCTTAGCAGAGGCAGGAAACGGTGCTGGTGAGGTGGTAGGTGACCCTTTTCTTCCTGAGAAAGCAACACCCCACGGTATCAAGAGAATATACGCTGCTTGGGTTTCTGTCCTTCTGAGGAGACTGCAAATGGAGGATAGCAAAGACCTTGTGGCTCTTTTTCTAATTGCACATCCCCTGGTGTTCTCTGATATCAAGGACAATGTCGTCCTCTCTGGTGACATTCTGCTGACCTAGAATTCCCATTGACTTGTTTTGTTGTGGATTTTTTTTAACATGGGGTGATATTCTTCATTCTGTCTCTTAAAGACTTACATAGAAAAAAATATTCCTATAACCTCACTGGGAATGTCTGGTGGATATTTTTCACAACTGTATTTCTGTGTTTCTGAAAGTAGGACACATCGACGTGAAAGAAATGATGCTCAACCCAAGCTCTGTCACCTCATTACTCTTGAGCCCCAGCTTAATTACCTCCCCGATGCTTTGCACAGCTCTCAACCAGACATTCTGTGTCTGCTTAGAAATCTGCCATGCAAAATGAAGTGGCGGCTGTATACCCTCTTCCTGCTGGAGAGACGGGCTGTGAAGTTTGGTAAAGAGCACCCAGAAGGTGCATCGTATCGTACAGGCCCGATCCTGCACCACTGGAGTTCACAGATGACTTACAAAGACCCACTGAAACCACGCTGAAAGCTCATATCACAAAATTGGTTTAAAGATAATAGCAAAGTTTTAACCCCAATGCATTTGTGGTTTATAGTTTAGAGCTCCTAAGGCAGAAGTTACGTTAACACCTCCCATGTTCTGACCTCCTGTATACCACTATGGCTGTATTGATGCCAGCGAGACTGCAAGAATGTGACAGTTGATTTTGAGAAAGTCAGTCCCTTGTGCGAAAGCTCATACCCCAAAGTGGAGGGGACACGTCTGAACACCTTGTAAAACTCACCCCTGGTTCAAACACAGACCAAGGGCTGCCGTTTGAGTAGCCCTGTATCCCTCAACAAATACGTGAGATATACACTGAAAGTTAATTTCAAATCCCTAAGAATTTAAAATACACTGGTTTTAAGAGTAACAAATAATATGAGCTTATAAGATATATAATATCTCATAACACAAGATATTATAATTTTGGCCACGGAGAAGATAAACTGGAACTTCAACCCCAGTAAACACCTCAGTGTTGCAAGGATACGAGCGCGTCCTGATGCATCTTTTGTTTGTTTCTATATGAGCGTCTCATTTATCTGAGCTGGAGCCCAACGCTATTGCTAAGTCACTTCTGAAGACTCGTTGGAGCGCTCTTGGCCGGGGTAGGTGTGCAGGGTGCGGTGCAGAGCCGCGGGGAGGCTGCGGGAGGAGGGCGGCAGCGGGAAGGGGCAGCTCCGCGGTGTCCCCTGGCAGGCGCGCTCCTTCGGAACAGCCTGTTCTCACACTTCCCTCTGCTCTGCTCCCAGCTGAGAGTTATCAGGACAAACATACCTTCAGAACGCAGTGTGGAGGCCCATACTGCAGATCTCTCTTTTTTTTTTTTTACTGACTGTTTTACTGCAGTGTTTCGCATTGGTTTTGGGGGTCTGTGAGACTGTGTTTTGTTTGCCATGTCCTTCAAAAGTAAACACATCTGGCCACACGTTGCTTCTTCTCCCTAGGTCCTTCCTCATACCCAGGGAGTTAACTGAGTTGCCTCTTTTAATTTCACTGCCACCACAGGCGTCTTGTGCCCAACGGCATTTTTCATGGATTCATAACCCACGGGGCATTGCAGGGATGCACTTTCTCTGCTGCATCATCCCCAGGGCGAGCTGTGCCGCCGGGTTTCCCTAGAGAGCACGGATGACACCATCAGTCGTACAGATGACCAATTCAGCATCTGAGCTGCTATTTTTTTGGCCTCCCCCCCGCCCCCCTATTTATTTGTGACACAGGGGCACGTCACCAAACCATTTTGAGCATGTGTGAGACAGTTAACAATAGGGTAAATACACATCCCGTATCTTCCCTGACAGAGAGCTTTCTTGAATCTGGATGGTACTTCAAAACCGTGAAGCCCTTCTCCAACAAACAATCTTTTTGTGTCTCACTCCAGGTAGGCTTTGGTTTCCACTACAGTAGTAATGTGGTGCATTAGAGTTTTAAGAAACATATCTCTATCCATTTCCTGGTCTCCCTCACAAAATATAGATCACCGTTAACATTGCTATTGCACAACGAAAGTCGGTGCCTGTTGAACCCAAGGTTACGCTTAACCTAACTTTGAAACTCATTTGGTGTAAATAAAACATAATATTAAATAAAATAGGGGAACTTCACTAAGATGAACAGAAATGTTTTGGAAAGAGCTCAGGGTACACGAACAAGTTCCTAAGACATGAGAGAACACCTCCCGCTTCTCTGTGGAAGCTGGCCTTCTCACCAGGGGCTCAGCAGCTTTCTGGTGGCATATTCTGATCTCAGAAAGACCTTTCTAAAATGCCTTGTTTAGTTCTCTGTCCGAATCTATAAAGTATTCAGAATATCTCTCTTTTTCATGGTTACCGGCTGATCAGGCAAAGAATACCACGTTGTGCACACAGATCTATCCTGTTCAACTGTTCAACCTTAGGAAGAAGTTCTTCACCATGAGGGTGGTGAGGCACTGGCACAGGTTGCCCAGAGAGGTGGCGGAGGCCCCATCCCTGGAAGTGTTCAAGGCCAGGCTGGATGAGGCTCTGAGCTTGAAGAAGTCCCTGCTCACTGCAGGGGGGTTGGAGGAGATGACCCTTCCAACCCAACCCATTCTATGATTCTGACTGCTCTCTGAGCATCCTTCGCTTGCATGTCATTTATTTCTTTTCACAAGGGACACTTAAAAAGAGGGTTAAGATCTGATCTGGGGACTGACATTCACCCGTACCCACGTAACCTGTTAAGTGCTTTGTTGGAAACCCACCTATCGCTAGAAAAGAGAGTAACTGTTCACTGCCATAGTTAGAACTTTTCCTCTTTGTTTCCCTGGCAGAGAGCTGGGGGATGTTTTGGTCGCTATTCCAGGGTTAATTGTCTTTCTGCCCAACAGCCGCTGTTAAATGTTGGCTCTGGAAGGCTTTTCCTTTGCCCATTAATCTCAGATCTGGTGAGGCCGGTAAGGCAGTGAGGTGTGCATCTCTGTTTTCACAGTGCTAATGATAGACTTGTGAAAGGGGGGGAGGCTGTGACTGGGGGTTTGCTACAACACCAACTCCTTTTCCTGCGCATAGCTGTACTTTGACATGGTACGCCTGAACTTACAGATCAAAGAGAATTACCAAAATGATCCACTTGTGAATTGTGGGCCATTATCTGTTATTAACTCATCTTGAGTTCTGTGGTAAGCAAACTGTAATTTACAGTACGTTATTACATTTCTGCTCGCTGCGGTGTGCAGCAGCTGAATGTGTGTGTGTGTGATAGTCCGTAACGAGAAGTAATCTTTTCTAGCTAGCTCAAATAGATCTTTGCCAACGCCTACTAAGGCTGAACAAGAATTTAATTTACTTCTAATAATTTTGTTTTTCTGCTTCCTGCCCCTCCCACCACGTTTAGGAGAGAATGTTTCACCTTCTCCCTTTCTCTTCAGTACATGCTTGCTTCCAGGAAAACTTGGAAGCGCAGCAACAACCTCCTCCAGCTCTCTGCCAGATTTCCTTCAGGACTTAATGATTCAGGTGGCTTCATTTGCTAAATTTTTGCCAAAAAAAAGTAGTTCTCTACTGACACCATATAATAAAGTTGAGCAAACAGGAGGGCTGGTAGGAGACTTATTTTTATTGCCTGGCTCCAGTCACATGACAGATCAGGTTACAAAATACTAATACCCCTGCCAACTCGCAGGATCCACCAATTCCTCTTGCTACTGTTTTAATCCAACCTGTCTTTTCTTTTTCTTCTTCTTCTTTCCCCCCCCCCCCCCCTTTTTTTTTTTTTTTTTTTCCTGAGGGCAGAGGGTGAAGGGGAAGGCATTAGACTGGGGCAGGAGACAGAGTGGAAAGCAAGTACATCATGATTGGGAGTATCCCTTTAGCTCCTTCAGTGTTTGTTCAGCACTTTTTCGCCAGCTGAATAGCTTATTCCCTCTGAGTGTTGGCAGCCTTTGGCAAAAGTAAAGCAATGTCAGCATTCCCCTGTTCCATCTATTTTTTGGAAAAGAATCATTTAAAATATTCCATTTTCACCTTGTTTGCAAGTTGTGATGAAGGCTTCTCCCCCAATTAAATTGTGACATTCTGGCTTGGAAAACAACTTTGAGATCAAGAAGATAAG
The DNA here is from genome assembly GCA_013400135.1 of Rhinoptilus africanus. NCBI lineage: Eukaryota > Metazoa > Chordata > Aves > Charadriiformes > Glareolidae > Rhinoptilus > Rhinoptilus africanus. Next base: position 51,716 of record VXBO01001714.1, on the reverse strand, counting down.
CTAACACACATGCATGCACACACGCAAAAAGTCCTCCCTCTGGAAAGAAATTCAGCAACTCAGTGGAGCCACTTCTTTTGTTATCAGTGAGACAAATATATTTTCAGAAAAATTGCTGATAAAACAATAGATTTGAAAAACGTAAACTTTACACAACTCCCTGGAGTTCTTCACAGTGGTTTCCCCTTTGTCCCTTCCTTCTTCCAGCCTACAGCAGCACCAGAAACTTTGGTGCTACGGGTTCCTGCAAGGAATCTACCTAGACAGGTCAATGCCGAAGATCTTTGTACAGCCTCTGATGCCGTAAGGACACTGCTGCTGATACCTCAGCTACATTAAAGTGGACATGACTGTGTCCACAGTGTACCAAAGGCACAGCTCAGCAACAGAAGTAGCTCCTAATAGTGGGTTAAGATTGTTGTGCAAAAGGGGAAAAAAACCTTCGTGGTGCTCATCCCACGGGCATTGACCGGTTACGTAAAAGGTATAGAGAATAACTGTGTATCTTTCTCCACCCTCATGAAAGAAAAGCTGTGGTACAGGGAAACCAGGAGACCTGTTCGAAGCAACACAAGACTTCTCTGATGAATTCGAGACAGAATTCAGGGGGGAGTTGTAGTCCCCACGTTTCAGCTAGGACACCACCCATCTTCTTTGGCAAACAGGAGTGGAAACGCACCTCTTCTGCCTTCCACTGTCTGTGACCATGGTAGTTTCCAAGGGGGAGTATGTTGCAACTGTTCTAGTTTTTTAACTTCTGCTCTTCTTCCACAACTTGCCTGTATAAAATCTGCAACACTGGTGCGCTATTGCATCGTCCTCATGCAGAGCTCCCCTGAAAACACAACCCCGCTCTGATTTCTGACAAAACAACCTCTTGTAATTAGGAGCTTGTTATGACTGCTCCTGCAGCCAGGCAGGGGTAGAAGAAACGTGTCAGTGGTGAGGGACTCCTTGCATCCACCTGTCTTCACTCGTTGTGGACACTGACTGTCAGCTTTTCGGGGCAGGGACCATCACTGTCTACAGCTGTACAAGGCTCTGGCCTGTCAGTACTTCTGACCACAGCACTGATGACGTCCCTTTAGAATGCCCGTTTTCAGAGGACTTAAATTACATATATTCCTCGCTCCAGTTTTTATGAGGTTTTTTTAATGCTACGATAAACAATGAAAATGATTTTTCTGAGGTCTTTCCTCCTCAACTGCAAATAATACAAGTGCAAAAACATCAGGGGGATAACACCATCCACAGTTAGGGAAAGGCAGTGTTGGATCTCTGCACTTGCTTTGACTCCAACATAATGGAGTTAATTTAATAAACTGATAGATTTTGATAAACCATGGCCATGTTGTGATGACCTGCTTCTTCGGTATTTGTTTCCTTGTTCTTTAGGGGGTTTCATTTCTGTGTGTGCAATCACAGCACCCTCTACTGCCTCTTGCTTAACCTGCAAAAGGATGGCAAATTATTGTAAACTCTAAAAAGGACTTTTGGAGCGACTAGACCCTCAGAAGTGCTGTTTTATATATGAAACAACGCCCCCACCACGAGAATGGTAGCGCAAGGTGTTTCAGCTCTGTCTAGAAGGTACTCCCGAGCTCCAGAACGAACAGTATGAATTCCTCAGGGGCTCAAGCACCTATAGCCTGGCCCTTTTGCCTGTATACAAGGCATTATCTTCCACTTTTGTTAGGTCCCTGGAGGAAGACGGCATCAATCCTCCTTGTGAGGAACACGGGAGGGTCCTAGATCAAATGGTAATTCTGCGTCTTCCCGGATCAATTAACAGAAAACTCCCTCTCCAGAACCTGCCCCTCAGGAGCTTCAAGCCTGCGGGCCCGAGGTGCCCTCTCGCCCCACCCAGACGCTGCTTTCCTCTTCCCCGTTCCTCGTACAACCCCCGGGACCCCCTTCCTTCCCTCTCCCCTCACCCAGCCCCTTTCCCCCGGCCATTTCACCGCCTCGCCGGTAAGGCCGGACCAACCGGTTCCCTGCTTTCACGGGGGGCCCGGGGTCGCCGGCA
>VXBO01001714.1:28096-49331 GCA_013400135.1 Rhinoptilus africanus | reverse complement strand
GCCCTCTCGCCCCACCCAGACGCTGCTTTCCTCTTCCCCGTTCCTCGTACAACCCCCGGGACCCCCTTCCTTCCTTCCTTCCCTCTCCCCTCACCCAGCCCCTTTCCCCCGGCCATTTCACCGCCTCGCCGGTAAGGCCGGACCAACCGGTTCCCTGCTTTCACGGGGGGCCCGGGGTCGCCGGCACCACCCGCTGCAGTGACGGGGAGTCCCAGCAGGCCGACCACCCCCCCCACACCTCCCGCCGCCCCTGCGGGGCCCGGGCCAGGGCCCCGCTCCTCGGCAGGCCGCGGCCTACTGGCGCCCGAGTCCTTCAGCCCCGCGTCCCGGCCGGNCCCCTCGCCTGCCCCCGCGACTTGGGGGAGGCAGGAAGGCTGGGGCCGCGGCGGGTCCGGCGGGCGTTAGAGCTCGTTTTCCGGCTGCGCCTCGTGTCCCGCAGCTCCCGCGTGGGGAAAACCAGGAGTTCCCTGTTTCCCGGTGGTTGTTCCCGCGGAACGGGTGGAGCCCGGCCTGGGGTAACGGGGGAAGCGCCCGCCGGGTGGCCTCCAGCCAAGGATGGGGTCTCTTTCTCTTGCAGTTCCTGACGGAGCTTACCAGGCTCTTCCAGAAGTGCAGGACTTCGGGGAGTGTTTTCATAACGCTGAAGAAATGTAAGTTTTAAGTCTGTTGCGGGATTGAAGAGGCGTTAACCTAAATGAAACTTAGAGTGTTGTTAGCGTGTACTTTAACAGATGCAGTTGTAATTCAGAGTATCTGAACTACAAGAGTAGTTGTATGGACAAATCAATCATCTTAGCTGCAGTGCTCATAACCTGGAAGTAAGACTGAGTTTCAAACTGCAGGAAATACGTGGACTTTGTAATCGTTAAACGATAATTGGAGATCCTTAGATGTCTATAAAATGAGAATTATAGTGTTGCTGTTGTGTGTCTGTGTTTCTCTGGTTTCCGGCTAGCCGGCACTGCCTCAGAAGTGTCGTGTCCTCGGCTGCAGCTTGACATGCGTTTAAAACATAGTGCTGCTGGAGCAGGTGGTTCATACAGCACGTCAGGGGAAGGATTTACATTTTCTCCTGGCAGATGTAGTTTATGGAACAGATCCATCTGGGGTTACGGAGGAAGGGGTCTGTCAACAATTTGGCAGCAACATCAGTTCAGATGACCTTAAATTCCAAGGTGTTTTGCAGATCTTCTCATGAGCAATTTTTAACATCTCATGTCAGGAAGCATCCGGTGATTTTGGTGAAATAGAAATAAACGTTCTCTTTCCATACAGATGATGGCCGAACAAAACCAGTCCCGCGCAAAGGCCACGTAGAAAGTTTTGAACCAGCAGACAATAAGTGTCTTCTAAGAGCAACTGATGGAAAGAAGAAAATTAGCACAGTGGTAAGTGACACCTTGGGTTAGAAAGATCAGTGGCTCTACTTGTCTTTTATTTAATGCCCCATATTTTAAGTGAAATTTGTCTTTATGTGAATTCCATGAGAACTACCGTCTTCATTCCAGAGGCACCATATGGTAGCTAAGCACACAACTGAAGTTGGGATGCTGAAGTGTTACACTTACCTGGAGTCTTAATACTTACAGTCAGTGTTACAAATGGATCAGTAGTTTGTAGTTGTGCTCTGTATGCTGGATTTTGCTTCAGAATGGTATTGCAGCACATCAGAAAGGGACACTGCCTGCTTTTGGTAGCCTTGGCTGTTTTGAGTCAGGTGGAATTGTTTGGAGGGATGGGGGAAGCTGCTTCTAGAGACATGGGCAGAAGGGCACAGGGCAGATACAGAACCTGCAGTATGAGGACAAACGGTGTGGCTCTGAGGAGAAGAAAGGTCCTACACACCTACACTCAATCCTCAGGTGACAAAGAGGTGGTTTCATATAGACCTCGATGGAATTACTGAAGGTTCTTACAATCCAGGAAAGAACAGGATGTGAGACAGTAGGAAAGGGATCATTGTTTCCTGGCAAGAACGTGTAAGCATGGGTAGGCTCTTCTTAGCCTTAATCTTGCTTAGGAGACCAATTTTTTTTCTCATTTACAGAGCTATTTGTAATTACAGAATGTTAACTGGAAGTTGAAAAGCTGATGTGATACTTTTGTTGTGGTTTAGCCCCAGCTGGGAGCTAGAACCACGCAGCCGCTCGCTTGTTCTCCCCAGTTTGGATGGGGGAGAGAATTGGAAGAGTAGGAGTGAGATAAGAACTAATGGGTTGAGATGAAGATGGTTTAATACGTAGAGCAAAAGCCACACAAGGAAAGGAACACAAGGAATTCATTCACTGCTTCCCATCAGCAGGCGGGTGTTCAGCCAGCTCCAGGAAAGCATGGTGCCATCGTGCTAACGGTTACTCGAGAAGACAAACACCATCACTCCAAATGTTCCCCCCTCTTCTTCTTCCCCCAGCTTTTTTATACTGAGTATGACATCACACGGTATGGAATATCCCTTTGGTCAGTTGGGGTCACCTGTCCCAGCTGTGTCCCCTCCCAGCTTCTTGCGCCCCGCCATCCTGCTCCCTGGTGGGGCGGCGAGAGGAGCAGAAAAGCCTTGCTATCTTAGCGACAACTGAAAACATCTAGTGCACTATCAAAAGTATTTCTCATCCCTAATCCAAAACACAGCATTGTACCAGCTGCCAATAAAAAAGTTAATTTTGTCCCAACCAAACTGAGAAGCTCTCGTTCAGCTTTGAATGAGAGATTGGGAAAGGCTTTAGCTGACTTAATCTCTCCTCTGTGATGTAACCCAAGGAAAAATGCTACTTTGAGAAATAGTTGAGAGAATCTGGGCTGCAACGTATTTTTATGGCCCTACAGGTAAATGAAAACCTTCCTTAGAATGTTTCTTCATGTTCTTCTCATTGGAAAACACAGAATTTGGGATAAATGACCTCCAGAGGGAAGTATTAGTCGAGTAGGGAGTGTGTTTGGTTTTCTAAATCAGCGAAGTCCTGTGATGCGTCAGTACAGCCCGCCTTCCACTGAGCGCCATGTGTTGATCCAACTGCTGCTAAACAGCCTGGATGGTTGCTGAGGGGTAAACACATGCCAATACTTGGTTTGTAATAGTAATAACCAGTGTTTTCTTCGTTAACCTCCAGTATTACTTTTGTAGGTGAGCTCAAAGGAAGTAAATAAATTCCAGATGGTAAGTTTTGCATGCCTTTTATCTTCCTTTTCTGTAGGTATTGGGGAATGGTCAGTAAGCAGCACTGGGCAGCTGTGAACAGGTTGATTCAGTGCGGAACTGCTGTACAGATTAATGTGTTTCTTTAAAAAAAGAAGGAAAAATTCCATTGTATTTTATCTTTCTGCATCAGTTTAGAAACAGTAGTCTCCCAGTGTAGGGTGTAAGACCGTGGTTCTCTAACAGAAAATGCAGATATCTATCCATTAGCAATGCGTAAAATGTTACCTCTAGTATATTGTCACTTAAATCTTTGTTCTTGTAATGGTTCCAATTGTTGTTGCAGGCGTATTCAAATTTGCTGAGAGCTAACATGGACGGCTTGAAGAAAAAAGACAAGAAAAGCAAAAACAAGAAGAGTAAAGCAACACAGTGACGGAGCAGTGTCCTACCATCACTATAACAGACTTGACCCTTGCTCAAAGCAAAGTCCATTTCTTTTTGAGTTATCACTTGTCTTTGGCTTTCCTTCCAGCAGGATACTGGGATGTTATCAGTACTTTTGTTTAAACTGAGAGCAGAAGGTGCTTTCTCTGGATTGCTGTATGGCAGCAGTATTTACAGGGTTATACTGAAATAGCTTTACACTCAGCTGCCAGCTAGTTTTGTACTTACACTGCTGTTTGCTTTGCATTATACAACTGGGCAATGTAAAATCCTGTTTGGGGGGTAACGTGGGGTGAAGAGAAATGCACTGTGCCAGGAGCAAAGTGAGACCGGAGCAGGAGTCTCAGTGACAGATGCCCAGTTTTATAGATAAGCCTCAGTAGTGCTAGGGAAGGTGGGTGCCAACATATTATCAGGAACAAGCAGCTTTCCTGTTTCTGTCTTATTTTGAGGGACATGTCTACGTGATGCAGTGCAGATACCCCTACGGCTCTTCCAAAGCCAGGCAGCTGTGCCTTCGCTCCATGCTGATCCAGTGGTGCTGACCCTGGCTCAGGGTGGGGGGAGGGCCAGCCTCTGCATCAAGTTCCCTTCATACGGCTTAAAAAATGCTCATGTCTCCTAAACTTTTAAAGCTTCATCCTTTAGTATGTTCAGGGATCTGAATTTCCCCATACTTCACCATCTTAAAGTAGCTCTCTCATATGAGCCGCTGTAAAAGATGAATACTGAATTGTTTCTATTAAACACAATGAGAAATGGATTTGATTGTGGTGACTGATGTGACTTGTCTTGGTGAACGGCTGGGCATGGCATGGTTATCTGTGCCTTTAGAAGTGACGCCCCTGATGCTGCTTTGTGCGTTGCTGTTACAACTTCCCCAGTTCTCATATAATATAATGCACTCTTAACCGTGGCTGCTGTAACTCATCTTTGGATGTACTTGGCTTCAGTTTTCCTGACATGGTTGTGTTACAGTTCAACTTCAAGAAGATAATTACAAGATTCCCATCGTTACTATGACTTTAACTTCAAACTTAATCTGATAACCCCAGTGAAGAAAGCTAGTTCAAGACTTTGATTATGCCTCTAGCACATGCAGGTTACTGTTTCTCTTAAGAGTCTTGGGTTTAGGACTGGAACACGTTTTTCCTGTATTGGGTCTTCATCTCCCAGGAACACACTGCTTGATTTTAATGCAAGAGTACAGGCAGGACAAGCATAAGCAGCCAGGCTTGTAACAACTTGGCATAAAAGCTACTTTCTTTTCTATAGAAATTAAACCAATATGTTTATTAAAAAGCAAAACACAAAACGCTTGTAATGCATATTTCAAGAAGGCTCAGTAGCCAAGCCTTTTATTACATAAAAACCCTTCAAAAAGGTTTAAAACAGTTAAAGCTGAAGATAATTCATCTTCTCTAATCCTTGAACTGAGTTTCTCATTTCAATACTACTGTTGCATATTGACATAAAAGGCATTCTGAAACTCTATGTAAAAAGAAAAAGCAGTTTTGCACCTGCACAGCTGATACATTATGCCTCTTCTGTGGCATAGGGGTGCAAGAATTACATGATAATACATCTCTCTGGCTGTAGTCAGACTTGCTCTTGAAGTGCCTATAAAACATTTATTTCCCCTTTTTGACAAATTTACGGTTTTATATTACATGTGAAATTCAACCCGGACACATAAAGTTGCCTGTCTTGCATTATTACAGCTTTTTGAAATTCCTTTGACAAAACACCGTAGTCTCTTAATAAAAGCATCCCATAAAAGATGCTTTAAGTACTAAAACAAAACCTTGTATTCATCTCGGTAACTGTACAGGATAAGCACAGGAACCCTGCAGAGGGAAGGAAAAGAGAAGATTTTTAAACTTTGGGACTGCAGGTTCAAAAGCTGTGGCAAATCTTAGCAACAAGCTAAAAACAAATATTCAGTAGAACAGCAGTAAGTTTTAGTTCCTTTATCTGCGGCTGCAATTTCCCCCTCAATTCTCTTCCCATTTATCTGGCCTGTTTAGTTTTCATTGAGTGATCTCGAAGGCTTAAAGCTAAGCAGCATTTTGTGTGCAGGCATCAATGGGAAAGGAAGGCTTTGTCAGGGACTGCATTACATTCACACCCAATGCTGGAGTATTACTCACGTGGTAGCTGGGTTTTGTTGCTTACAGCCTTGCAAGCTCCAGGACCCAAAAAAACCCGGTTCACTTGATACTTGGTTGCCTTAGTAAACATTCGCAAACCTGAAGCGGTGTTGGTGCATCAAAGTCAATGTTTAGCCTCATTTTAAGATTAGGTAGTACCTTGAAGCTGAACACGGGTTTAAGAAAACGTATGGTAAATGAAGCCCGCAATAGGGCATAAATACCCAGCTATCACTTAACTGCACCTGCACACGCAAGAGTTGAAAATTTGCAGCTTAAAACTAGATGTGCCCAGACTATCAGGTTTCGGCCTTGCCAGAATCCAACAAGGAGGCTACGAGTCAAATGTTTTTAGAAGACAGAAACGGGCTTTACAGTACATGTTGGGAGAGCATGCATCGCATTTGCTTAAAGCCAGGTGGTTTCTCAACTGTGCCGGATTCCCACTGTATTCCTTTGGAGCAGGAGGAATTAAATGTGCTCCAGAGTTTTGGAAGGCAGGCGAAGTCCCTCCCATGAGAAAAGGGGGTTACTGCGTAGTAGAACAGCAGTATACCTGAATCTATATATATTGGCTCTTCATTTTTATGAACGGAGCAACAAATGAGATAATAACAGGAATACATTTTAGAATTTCTTGTAATGGTTTACAGAAAAGAAGAATTTACATGACCAAAAATGTATGTTTTGCCACGAGTGAGGATTAGGTGACCAGTAACTCTTCCCATTTTGTTTCATGTTAGCGAAAAAATAACACTCAAGGAAGTACACGCATTTCCTGAACGGTTCGTTTTTGCTCAGAGAGAGGGAAAGGGGAGGGCAAATTAAGAGCAGCTTATTTAGTAAAAGTTTGAATGCAAAAAATAATGGAGATGTTTTATGTACCTTAGGAGCTTAACAAAATTTACCTCTTTTCCATTTTGATACTGTAAATTTCATCACAAATTGCTTGTAAGTATGAACATCTCTGTTTTGGCCATCGTGACATCAGTTGTCTCACCGTAGCATCAAAGGCTTGTCTATCTCCATCAAACTAAGAAAAAAAAAATTGACAAGGAACCATGATACAGCCTTACATTCTCTTTGAAGGAAATACTTCTGATAGCATTCAGTCTTATGAACATTGTGTAATGTCAATGCTCCTTAATTAAATAGGTTATTAAAAAGGTTCTAAGCAAAATTCATACAAACAATATGTGCAACTTAATTTTTTTTTCTTTAAGAAGATGAATGAAGAATTTAGCCATCAGTTTCTTAACACAGTTTAGCAATAAAAAGGCGTAAGCAATGAAAAGGGCTCTATCAGTTTTGCAGTGCTGGACAGAATGCAAGCACTGGTGTAGGGGTGGTCAAAAGTGAATGATGCAAGCTGTCAGTGTGCATTTTTTTAACTTTAATTTTTTTTGTTGNGTGTACGTTTTACCACACGTGAGGATTAGGTGACCAGTAACTCTTCCCATTTTGTTTCACGTTACCAAAAAACCAGTATTCAAGGAAGTATATACATTTCCTGAACAGTTCACTTTTGCTCAGAGAGAGGGAAAAGGGAGGACAAATTAAGAGCAGCTTATTTAGTAAAAGTTTGAATGCAAAAAATAATGGAGATGTTTTATGTACCTTAGGAGCTTAACAAAATTTACCTCTTTTCCATTTTGATACTGTAAATTTCATCACAAATTGCTTGTAAGTATGAACATCTCTGTTTTGGCCATCGTGACATCAGTTGTCTCACCGTAGCATCAAAGGCTTGTCTATCTCCATCAAACTAAGAAAAAAAAAATTGACAAGGAACCATGATACAGCCTTACATTCTCTTTGAAGGAAATACTTCTGATAGCATTCAGTCTTATGAACATTGTGTAATGTCAATGCTCCTTAATTAAATAGGTTATTAAAAAGGTTCTAAGCAAAATTCATACAAACAATATGTGCAACTTTATTTTTTTTTTAAGAAAATGAATGAAGAATTTAGCCATCAGTTTCTTAACACAGTTTAGCAATAAAAAGGCGTAAGCAATGAAAAGGGCTCTATCAGTTTTGCAGTGCTGGACAGAATGCAAGCACTGGTGTAGGGGTGGTCAAAAGTGAATGATGCAAGCTGTCAGTGTGCATTTTTTTAACTTTAATTTTTTTTGTTGTTTTTAAGTAAAAGGTGATAAATTATCTCCATTATTTGGATAGACTGGATGAACCGAGTATTCTGAAAATATTTTCCAATGCTTCACTGGGGTCTGATGACCAGACAAGCACTGCGTCAGAGCAGCAGCTGTGAGATGTGAAAGTCCTACATCCGCTTCCAGGCAGGATGCCATTCTCAAGTTTGCTTTTTTTGGGCAGTGGGGAGGTGTCCATCTCTCCAATAAGAACTTCTGACTTCAAAGCTACTGCTGTCATTGAGGAAACAAAAGAGCTTTGTCCTTGTGGTTTTTTCCCCACCAAGTTGAGCAGTTTCGGAACTGTTAAGAGTGTCAATATAATGCTTATATATATATCCCTTTTTTATTTTGGCTTCACTAAGAGATGTTTCAGCTACTGTACTCAAAACAATTCCCTCTGTGTTTTGGGTCCTCCTTCATTAGCAGCTTCAAGAAACACCTTTGTTGAAACTGCTGTTAGTGCTTACTCGTTTCTGAAAATGAGCAGTAAGACTTAATTTCAGTTAATTATTCTTGGAAATAAAAACAGCTTTGGATTAAGACTTCCTAATGGTGTCTTGTGTAACTTGGGCATTTGACAAAAAGATTTTCATAGCCTCAGTCAAGCTCCTTGGGTAAAGAAAAAAAATCCTTTCAAGTTTTAAAACGTAATTCAAACTCCTTGAAGGAGAAAAACTACAATGGGTGAATTTTATGTTCCACCTCGTTAGGAACAGAATTTATCATCTATTGTTCAATTAGAGTTTCAACAACACTACTTAGTTGCTTACCTTTAATGATAAGAAGGGCATCACAGTCGCTTTTGGCAGATCTACCTGTAAAAATGTTATCAAGAAATCAATACTTAACAAGTTCTCCTGTTACCAGTTTGCCAACTAGAGATTAGGTGTACTTAAGGGAGTCAGACTTTGGTTGCCAAAGAAGCAATCATGCTGAGAGAACTGTGAATCTACCAAGCTTTTAAGCTTGATATGCTCATAACAGATTCCACTATGGAAAGTTCCAAATAGGCATAGGCAAATAGGCAGTACATTTCCTGAAAAGCATATACCATTTTTAAGTTCTTTGTGGCGTGGTCAGTGAAGTCTAAAAGCTATGTAACAAACAACAGCTACCCTGGTTTAAATATAAGAGCAGATTTCTATTGCCCTTACAAATTATTAAATCTACAACAAGTTATTAAATCTACCACAGTAGTTAGCATTAAGTGCAGCTTAAGAATTTACAACTAAATACTTGTTAAATTGTGTTCTATGCAACTGTCCAATACGCACAATTTGAGATACTTTTCAAGCAATAAAGAAACACGCCGTGGGTCTCATTTAAGCAGAAGTTTGGTTCATTTGGTATCTCTAAAGTTAAGCTACTGGCAGTAGTTTGTTCCAGACAGCAACTGCATCATCCAGTTCAACTAAGAATTTGAAAGTAATTCAGGATTCTGACAAATACTTACTGCTAAGATCTCAATCTCACTTGTTTTCTGTTGCAGGCTAGAAATGAATGTCTGAAGTCTTGTTTGCACCTGCCAACAAAAGATGGGCAAAAGTAAAATACACTGCTTCTGTGACACAGGTTGGGAATGCTTACTTTCTATTTCGTAGATGATGAGAACAGAGGAGGCTACATCTAACAGGAGATGTAAACTGCACCGTATTTAAACCAAAATTCACATTTAATATAATTTTCAGGAACAATTCCACAACAATCCTTGATGAGCAGACAGGAAGGAGACTGGGGCTGAGCTGCTCTTGCGGCAATGGTAAAAGATTTGACAATACTGGTATCGTACTAAAGCAGACAGAACTGCATATTACAACATGAATTCTCACAAATGTAGCAAAAAATTGCCTTTCCATTTCTGGGTGTTAGGTAACTTTTCAGAGGAATGTCAGAACCTGTGGCTGGATACAGTGAATCATCTCTAGCTGAAGACAGACCACTGATTTGGAAACCAAACCCACGTATGGGTCATGCCTTGTAACACTTTTTTTCCAGAGCAAGCCGGTAACCCTGCAAAGATAGCACTTTACAAAATGTAGCAGCAGCCTTGCACTGCATTGTACTCTGCACCTTAGAAATAAGCTTTCGTATATTAAAAACATGAAAGCAGAAAGTCCGATTAGCTCAAAGCTCAGAGAATAACATCCACTTCTTTATTTGGGTTCCAAGAACTATTTATAGGGGGGATTTTTTGTTGCACGCACAAATTTCAGCTGAGAAGGGGATAACCTGAGAAGGTTACAGTTCTGGTTTACTATGTACTCTAAATATCTTGAAGCCAATAGTCCTAAATGAGCATATTCTGATATTTCTTTCTAGCATCATTTACTCTTTCCTGCATTATATAATAGCATATTTTAGGCAGGTTTTTGTTTGGTTGGTGGTTGTTTTTTTTTAAATTTGCAATTTTTTCTTAGGCCTTTAGTTTGAGACAACATAACGGGATATATAAGTATGTGTCACAAACACGGTGCAAATTAAAAGTATGCTGAACTTGCACTTTTAACACACTGTAGCATTTATAAAAAAATGTAAAATTCCAGAATCATGATTTGTACTAAAGTAAGAGTTCTAACCTATATAAGTACAATGATGGCTGCGCCACAACAATGTCACAGATAATCCCCAAGATCCAAAACCTTAAAAAAAAGGGGGTCTTTGCCTTCAACCTTTTGTGTTGTTCGTTGTCTACTTTATGAATAAAGAATAAACAGAATGTATTTGTGTACGTTAGGTGATAGTGAAAATATGAATTCTACCATTCCTTTACTTCTAAGTGTCACTCCTTAGTATTTATTTGATATGCAGGTACCTGAATTTCTTGACGACGCCTGGCACTGGCAGATAATTTTTCAGGAGCTATAACGCTAACATTAGGTACTACAAGAGTTCCATGTGATTCAAACACACCTAAAATGTAAACATACAGGTTTAGATTATATTTTTCCTTATGCAAGAAGTAGCCTGAAACAGAAAATTAAAAAGTATTAATAAACTAAGGTTCAAAGAGTTGCTAAAAACCCCCAAAGTCAGTCAAGTAGATAGGATAATAAAACACGTGCATGTAAATTCTCAAATGCTCAATGCTCACTTATGACTTAGAAAGCCTGGTTGTTAAGAATAAAGAAATCTAGTATTTTACATCAGCGTTTCCTGAAAATAATAAAAGGTTCCAAATGGCTTACAGAATTTTACAGAGGAATGTAGCATACATAATATTAAAAAAAGAAAAGCTATTACAAGAATGAGGCAAATATTTAATGGTCACAGCAGAGTCAATGACAAAGCAAACAAGAAACCCCAGCTCCAAGCTCCCCCCAAAACCAGTAATTAAAATCTGAAATGGCTTATTTTGAAATACAAATTACCTCTTCTGGTAATCAGACACACACAAAGAACGCAAATTAAGCATGGCCACCTCTTTCATGCCTCCTCACTGTTATGCAAGGGGGTGTTACCTTTAACCCCAGATGGCAACTAGAACCATGCAGCCACTCTCCCACACCCTGCTTCCCATAAGAAGTGGTGGTGGCAGGGGAAAGGACGGGAAAGGGAAAAAAAAACACCCTTGTGGGCTGAGATAAAGACATTTTAGTAGAAACAATAACAGAAAAGGAAAAATAACAATAATGAATTGGCACTGTCCAGACCAGTGATCATGAATTACCGCCCCTCCCCGCCCCGCCTCGCCACCCCCATCATTTATATACTGGGCATGATGTCTGTGATGAAATGCTTCATTGTCCATTCCATCTTTCTGTCTATACTTCTATGGGGAGCTGAAAAAAGTCCTTGAGTAGTGTAAATATCACTTAGCAACACCTAAACCCAACAGGTATTAATGGCATTCCTTTCACAGCAATCACTAGAAAGAAAATTAACTCCTTCCTAGCTGAAACCAGCACAGGGAGGAGCAGGGGGAGAGTGTTTCTTTAAAAAAAAAAAAAAGAGCAACCACCACTCACTATACGAGTACTTAATAAGATAATTATCAAAAATGGCAAACTATCCACACAAAGAGTACTTAGTATTATTTTTTGTCTCCAAATTTCTACAGACTAAGGAGTGCAAATCTGTAGCTAGAAATGTAAAGGTGTTTGCATTTGAAGAAAAATAATAATCTTAGTAGAACAGCAGGTCTCAACCCTATAACAATCACAAATGACCAGTCATAACATTTTTCATGAAGATGACATTTAATTTCTCCTCAGCTAGGAAATGTTAACGATTTTTGGCTTCCCCATCCTCCCCGAATCACTGCATCAATGGATACTTTGTAAGGGGAATATTCTGTCTTGTTGGCCTAGGCACTTATTTTGTCAGTTTGGAGAAAAATTCAGTGTTTTAGATCACTTGGAACAACATTTGAGATTAGGAGGAAGTGTCTAACCAAAAGCACTGCTAGAAAACATCTTTTTGCTCTTCTAAAATGAACGTTCCAGCAAGATTTTCTTATAATACAGTTTTTAAGCAGAAAGAAAAATAGTTTGTATGTTCTATAACTAGAGAGTAAATACCTGAATTATTAGTAAATGTTCCCTTTTGATTTGGTACTGAAAGATTATCCGAGGTTTCTCTAAAAATAAACAAAGCTAGTTAGGGAAACAAATTTACAGTAATGAGGAAATACTGCAATAATACATGGTTTCAGATTATCATACAAACATACTTATTTCATTCCAACACAAAGAAATTTATGGACACTTCCCAGCACATATCTGCAGATTAAATTATATTCTGAAACAGACAGGAAATCATACAAAATTACATTACAAAATCTGATCCAGATGCAATTTTTATGTTTCCTATGGATACAAAAAAATATGCTCCTCATCATGCAAGAGTGATTTAGATCCTAATACTAGAATATATTATGGGAACATTATCTCTAAATTCTTGTTTTCATGTATGATTTCTTACAGGTTTCTGTGAGATAATTAATACTAAAGTATCAAAGTAGTATTTATATTTAAGATCACACATATTCAAAGAACCTTTAAATTACTAGTTTGGATCACTTTGCTTTCCACATTCATGATTCATTAACAAAAAATTTGCCAGTGTTACTACAATCATAATTACTGCATTTCTCTGTTTAGTATTACCAAATACAGGCTTTTCTCTATTCTGTTCTCAGGATCTAGAAATAAGGTAAGTTTTAGAAAGAATTATTTTCTTTCACAGCATCTAATAGATCCTGTAGATCTGTCACAAAACACATGAGAATCAGATTAGTTCCAAAGTTAAATGCCAAGACTCACTGAGGCCAGACAAAAGAGATGGAAGAGGTGGGTAGCAGGAGATGTCAGCCACTTGCACAAACTACTGCTCAAGTTAAGCATTTCTCAGCTTAACAATTTCCTTAATTGTTAAGGAAATCCTTATTTTCCTTAATTTTCTGTTCAGAAATCCTATGGATGTCAAATCTGTTAGTTTCTGAAATCAAGTTTGTGTGAATAAACCGCATCTGTTCTTGCTGCCGCTACATACATATATATGCACACACAGATAAATATATACAATTTGTTCATAATTATATATTTACAGAGGGATATGAGTGAGTAACAGCTACACTGCTTATGCACACAGGAGCGACTGTAGCCTCTCCTGTGATATCTGTGCTAACTTCTATTGGTGACAATAAATAGTAATTTCAACAAAGACAGGATGATGGGGTGTTGCTGTGTACCTTGAGCCTTTGCCGGGTGTTACTTTCACTTATGCCAAATACAGGTGTGCTACAATTACACCTTCATTTTTACCGTATCAACACTGCATCTGAATGAAAGGGATTTGCCGCTTTAATTCTTTGATTACACAGTGCATGAACATAACGGACGCCTGCTCAGTAGCGGGGACTTGCAGGCAGTCCTGCCAGACAAGCAGTACTGGTGTTCTAGTAGCATTTGAGCTGGACAACTGCAAGGCCTTTTAATTTATAAGGGACTATGGACGTTTGAATGTAACAGCAGCTAGGGAAAAATCAGTCTCTTTCTTAACCTCACTAAAATTCTATAACCAAACCTTTGGCTTTTTTCCCCTCCTCAAAAGGAATTCAGCAAAGCTCTTCTTTATCAAATAAAATCAAGGTTTAACTGAGTGTACCTTAAAATTACTTCATTAAAACAAACACACATTCACTTCTGATTTTGACGATTCATGTTGACATGTTATGCTACTTACCGAATACATCTTTCGTCACAGATTTTAGTTTTCAGTTTCTGGATCAGGTGATCTACTAAGTCAGATTCTAAAATCCTTTTCTCCGTCTGTCTGTCCTTCTCAAAGGATTTCACCTATGATGTAGTTCAGTGGTTCTTAAGATTGTTGATTCTTAAAATAGCATATGAATACACTTATCAAATTTAATCAAAACCAAACCAGATTATTCACCCGTTGGAGGTGAAGCAGTCAAAGTTAGGAAGCTATCATCATTAGCCATCCATCACTGCCTATTAAATCTGTGATTAATTTTTATTTTGTTTTTCAACCAACTAATTTCCTCTGCATTACCAAAGCTTAAACTATCTTGGCTATTTATATTTACTATGCAATAATTAATTTTTTAACAGAATAGCCTATAGGTACAAATACCGTATTAACAGCAGCATATTCGGTTTGGAGCTTTTTTTTTCAGTTAAGGAATTATGTTAGAGTAAGGCTTGCGTTTCAGTGAACAACAATTAGACTCTGCTCCATCTTTACTGGGAAGATATTAATCAGTAACACCACCATTCACCTCATCAGCATGCTCTTTGTTAGCTTTGCTTCAATAAAGCCATATTTAAAAAAACGCTCCCTAATAGTCTTGTGAAAGCCATTGATATATTGCATTCTCATCATCAAAATCTACTTGCTCATAGTTACTGCACAGTTATTTGCTGTTGCAATGACTGTTGAGAGATATTAATTGTTTAGATTAAATAAGTTTTAATTAGAATAAAAAATTACTTGGGGTTTTAACACGCTGTGATTTATGCTGTTTGCTTAGCTTTACTTAGCATGAGTGGCTAGATTTGCTGAAGCCTTTAGGTCACAATTAAGTTAATTTTCTTAGCAATATTCCAAGCAGCTGGTACAGTGTTGTGTTTAGTGTTATAGTGTAAGAAAAATGTTGATAACACACTAATGTTTTTGTAGTGTTTTCCCTAGGTCTGGGACTTTTCAGTTCTCCATGTTCTGCCAGCGAGGGCAGGGGCACAAGAAGCATAAACCAGAGATACGCAGGCTACAACCATCATCAGAGACTGCAAATCAATGAGGTAAGAGCAGTCAGCGGCCTGCCTGGACATGGAAAAAGGTGTCAGAAGACCCCAGACCAAAAATCTCCATTGGACTAAAAGAAGTGTGAACAGCACATGCGGGGCAGGTGTATAGATCGCAAGGGCGTAATTGCCCAGGGATTTATTTGAGTTCCCTCCCTTTTCCTGAGGCACCCAGCCTGGGCTGACCTTGCTCCTGTACCTTTCAATGCTTGGGCAGCAGCTTCTCCTTTAACAAGGAAAAGGAGAGTGAATAACTAGTGAAAAATATTTCAGTATGCACATTGGCTAGGTATGCCAGAATCTGGCAAATGATTACTTTTTTTTTTCCCAGTCAAAGAATTAATCTTTATTCAAAGAATAATAATCTTTTTCCTAATAAAGAATATTTTAAAACTTTTAACTTCTAAAAAGGTACCAGAACCACAGGCTGCAGAGCACAGAAGGTGGCATTTCATGCAGTCTTTCCATCTTAACCTTATCTTTCAGAGATGGGGAATGTGGTTCAGACTATGCCTGTTCAAACTACTTGGATCATTTTAGATTCATAATTCAGTTTGGGTTGGGTTGGTTTTTTTTGATGTGTAAAGATGACTGAGTCAACTAATTAATTTTGTAGATTCAAAGAAATCAGAGACAACAGAAACCTTTTTCCATGTAAAGACAGCAATGACTCAAAGTCAAGCAGTGTTTGCACTAATTTTTGGGCTCTCCTCAAGGAAAGGAGGCCTGTGAATAACAGTGTTACAGAGAGATAAAAGGCAGGCTTCTTCAGAACTTTCTACTACTTAGCAACTGAAACTGTATTTACCTGAAATTCTGTCTACTTAAATATTTTACTGAAAATAATCATGATCTTAAAGGAAAAAAATCATGATCTTAAAGGAAAAAAAAAACCAACAGATTATAAATCTGAAACATCATCAAGCATCCTCTGATCCCACACTTACCTTCACATGACTTCCTTCTTTATCTGACACAAGAGCCACATAGGTAATCCCAGAGCATCTGCAATACTCCTGCAGTTCTTCCTGAGACTAAAATGGGAACGAGACCAAAATTTGTCAGATTATAAAACAATCACTTAAGTAATCAAAGTCTCCTGTCCTTCATTAAAATAACTTGATATGCAGCAGT
Organism: Rhinoptilus africanus; assembly: GCA_013400135.1. NCBI lineage: Eukaryota > Metazoa > Chordata > Aves > Charadriiformes > Glareolidae > Rhinoptilus > Rhinoptilus africanus. The sequence continues at coordinate 33,046 of VXBO01001714.1, read as the reverse complement.
TACACCAATTATATAAGCTTCTGAGAGAGGAAAGCTTTAACAACAACTCCAGGAGGTGAAACTTCATTATGCATATATTTACCTATGTAATGCTCTTTAAAAATTGAAATCTAAGTCTACACTTGACAGAGAGAACGCCTAGGCCCTGCAGTCCTAGTTCCCACGTGGAAGGGGCTAGGTGGATCTAGAAGTGCCGGGTCTAAATAACTAAAAAAGTGCAATGTAACGTCAATCAAACTGTTACCACCCCACCATCTGCAACTTTCAGTAATAGCTCAGTCCTGCATGACTGGTACTCTGCCATGAAAGCTGCCTCCAGCTGTGTTTCATGTAAATCTGAGGCAGACTTTTATCGTTCTCAGTGCTGAGCTTACTGAAGGGCTTGCTCTGCTGAATTAGCAGTGGGTTGCAGGACTGTATTAGACGGAAGCAGTAACTACCTAAATCTTCATCTGTAAGAACTGCAAAAGAAGAGAACCCAGGGTGATCATAGCAAAAGCAAAGATCTGGATTTTCTTCAATTCTGAGGGACTGAAACTGTCAAGTGAGTGAGCTCAAAACTGTCTGCTCTACAGCACATGACTTGGAATGGACAACTGCACCGTGTTTCTTTTGTTAGTCACCAACTGGCATACTTAAAGGTGAACCAGCTTCATAGTACTCAGATAACTGGGATTTCAGCATTGCCATGTAGCTGACTACTTCGGTAAGGCAGTAGTGGCTAAAGGTCTGCTTGGTTTCAACTGGAGGAAATAGGGCAGAACTTAGCTTGCCACGCTCTCTCCTTCCTACCACGCATCTACTACATGGGACCATAGCATATCTAATAGCTCAGTTCACTAAACTGTTTTTCTAACAGTAGAATGATGTCACTATTCTCTCTGATCCTGACAGTCTTCAGCCACTTGGATGTATTTAAAAGTTGATGCTACTGTTCTGTTCCAGATGTGCCCTTTATTAAGGATTAACTTGTGAATTCAGGGATCCCACTTGCAGCCCTCACTGAAAGGAAAACTTACTGCCTTCACTAGTACAAAATATGCTTCTGCTTTGAAGCATGCTCACTTCACTTACTTGGAGCTAAAGGGCCTCATTTTACATTTATTATGTGACTTTCCCCCTTGATTTCAATAGGCCTTGGACTCCACATTCAGTGTATAATGGGGAAGGTCACGTAATTCCTCTGTGCTGAGGAGCACACAAAGATCCTCCATTGCACTTTAAAATACTCTGGGAAGTAGACAAGAAGAATGCTGCAAGACCAGAGAGACTTTCTTAACATTATTGTATCTGAACAGCACCCTACATGCCCAGTTTTATGAGTCTGTAACTCAATAAAAACTAGAAAAAAATTGAAAAAAGGATGGTCTTGGGCTGCACTAAGATTAGCGAACAACAATATAGTTAATGCACAGAAACAGAAATTTTACCTGGGACCAGTCATACATTATTTCAGCTGGAATTCCGGCAGTCCAGAGTTTCTGAACAATATTGATAGCTCTACCCATTGACATCTGACCAACACTTACAACCAGCAGGTCACATGAGCTGACAGAAACCTGAAAGGAAAGGAGAAACAAGGGAGACAATATTAGCCACAAGACCATCTTTTCCCCTTCATAAGGCAGTTAAAGTAATAAAGGATAAATATACTAATGTTTTTGAAAAGGCATCAAACTGAAATAAAGGGATTACATACATCTCTTTTTAGAGCCACAGTCTACCTCAGCATGTTTGAAAGTCACTGAAGCTTTGTCTTTTGACGAAAAGCATCTGCACAGCCTCAGCTTGCAAAGTACCTTGACCTGTTCTGTTCCTTTCTTCCCACTCTGCCTAGCAATGTTAATTTATTCTTACAAAGAAAAGTTCATAAAATACACATTCCACAACCAAGTGAAATTGTGTGACATTGTACAAAGCAGTCCATTTTCTTAAGTTTCCTTCCTTCTCCACTTTCTATATTTTTATGAAACCAGAAGTGGTAGGGGCAAAGTAACACTTAATAGCTAAATACACGCAGTTGTACTCTTCCACCTGAAACAATCCACGGGCTGAGAGAAATGTCCCATTTCAATTAAAAATAAAAGGGCACAAGCCTGAAGATCCTCTCTTCCCCTAATTCTTACTTTACTAACCAATTCCATGTAGAGTAACAGAAGAAAACATGTCTTCATGTTTGCTGTCTGTTTCAGTATGGTATTGTTTTGGAATACATCTGAACATTTTATTTTTTGCCCATCTGTGGCTACAATTAGGTTACTGAACTAGTCAGGAGTAAACAAATAAAACCCCCCACCTCTCAAACCCCAGACTTACAGACTCCTCCACGCTAGAAACAGCAGCAGTTATTTTATCTATAGCTATGCTGACTCCAACAGCTGAAGGAACCGGTCCTACCATCTGCGGCCCTCTGAATTGTGGAATCTCAAAACAACACAAAAACAAAATGGAAGACCCAAATAGTTAACTTTGCAAAACATCAAAAAGGTTTTTAATTTTTTCATGGTTTAAAAAAAGAAAAAATAATCTAAATTCATTTTAAGAGATGAGCACATACCAGATGATCATATCTGCCCCCCGCAGCAAGAATTTCAGGCACAGTTCTTTGTCTTCTTTTGATGTATGCTATAAACTGAAAGATAATACCATTGTGCTGCTGTATTTTGTAAACTAGTCCCAGATTTATCGAAACCTGTAAAATAAAAATGAGTATGTGTACAAGACCTGTACCAATATTACCAGTCAATATAATTAGTTTCCTATTAGCAGTATGGATTGAAAACGCTGTTCTCACATAAGACAGACATACAGTAACACTCTGTACCTCCAAAAATTTATAATACAATTAAAAATAAGGAAACGATGCTTTTATCTTAAAGCATCCCAAGAGACCTACAGCATAATACCCAAGCAGCAAGTCACAAGAAAGGTAAAGGACGGGAGGCCTTTAATACTCATCAGCTTTCTGTATTTTTAAAACATTTAAAGTTTGTTTCAAAATGTAACATTCCTTTATGCGCTAGGTAATACCTTCAACCTTGGTTGAGGGAAAAAAAAAAAAAGTCTCTGTGTCTTTAGATAGAAATTCGCCAGAGGCTTCTGACTGGAAGAGGCCTTATTATTAAAATGTGTCTTTTTTTACAATAAAATAAAAAATAAAAAAATCAATGTCAGTATTATTGCTTGCCATCAAAAGACCTCTGATGTCATTTTCCTAATCTAAAATATCATTCCTTTGTTTCCTGGCAAATTATAAGGCCCAGCAGCCTATAAATCCATTCATTTATTAGCAGAGTATTTTACGAACCTGAAGTTTTATTCCAAGTTGCTTTAACAAACCAATGATTTCCTCTAAATCCTTCATGCCGTGCTTCAACAGCTGAGTGACACCTGGCTTTTGTTTTATCATTGTGTTTAAAAATGGAAATACGTTACTTGCATCTCCCTTCTGCTCAATGAATCTGTAGAGTCGAGAAAGCTAAAAACAAAAAGCAAATAAAACCCCTATAGGTAGCACCACTGACAGCGCTCACAATAGGTCACATCTGAAAAAACAGAAAGCTATTTGACTTGGTGTGAGTGAAATATCTGCTTTTTTCGCTTGTTTTGGCCAGCAGTCTGTTTTTACCTAGTGAGCTGAGGAAAGGAATGGACAGGCACAAGTCTCATCAGGGTGTCCAGGAGTTAACCTCAACTCTTTATGCACATTCCTCAACATCTGCATTTTTTTTTAGTTTCTCTCTGTTTGTTTTAACCATTTACCACTGTACAGTATTTCATTTGCTCTTTAATTGTTTCCACAGTCTGAAAAATACATTTAAAAGAAGATGGACAGTTGCAATACTGACTTCCAGGGAGGACAGAGAACAAAATCAGACCACTATGAAGGAGACTGATCTATTCGGAACAGCAGATGTAACAGTTTATTTTTCTTACTCTGGTTGATTCAATTGCAGTAAATAAAATACTACTGACTTATGACAAGTTACATTGAAATTAACACTGAATTAAAGTTACTTACACTATTTGATGTGAGAGAAAGATTACAGAATTTGGCTTCTACTTCTCTTTTAGTTAGCTTTTCAGTCTACAAGAGAAACAGATTCGAACAGATTCAACAACTGAGTTACCAAAAAAAATTAAATTACTATTGCCGAGAAGAATTAAAACACAACTTTCTAATATCTTCAATTAAAGGTTGCATTTTCAAACTTCAAGACTACTGTAAAAAAAGAAAACCAATAAATAACACACTTTCCACCTATCTTGTAGTGAAGCCATATTTGGCTTGGTTTCAAGAAGCAACAAAAAAGTATAAACCCACCAATTTTGTTGAAAAGCACTTCTGTATAAATACTGAAATGCTTACGTAAATTAACAAAAAAAAGAATAGAACGTAAGGAATTAAAATAGGCATTCTGTTGGGATTTAAACACTACCTTAAATATTCAAGTGTATTTCATCTATTTTGTCTGCTTATAAGGTAGAAAAGATCAACATGATATTAAGATACATTTTAAAGTTTTTATTGAATAGCTTACCAATTCTTATACAGGGGAATGGTTCTCTCATAAATACATATTTAAAAATCATCTTAAAACATCCCAATCCATAAGTAACAGAAAAGTAATTAATCTAAGTTTACAGCCCAAAGGTGGCCACTCTTTTTATATATCAACAGGATATTCCTTGTTATGCTGCCCATGGGCTGTTACTCATTTCTGGAGATAGCTCCACAAAATAAGATACTCTATAGTGATGATTACAGAGATTAGGTTAATAACTAATATCTTACCACAGCATCATAGAGAATGATGTAAACTTGATTGAGTTTATCCTCTGGTATCCCACAGTGCAAAAGTATAGCTTTCAGTAAGGCAGTGTGGTTCAAGTAAATACTGTAATTTCTTTCCTAACAAACGGTAAAAAAAAAAAAAAGAAGAAAGGGAA
>VXBO01001714.1:3276-22122 GCA_013400135.1 Rhinoptilus africanus | reverse complement strand
AATGATATGCAATTACTGAACATAGTGTCTGGACTCATGTGATAGCAGTAAAACCACTCAATTTTCTTAAATCTATTCAGTCATGAAAAAGGAAATGAACAGCTGTTGTACGCACACCCACCGTGTCTTTTAAATATCCGGCTGACAGTCTCACATACATGCTGCTGTATCTTGGCTGCCCAAATAGAAAAACTACCCTGAAACCATCACAAATAAAAAGTACATATATAATTCATATACCAAGAACACTCCATGTAATATAGGCAATAAGCATCCTGATATCTTGTCCCACTATAATAAACTGTAACGCTTACATAATAAAAAAATAACTTTAGCTATAAAAAGCATTACTGTACCGCGTTACCTTGCATTTCTTTATACTTAGAAGGATTTAAGAGTTGAGAGCCCAACAAGAATTACTTTGATTGCCACAATTAAAAAGAAAAGAAAACAGTCACATGCAACATATTCTGTTGGCCGTCAGGTGCAAGCATCATTAGTTTGACAGAAATGAAGAGTAAAGAAAGTAACCATTTGGACAGAAGCTTAAAGCTTTAGCTGCTACAATCGATGCTGCTCCTCATCACTGAAGAATGAATGTAAGGTTCAAATAGGAAGTGGTAATTCAAGCCCACACAGTACAGATCTGTAGCTTTAAATGTGAACTAACATGAAGGTTAACCTTAAGAGATAATGCAATTCTTTCAAACATGTTTCACGTTCACCCACAGAAACACTTTTTTTTTAAAGTCCAACACAGGAGAAAAACCCCATGCATTCCCTAAGCACCTACAAACCTTCAGCATATCACTGTCATAGGTATAGTCTATAGCTGGAGATATACGCTGTGAAAATATCTGACTCATCATAGTCCGGTAGGCCTTTCCATCCACGTTTGCTAAGGTATGGTGGAGTACTTCATGGAGTTCAGACTCTTCCATCTGTGGTGGTGGAAGGTGTTCACTTTTTAACAGCTCCACCGCTGTTGGTCGTGCTGCAGGATCATGGTTCAGGAGCCATGTAATAACTGATCTCTACAAATTAAATCAAAATGTTATAGTTTAGAAAAATCTTAGATATTAGCAGTATTTACAACAAACACACATTAATAAAAAAATTATGAGACTGTACAGGGGACAAAAAAGAAAACAGGATCTAAACCTTTGGGGTTGATATTCTTTGCTTATGAAATTCTAAATATCTTTTATTGTGACTCTATCTGAATAAAATTTACTAAACCACTAAAATTATTAGAAATTTATCTCTTGGGATGACAAAACATGTAGTATCCTTTTGTTGCTCTATGTTATGCCAGCTCTGGCATCTCTTTATTAACAAAGTTAAGAGAAAACGGAATCATAAGCACAACAAGAAAGATTTCAGAGTTACAGATATTAAAGAAGCGCGAATCAAATCTCCCTGGCATATTTCAGTAAACTGTACAAAACAAACATTTTTACAGTACCAGTAACAGGAACATGGCAGTTCCACAGGCATAAGAGACAAAAAGCTAATGCTAATGGTCAATGAAAGAGTCTACTAGCACAAGGAAAAGGTTATCTAGATGGTGCAAAAAAAGATTACACTGCTTCTTATCGCTTCATTTCTCTGCTACAGAAGCATCCAGAACAGCTCTTTTCCATCTCAGAGCAGTCAGTTTAGCTTGCACATCTCTTTCTGTTCTCTGGTGCAGATTTCAAAAGTTTAAGTTAAGGGTCAGACAATATAGCTGGCATTTGTCTGAGCCTAAAAAATGAAAATTGTCTCTCAGAGCTTAAAGGGTATGCCAGCAAACTCTGCATTTCTTTATGACTGTGCTCAGGGCATTTTGTAGGTAAGTATATTTCCTCATCAACTTAGTATATTCTTCCGAGATTTTTTTTTTCTTATTTTGTTCTAATGTCATGTAATAAGAACTCAGCAGAGATTACTCATTTAAAATTAAGTGGGAAAAATAATAACTAATGTTTCTTGACAGGGATACTCAACAGTTAAGATGTCTTCAAAATTACCTGTTTTGCATTCTTGACTTCATCAAAGTCTTTAGGAAATACAATACTGGGCTATAAAAAACAAAAACAAACCCCACATTTGAATCATAACAGGCAGTCCACCATGCTCAGCCTAGTCTTATTTTTAAGTTCTACGTATTTAAACAAGGAAACTTATCACTTCTATTGCCCATGGGTGGGGGCAGGTAGGGGGGTGGGAAAAAGCAGAAAACATGTGGCAAATTTAGTTTAAGGAGCTAAAAGGGAAAAGAATGTCACTGAAATGCTTTTATGTCGTCTTGTAAAACAAAGATACAATCCAAATCACAGGTATTTATCGACTACGCTGACTGATGGTAATATAATTAGAAAATCCACAGTACATTAAGGCAGTGTCAGCACCAGCTCCAAACTGTAGTCTTCACTTTTCATTAGATAGATATAAACTTTTTTTTTCTTTAAATGCTCCCTGTGAAAACATCTTTGGTATTTTTTGCATCCTTTTACTTCTATGAAACTATTTCACACACAGAATGAGTACCTTTTATATCTGTATACTTACCAGTCTTAGCTGACCAAGAACAAAGATCCTTTCTGATGCAGTACTCATGGGATGGTAAGACATTTCAAAGAATATTATACCCAGACTGAACAGGTCCACTTTCTAAGGAAGAAAAAAATGCAAACATAAATGGAATACCTGTGAACTCTCTGCAGAAGATGATAGCAGAAAAAAAAAATGTTTCGGTTAAATTTCACAGTATATTACATCCAGAGAGTGGGGTGGGTTTTTTTTGCTGTAGTATTTGTTTTGTTTTTCAAATTTTTGTTAAATAACACGATCAAATAACAATTTGGTAGACTTAAATGCCTTCTATCATCACAGCACTGCTATGGTGTAAAGGACTCACACTTTGAAAGCATTCTTGCTTTGAAATTCAGCTCATCTCTGTGTACAAGCAGGATTCTCTTTGATGAAAAAAAATGCACCCCCTACCTCCCAAAATTAGTCTAGGAATCCAGAAGAGCAATACGTATTTCTGATTATGATATTTTACCTTAACTTAAGACTGCAAGATTTCTATCCTATCTATTTATAAACCTCCTCCGTGATTACCTGCTTTCAACTTGAAGTCGCTTGCACCTAGTCATCATCACAGCACCGGCAGAAAAACTGACCAGCCCACACCCTTCTACCCCTTGGTCTCCTCTCAGAGGAATATTTCTCATTACGTTGCTTATCGCAGCAGTACCACCACACCCTCTTCCACTTTGAATTCACTTTGGTTGAGCAGGAATGACATAAGTTGTAGAAGGTACCTTAGATTCCACAATACCTTTTTACTATGTCTACTTAATCATACCTGATTGTATGAAGACTTAGTGCTTCCTTGGACCTCTGGGCTCACATACAGCGCAGTACCAACCATCCCTGTTAAATTACCTACATGGCAAAAGATAAGAGTACTAGTTTTGAGAAAGTGGGAGAGAAATACATCAAAAGTTAAGAAGAAACTCACTCATCTTCTGTCCTAATTTCATCTAGGTTGGAATGCGATCCTTACTGAGAGAGACCCAGTCGAGAACAGTTTGCAGAACAGACACATCTTAGCTTCACATGTCAAGTATCTGTGTCTGTCTGTAGTATCTAAACCTACCTTCTGCTTTACAGAATTGTAGTAGGTCAGCACACAAATGACACAACTAAATTTCACTTCCATTACACTCATCTTAAGACACATAATGCAGCAAAGTTTTCTCAAAACACAAAATTCAACCTGTTATGGAAGGTGTCAAAAAAACCTAATCAAACAAAAAAATCCCTGAAGTCTTCAAATTGTCCCGTACCAGCAGGAAAACAGAAGTGCAGATGGAACATTTATACAGGACCTCACCATGAGAAAACCACTCGTCTATGGCAGAAGGCTAGCAGTGGAAGAAAACTCATTTTTAGGTAACAGACAGAACTGCCAGATTATATGTAACATATCTACCCAAAAGTTGGTGATTGGTTTTTCCTCCCCCAATAAAAAAGGCTTTATTTTCAAAGCATGAATGGAAGTTCTAACAGAGCATACAAGACTGCAGAATATAATTTTTTGCTTAAAATAATTCAGAACAAGTTACTATGTAAACTAACCTGATGGGTCAGACATAGCAAAACTATCCGAGTGATTTTCTTCTTGTTTAGAGACCACCTGAAATCAGGAAAACAGACACCTGAAATGCCTCTATTGGTTTTTCCTGCCGTTTTTGTTGGCAGTATATGGTTTAATTCTAGAACCTTAGAAATAAAAAAAGTTTATGGCATTCACGATATAAAGTCCAATGAGCGCTATATATTTATGTTTTGATTTCATCTTTCATGTTAATACAACAGTAAATTCAAGTTTTTTCATTCTCTTTCGGTTGTACTTACTGCATTTGCTGGATGATCTGTAGCTAAACCAAAATCACCAATTTTGACATGATCATCTGAATCTAAAAAAATGTTCACAGGTTTCAAGTCTCTGTGGATCATTCCCTGTACAGCAGGAGGGGAAAAAAAAAAAAAGACCCACAGAATATTAAACAGTAAATATCATTGAAAATAAAACTCTCTTTATAACAGACTGGAAAATTGTATTACATACTTTTCTTACAGTGGGAAATCTACTGCATTAAGTCACTGATAATTAATTTTGAAGTAAGACTATAGTCTGTACCCTAGAAGCTAGAAACAATTTTCCGTGCTACCAGATACCTACAAAATGTTTCTAAAGGTGGTCAAACTTCTGTGACAAAGGAAAAAAATCTAAAGTGTTTCATTACAAAAATTCAAGTTTATGATAAAAATATTCTAAACCCCTAGAACAGATGATTAATGTAAAGAGCAAGGAACAAATCTTCTTAATAAGTGCACAAAAATGAATAGAATATGAAGAAATCCATACAGAAAGAGGTGTAACACAGATGTTACAAACAGATCATAACTCATATTCACTGACCTTTTCATGGATGTAAGCTAACCCATCTAAAATTTCTCGGAAAAGCCTCCAGAGCCGACTGGTGTCTTCATATAACCCTTGGTCAATAGTATCCCTTAATGTGCTCTTTTCACAATACTCCATCTTGAGTTGTGCATATGCAAGGGACAGAGGGAAGAGCAGGGCAGTTTTGTTAAGAAAAGAGACTATGAGAAACTTGGATCTGTGTGCATATAAATGCCTAGCTCTGTAACATACAGTTCAGGAGCAAACAGTACCAACCAAAACATTTGGCTGTTTGGAATTTTCCCCAAGAGCTGTCTTTTAGCTAGAAAACATGCATTCACATTTTCTGGGACAATGATATGAGTTTGTAGGGTAGTATATTCTAAAATAAATTTCAAGAACAAGGTGAAACCAGCCAAGCCATAACGTGCCTTTAAACCATACTTTAAAGAAACTCTGGCTTTATTTTACTTGGCATCTTAACTGCTTACATTATGAATATACAGAACATATGCAAACAAGCTTATTAAAATCTAATTCCATCTAATTGTATCTTTCTTCTACACAAGCTCTAGCATTAAGTCTCTTACAAAAAAATGCACATCACCAGAGAACAGTTAACTACAATAGTTGACTTCCCCCAGAAACAGTCTAACTCCTAACACAAAGGAGATATCAGTAGTAAAGCCTGAAGTTGCAAGCCTGCAGGAATTTTATTTTCTGCCTACTGTTAGGGCCATACAATGTCTTTGCAAATTACTGTTTTCTGTTAAAAGAAGGCACATACACAATAAAGTGCCTTTGAAGAGAATGAGGATGTTTTCCCATCCATGACACTGAACTTCACCTCTGGAAGTTAACACAGTAGACATCAACTCCACACTGGGAATTAACACCATGACCAAACTGAAGAACACCAGCTGCAGTGTTATGGGGTTGTGTGGATATTCTAAACAAGCAACAAGCACAAGGCAAACAATGCTTTGGAAGCCACAGACTCAAAACGGCCGGTTGGGTGGGTTGTCCTAAGGTTAGGTCAGGAGTTGCTAACTTTTACTTGTACACAAGCCACAGCAGCAATCCCATTACACACTACGGGACTACAAAACTTTGCTTTCTCCAGGCATAACTACAGCGCCTCGGAAGGCATAACAAGCCATATAGGCTGCACAGTGCCTTCCACAAAACCAGTATATTGTAAAACGAGAACTGAACTCAGTCTCATTTGTATTTTTGAAAAGGTCATTACTTTTCTCATGAAAACCATCTATTAATTTCTGCAGGTTGGAATAAACAATATTCTTTTATCTGCAAATGCAAGCACATTTGTACCTGAATATAGAGGTAATGCACTGTCTGAATGACTGCTGCCCTGTCTTCTCCTCCATGGCTATTCTTCTCATTACCGCCTTCATCCTTTATCATAATAAAAGTAACAGAACAATTAGCTACAGGAAGATGTCCAGAGTCTTTTCATGCATACTACTATTTTGTAATGGCTGTAACACATTGATGAGAACTCACCTTCTGTGGCTAGTTTTGAATAACAGCAAAATAATACATTGACATTTTTGTAATGCCGCTGCTTCGAAATATACTAGAAACACAGGTGTGACCCAACTTTCATTTTCAAAGTGAGAACAAGTAACATTTTGCCATTATTAGACACTGGAGGAAAAACATTCCAGAAGATCTGGATGAAATCTAAATCTCAAAGTGTTATCACATTTTAAAAAAATAAAAACTATTTGAAAATAAAATACACAAAGCTTACTTAATACAATTAATATGCAACCCCTGCCCCCAACTTTGATATAGTGTATGTAGTGACAAAATGCATTACAGTATGATTAAATGATACCTTGAAAGCTTTTTCATGCCAAAGTACGTTACAACAGAAACAGGAAGGAGATGAAGCTTTAATAAGAGCATCTTATAGATCATCAGGATTGGCTCTCCAGTGATACAGTGCACTGACTGTTCACAGCAAGTGCTGTGATACAAAGTCTTATAATCACCTAAAATCTTACGCATTATCCTGACTTACCATCTCTTTTTGACTGCAAGCAACATGTATTGTCACCACTTTAAAAAAAAAGAAGTGGCTAGTAGGAGCAAATATATTGGTTTATATCATCTAAAAGCAGAACAGAATTTCAACTTCTAGATGATGTAAGCCAATCCATATGGTTAACTGATAAATCACGTACATACCGAAGTGTTAAATTTGCAATAACCAGGCTCGTGACTATAAAGTGCAACTCATATTTAGCTCAATGTACACTATGGGAAACAGAGTCCAGAGTAGCTGCATCAGACTATGATTTCTATGGAACTCAGCTCATCATGGCACAACATTTTCTCTGATGGAACATAACTTTATGTGGTTCTGTGCTTACACCAGAAGTGAAATAAAGCTTCCCAACAGACCTGTTTGCTTGTTAAAGACTATTTTATTATCTTTTTCTTTTCACTAGCTTTATCTTTATACTTACTGGAGGATGATCTTTACTGTTTTCATCCTCATTATCAAAAATTATTTCGCTGTCAGAATCTGTTGTTGGCCTGTTTAAAGAAGACAAAGAAAAAAACCCAAAAGTTTTGGTTTTACCTAAATAAACATTACTAAGAAATACTGGCTAAGAAATATGGAAACTATTTGTGGAAGGAAAAAAGAAAAAAAAAAAGTCTAAGCTTCTGCTGCAGAACATCTATATGCCTTAAACAAAAAAGCAAAACAAACCAAAACCCGAGAAAGTATCCTGCTTGCAAAGCAATACTTCCTTTGACAGCCCAGTCTCTTAAAGGAAAGGTATATATTTGCATCAGTAAAATTTAATTTCTACATTCAATAAGCAACACTGAGGTAAATGTACTTACCTGCCTAAACAAAAAACCACCATGAATGAAGAAACTACTCCAAACACAGAGGCAGGTATGGATTACGTTTATAAAAATCAAAACAAAAAAGGACAGACAAAATATTTCCAGGTTTTTTAATATTTCTGTTATTGTTAATTAAAAACTTTATTGTCAAGGTTGGAAAAGACAGCACAAAATAAACAGTTATGCATTCTGACACAAATGATAAGAAACTTCTAAAAGCCGAAATCAAAATTTTCCTCTTACACTGACACTTTTTTAGTTACAAATTTTCCTCTCCTTGGTTATCTGACTGCTTGAAAATACACTGATACTGAATCAGGGACACAATGAAAACACAGTGAGTTACCTCTGACAAAAGAAGTGAGAACAAAAGACACAAACTTCGAAAAACCAACTCTGCTGATATTCCCTACAGTGCCAATACCAAAGCCTACTTACAAAAATGAATGCGAGAACACTCCATCACCATCATCGTCGTCATCACTGGACTCCTGATCAGCTCCACTGAATTTGTTGCTGGAGGATCTTTCACAGGAAGTACTCCACTCAACTGAACTTGACAAAACTGGAGGAGGAGCATTAGCTTCCACATCATTTGTCTCCTCAGTAGTATGGATGAATAGACCACCTTTGGTAGGCATTTTTTTCTCTTCGGTTGTTTCAGATAATGACAGAGCAGGAACAGGACTTTCATGTTTTTCTATCCAAGCATTGTAATACCTCACAATATTCTCATGGTTCAAGCGGGAAAGTAATGTTACTTCCCCCTTAATCCTCCGAAATTGCTTGCTGGCAGGGTTTATGCGGATACGTTTCACAGCATAATAGCAACCATCAAGCTTATTTCTCACCTGCAAAATTAAAATAAATTTAAAGTCAAATGCTTATAAATGTCTTACCAAGTAAAGCCACAAGTGGAATGATTTCATGGAAGAGGGAGTTTTCCTTCCACCTGGGAAATGACTACAATTCAAATGCAAGCTTCCCTATACTGATAGGCTTCTCCCCAGATACGCTGCAATCTCTCACAAAACTTCTCAGCCTACTGAATTCCAGCTAAAAACCACAACACAGGTACAGCACACTAGAAATAAAACCATGCAAACATTGAATATATTGCTTCGCTTCAGAGAAAATGAATACATCCCCAAAAAGGATTCCACAGAAGGAAGTAATTTTTGTACCATACCTTGATGACTGCTCCAAAAGCCCCTTTACCAAGTAATTTCAGCTCTTCAAACTCATTGTAGTAGCGTGAAAATTGTCTCTGTGTTTCTGTGAAGAATGAAGAGCTGGATATCTGACTGCTGGGTACAACTGTCTCGATGCAATCTATACCTCCTGAATCTGTAACAGGGACATCAAAATTACCACCACTGTCAGTAAGGGGCATGGGGATAAAGCACAAGGGACTAACAAGCAAGCATCAGGAAGAAGATAAAAACTAAATAACTTCAAGTGCAACTAAAACCTAAAATACAGAAGTGCTCTGCTGTGTAGAGTTAAGCTCTGGTACAAGCATAAACCTTAATACAGTTTTAATTATTAACAGTCATTATGGTGGACCAAGGAACTGATTCTAACAAGAACACGATGAGGAAAAAAGTCTCATTGGAACAACACCTTCCAAGGACATAGTTACATCTGACATTTACACCATGCAGGAGGTCTACAGGCTTAATTAAAGCACCAGCTTCTTCTATTGATGAGACGGTGGCAGTCTGTCTACCCCAGCTAGTCACTGATATAAAAGCTAGTATGGTCTTTAACTTCCAGGTTGATTAATATAAAACACTTCTGAAGTCTTGTGAAGCCCTAGCACAGCTCAATTCTTCAGTTACCGCAGACATGCAGACCACTTATTTAGCAGAATACAGAAAGAACCATGTTTCTTACCATCTAGATTTTCTTCAGCTATAGGTATTTTCATTCGTGGAATGTTTATAAAACTGTGTTGTAACAGCTGCTGAGGAGTCCATCTTTCCTTATCTTCCAAGCAAACGCATCTGTTAGCAAACCGAGAAGAGAACTGTTCAAAGCTCTAATCCATAGCAGGGGTAAATGTTCAAAGAGGTCTCCTTATACTTAACAAATTATCACCTTTATCATTCAGGTGGGAATCAGAAGCAAAGACAGACTAAATGACTTATTCACAGTGACACACAAAGTTGGTGGCAGGGCAGAGAAGAAAAGAGCATCAGAACTGTTTTCCCGAACCCCAGGGTAGCAGCCTGAGCCATGAGTGAGCAATCACCTCTTTTCTAAAAACTGTAACTAGCGACACAGAGGGATTTATCTGTTCTTTCAAAAAACTGTTCAAGTCTTTAAAAAAAAAAAAAAAGTCAAAGACAAAAAGATAAGAGGAGCAACAAACATACTTTTCCAGAAAGTCTTGGAAGTCAGCAGGTAAATTGGTAGGAACAGCAACTGGATATTCCTTGGTTACTTGGCCCTGGCTGAGTGAAAGCAGAAGCAAGCCCAGACTCCATACATCTCCTTTTTTTCCAGGTTTGCTGGGAAGACCATCCTCACTAAAACGAACTTTGGTTTGCTCAAAAACATCTGCTTTGCAGATATCAGCTAAGCGTTTGGAAATGCTGTAGTCTGTCACCTTGATGTTTCCTTCAGCATCTACNATTTATGCATACTTGCAAATACACCTTCTTCCATTTATTTTATTGTAAATGAACTTGTGAATACCCCGATACATCCATCTTCTGTGGTGCAGATACTCTAAACACTAGCATTTTCAATCTCATCATCACTCTCTCAAGTTTAATACAAACTAGCAGCCTCAAGAAAAAGCACTGAACCCCACCAATGCTTTATTAAGCCAAACGCAAAATAAGGGCATTACCTGTTTCTTACACTTCTCAATCTTTTCTATTTCTTGTGAGGTAAGAACCCTTCCCATTTTTTTTTGCCAGTGCAGAACCCACTCATATACTAATACAAAGTCTCCACTGCGAATTTCCAAGGCATTGTAGACTGATTTACCAAGCTGTTCATCTTTGCCTATACATAAAGACAGAGAAGAGGAATATGGCTTCTTTTGTTTCTAAGGGCTTGACAAGAGCTCCTACAAATGCTAAACAAACAAGCAGTAAGCGTGTTTTCTACAATTTCAGAAACACAAACCTACTTACAACTAAACAAGCTCCATACCTACCATGGTATGGAAATGTATGGAAAATATCAGGTACGATGGGACTGAATGCTACGTGGCAGGAGTCAAATGAAAGCAATAGCACACTGGCAAAAAAATGCCGTACATATTAAAGAATTTCAGGTTTTAAGAAACAAATACCCTTCCTGCAGTAACGTAATTGTTAATCTTCAAACTGCAAAACAATAAAATTCTCTTTGCTCTAGAGTCTTTCAGGCTGTTCATCCTACCAATGAGGAAGTGCTATGTTGACAATAAAAACCTTTAATGGTCCACTAATGGAGGCCTTTCAGCTCTAAAGGTCTCCTGTTGTTGCTTGCATTTATGTTTTCGCTAAAACCGCTGCTTTTATGCCATTGCTATCAGCAGCAATGGAAGGACGGTAAGCATGCATTTCTAACTCGGTGTTCATCACTGGTTTCACATGTTACTGAAAGCTAAATGACTTCTTGCTTGCTAGTCACGTGTATCTGACAAGCTACCTATTTAAATTTACAAGCAAATAGTTTTCAGTATTATTTTAGTTACGTAGAGAATATAAAATGTTGAGAATGTGCACATGTTTTTGGTATGGCCATTCAGTTATGTAATTGTACCTGGAGAAGCACATTTTTACTTAAAACAGTCCTAAGAAAATACAAAATATTTACCACAAAGTAGCTTTTCCTATTACTCTCTCCCACTTGAAACTGACATTTCACACTCCACAACAATATTCTCTCCACTCTTGCTGCTTGTACCTCTCAACATTGTTTAAGTTCTCCCTCTCAAAAAGAACAGCCCAAACCCCACTATTTCAAGCTGCAACTGTAATTTTGCTTACCTAGACACTTTCCTTTATGGACAATAAGTTGTCCAGAACCACTTGTGCTGAAGTTCAAAACTTCGTGATTTCCAGGAGATTCTTCATTATTACTAACAGAAAACTGGCGTTCTCGTCTGCAATGTGAACAGAACATTTTTCTCCACCTCAAAAAGACAGTATTGTTGCAGTCCCTAGGCGTTAAAGGTATCAATTCTGCAAGAGGATTAGCTTTCAGAGACTTCTGCGTCCAATTACAATATCCATTGATTTCAAAAGACACTGAGTTAGTGCAAAGATAAATGCTTGACTAGAAATCCAGCATTTTAGCAGCAACCTCATGCTGCACCGGGTCTCTATATTCAAAGCCATGAGTTGAATCCAAACCTTAAAACTTCTGCACCTTAGGATGACACTCAGAGTAAAGATTTTACAGCTCTGAAAAATACGTAAGTTTGACTTGATTTGCGTTCTCTTTCAAAACATTACAAAAAGCAAATGAATGCAATCTTGGAAGTTCATTCTAGCTTTAGCTTAATTATTTTTTCTAATTCAAATTTTTCCTAATTTAAAATTAGGTTTCCCATTTGCCTCCTTTACTACCCTAAACTCCTCCTTCAAGAAAATGGAAGTTTTGCAAAAAACTTTCAAAGCAAATATGATTAAGGTGTTNTCTTCTAAAAATTTGTGTCACAATAGCCAAAAGTTTCAGGCTTCATAAACAGATAAAAATACAGCACCACTCTTCCTGTGAAAAGAGACCTCAAAATTAAGCACACCTATCTTTTACTTAATTCTACAAACATGGCATCATAAGAAGTACCGACATTTCAAAGTCCTTTTTCATTATTTTCACCATTGTTAAAATAAGCAACTCCGCCTTTTTGGTTTTGTTAGGTTTTGTTTTTTTTTTTTTTTAATAAGAACATATAATGTAAGAATTTGTGTGGAAAGTTAATATAAGTCCTTTGTGTTCTTCATTAAAGCATAGTAACAAACTTTTGAGACATTTGTCATGTTCCACAAGCACAGACCGTGTCTTTTTTGTTACACTAAGATCAGCAAGAATATAGGAAGAGAGATGTATGGACTATCAAACACTATATAGAAACAACTGCCAAATACTACTTGGGATAGCCAAAGGGAAGGGATGTCAGCAAGAGTCAAAGTAGGCTAGCAAAGAAAAACTGCTTCAGGTATCCAGTATTGCTGATAAATGATGTGGAAACAATTTCCAAGTCTATAGACAAGAAAAAAGCAGCAATGCACTATTTCGATTAAAACAACAGTCCAAATAACAAATCATTGGCACAATCCGAACAACAACTAGGAAAATTAATACCAGGATATCTTCACTGTCGTTGACAGTTATATTAGTTACGAACACAGGAAAGGGGGGGTTAAAAAGGAAAATTAAAAAAAAAAAACCACAAACAAAAACCCTCAAAACAAAACCAAAACCCCCAACCTACCTATATCATCACCAATCCTAACCTAGATGATTTATGTACCAGCAAAAGAATCCTCCAGTAAGTTGCTCTGCAAATGCAGTCAGCATTATCTCATTCTCCAACAAGGAACTTTATACTGGTTTATCTTTAAAGGAAATGCTTTGAGATGAATACAAGCTTTAATTTACTCTGTTATTACAAAACCTTCATTAGCTGATTTTAAATAATTTTTTTCTGCAACTGCAAATACATTGCATACTTTTAAGAAACTAAGTAAGCCCTGAATATACCTTCCAATAATTGCCAAATACCTTCTAAGGTAAATTAAGGGCCAAGCTGACTCTCTCAATTGGAAAATTCCCAAGTTAACCACAGCACATGAATGAGTTAAACCATACCAAATGAAGCAGGGGAGGAATGGGAGAGGGAAGACCAAAACAAAGAGCTGAGCAACATGGCACATTACTCTCTTGCCTTCAAATTTCACTTTGAAACCTAATGTTTGGAAAAAAAATAATCCACATGCAACCTGACATACTTACTTTGAACGCCCAGCTGAATTTGGTCGGTGTTTATTATTCACTCTATGTTCCAAACAGTTCCCATTTAAACTGGAACCAGCCCTACATCCTGCAGCATCCCTCCTCTGAGAATTTTCTTGATTTGTCAGAGCAGCTATTTCCAAACGTTCCTATAAATCAGGAAAAACACCAAATAAGTACAGAAACTGCTCCTTATCCTCAAAATATGCCTGTACTTGACTACCATTGTATAAAGTCACCCAGATCACAGAAGAAGTAGGTTTTCATAATAAAGGTACGTATGAGGCTGAGAAAGATGTGCTGAGATTTAGAAAATACCTTTCAGCACTGTCCATGGGAAAGAAGTAAAGATTCTTTACAATGAAACTGGAAATATTAACATACTAGCTTTTCTCTACATCTGCTTGAAACGTCCATCTCAGCACATTTAAGATGCTAATATATTAAACTACTTTGCCTTACAGTTGATTTTATTACAGAAATACACCCTATATAACCAAGAACTTATTTTAAGATAGGTCTATTAGAAGCACTGTATGAGAAAAGATGTCCAGGACAATTCAGCCATGTAAATTTCTCAAAACTTTTATAAGCATATGCTACATTCCGGGGAAAAAGTTACTGCAATGGTTTTTGCACACCTGCTTAGAAAGAATACCTGTTTGGCAATCTCTTTCTTTTTTCTTTCTTCTCTTTTCTCTTCCTCCCTTCTCTGAATCTCTTTAAGGATTTCACGTTGCTGAAATTAATTTCAGTGTTGTTAGGGATGCAACAGTACATGCAATATAACTGCTAATTTTACCCTGGTTAAAAACCCACAAAAAACGCTTTGATGCTGATTTTTCAAAAGTGTTAAAGACGACTTGTGGATCTCTCAAGAATAAAAAAATAAAAGTCAAATTAGCTCTCCTGAGCAAGTTAACAGCATCAATTGTATGATATAGGAGAAGAGTTGTTGACAAAACAAAACTACTGCTCCGGACAGACCCAACAATAAATTTTCATACACAGGAAAGACAGAGGAATAAGCGAAAACACTTTTTTTTAAAAAAGAGCTAATCTATCCATATTTCCAGTGTGGAGAATCTACACTACTAGTTATTAAGTGAGACTGTTATTAAATCCCCTCATTTCTAGCGAAGAATGTATGTGGGTCCAAGATCTCTTTACAACAAATTTATTACGCTTTAGAGAAGTTTGTCATAGTGAACACTTGAGTCACTCTATAGGTTAACGAAGGTATGATTATGTATCTCTGCAGCTAATACTTCCTAGATTAAGATGGAACATGCTTAATATATACATTTACTTACACTTTTGTATAAGGTCCTCTTTATAAGTGATTTCCATAGGATCAGAAATCAACATTTAGGTTTGTTTCAGGCATCACTATTTCTCAGGTTTAAAAACCACATAACTAAAATACTATGATTGCAGCAGCAGATAGTTCATATAGTAAATATTGATCAACTCAAACTGACAGGTTTGACAAGTTAATAATTCACTGAAACCCACCACTATGCAGGATGATTTACAGAATCATGATTGTTTACATAATTTTAAGAATACAGAGTTATTCACACTTTAATTTCTCTTACCTCCTGTTCCTCTCTTCTCTTAACTTCTTGTGCCCTACGCAATTCCTCCTGAGCCAGTCTTTCCTGTTCTTTTTGATGATTTTTCAGCATTTCTTCATGAAAAGACTTGGAAGGTGGTTTATTATACTCACTGAGAAATGACTGTACATGGTCAGCAAGTTCAAATATCATCACCTGAAAGAAAATAAATATGAATCATATGCAGAGATCAAAGAACAAGTAGATCACACAGTAAAATGACACTCAACCCAAGAAAGCAACACAGCAGCACCCTGACTGCTCATTTTGTTACTTATCAGGGAGAATTTAACGTATTTCAGTATTTTTTGTCAGAACTATTTATTAATAAATTGTAACAAGAAAAATCCCTGACCACAGTAGCAAAGGTAGCAAAAAAGTACTGAAAGACAGCCAACTTCAAATGTCTTCTTTTTCTAAAAAAAATCTGAAAATAAAAAAACGTATCCTTTTCTCATCTTCTTTTAGGCGTATTTTTCCATTCAAAAAAGATATGTCTAGGACATATGGGCTACAACAGAATAAATCCTCTGCAATTGTCTATTACTGTATCTATTGCTATGAAATACTTATTTCACTGCCAACATGAAATCCAGCTCTTCCTCTGCATACTAGACCCCCCCAGTTACAGTTCTAACTAGAACTGTAAAGCCACTTAAACATTCCACCTTGATATAACCACAAATACTAAAATAAGGATTGCACTGAAGAATCAGCTGAATTCTGCTACATGGTCTGCAAGGTTGGAATCGATTTTCAGTTACTGTTTACTTGAACCGATGATCTGTTGACCTGTCAAGGGCTTAAGCTTTCATCAGTCTAGTAGCATCCCTTTATTAATTCAAGCAATCTGCAGTGCTAACAGACCACCGCATCTCCAAAATTAAAGAAGAGTACATCAGAAAGATGCATCCCAGCAGTCGGCAGCAGCATGGAGCTGGATTTGCATGTATGGCTGGGAGAACCGACAAACTCAATTCTACTATCTGCCTGCAACAGGCTGATATTTAGAAGATTCTCAAACACTGAATCCCCTGCTTGAAAGTAAGAATGAAGCCAGGAGGCATGTCAGAATAGAAAGAATAGCACAATATGCACGTATCTGACATGTGCAAACTAAAATATCTTTCCCAGGTTACCATTCAGAGGGCAAGGCAATCATGCCTGCACACACATATAAAAAAAAAAAAAAAGGTGAATCTCAGTAATTAAAAAACCACAAACAACCTGCTGTTCAGTTTGACAGGTAACTGTGGCATTTTCAAGTTTTGCATATTGCAGAATACACTTTTAATAGAGAATACGTGTCAAGCCAGAGAGAACAGTTATCTCCCTTTCCCTGCAGAAAAAGTAATTCAGCACTGCATTGTGTATGTCATTCACTAAAAACGTGTATTGTACATGTAACTCCTAACTGTATCTACACATTGCTGGAGCAAGCACAGTTCTTACTTTGGGAAACAAAAATTCGGAAAACCCATGACACATTTGTATCTCCTTTTAATGAGATAATAAACCAAACTGGGATTTAAAGCCCTACAGGCTAATAGCTTTCCTGGGGTCAGGTGTCAGCACAATGAGTATATATTGTATGGTTCAGTGGTTACTTAGGAAATACAAGGTTCAGTTTCTCTTATCAATTGTCCGCACAGTCATTACAAAAAGAAAAAAAAATAATTCCAGAATACACTGTTAAACTGCTAATTTCCAAAGATACTGAAAAAATTGAGAAAGTTCTTGGTTACTAAACAGAATGAACAAAACGGTGTCTGGCTAAAGCAGTTCTTCTGACAGTATCTGCATAAAAATCTACAATCGAAACAGAAGTATAGTATGCAAATGGTAAAAAGGCTTAATGTGGCAAGACTAAACAATGGGCAACCCCATCCAAACCTGTAAAGTTGACAGGTTTCATAAACTGAAAACAGAGTATTATCCCATTTCAGCATATAATAAACTTCCACAGCTGTGTATTTCTCACTTTTAAAAAGGAAACTTGAGCAAATCGAACGAGTTCACCTGTAACATTTCCAAATAGTGACAAGAACATACCATAAGCCCTGCTTTCACCAAGAATTCAATGTTTGATAATAATTCTTCTTTTTATCCTATTCAGAGGGAGGTCAAGTAGAAAGAAAAGGAATAATGGTATGGAGTGACTGTGCTACAGCCAAAGAAGTCAACTGTTGAGCTGGTGTTGTAACTAAGGTCTCTCGCCCTTCACTTCAGCATTAGATGAACAAGATCACAACGGAAAATTCCCCAGGTAACCACTGTTTGCTTAAGCAGGTATAGTAACTTACAATATTCAGAATTATCTGAAAAGTGCAGAAAGCTCTTAATTTTATAGTATTGCCTTTCATAGTGTGAAATAACTCTGAGAATAACACAAACCTTTAAATCTGCCTTTAAACAAGGACAAGGCTTGCATTGTTTATACATGCACCATATTTTAACAGCGTGCATATTCTGAACTCTCCTTAATCAGAAACATTATTAAGAAAGAAGGTAAGCGTCTCCTTCCTTAGGAGCAACGCAACATACACTGCCAATATTTATCTATGTCATTATATTATACCATGCATCTTTTTAGAAATATTTAGGTCCAGAGTATATTTCTCAAGGAAGCGAAAAGCTCTTACCTCTCCACAGCGCTGTTTTGCCAGTTCAGCTAGCCTGGATTTTAATTCATTTATTTTCTCATTTGACAAGCCTTTTGAATTTCTTAGTTGTATTTCAGGGACACTAGGGGATAGCAACAAAACACACAAAATCCTTATTAGAAAAATTGAGTGTAAAAGGTAATTGTGTAAGACAGAATTTTGAGAAAAATAGTAGGTGAGGGAAAAGGAATGGAGTTCATAGTCACCTGGCAATTAGTCAGTGCTCAAATAAGCAGTATATAAATATTACATATATAATAAAGCCAGAAATAATGTTTTATATTCCCTGCCATTAAATTTTCTGACTGCAGGTTGTCAGTTATACTTACCATAAGAACTACCAAAGAAACGCTGCTTACTCTTACAATTCAGCTCTAATCAGTAATTTACTTAACAGTCCTTTAAAAATATTACGAGCATAACATTCAGGTGTTTAAAATTTATTACCACCATATAGGTTACACAAACTTGAAGAAAAATGTGCAATAAATAAATACCAGCTACATTAAAAAAAATGTTTATAATAAAGTAAACAAGTAAAACATCTGTGGCTGTGCTATACTAGAGTGGCTGTTAGTCCCTTGTCACAGGTAAGGAACAGCACTTCCCCTGAACACGGCTCATGCCACAGCACAAATGCATCAACTAAGGGGAGTTATGCTGTGAACATAACCAGTGCCATAAGGACTGAATAAAACTGTACTCGCAGGGAAACACTTAAACCAGAAATTACTTGCCAGCCCAAAATGCTGGGGGG